>CM061070.1:73333803-73809790 GCA_030762895.1 Sophora flavescens | reverse complement strand
TAAAATAAAATAGTAAAATAATTTTATAAAAATCTTAAAATCAATATGACAGGGATATGATCACCATAAATACTCGTCACGTCACCATAAATACTAGTCACTTCAAGCATCTAAAATATATAGATTCATGAATCTGCTCCATTCTGCCTTGTCTCAGGTCCCCGTACACGACCCGACTTTTGGCCCCGCACAAATCAATAAAATATTATTTTTTTCGAAAATTTTTAAAATAGCCAGCATTCTTGCAAATGCTTTAAAAACACCAACGGTTTCAGTCTCGATTCAAGATTATGTCTTCTGATCAGTAAATTCTTACTGTCATCGAAATCTCAAATCAGGCTCCATCTGAGTTTTCAACCACCAATCTCCCCAAAGCTTCAGGTATTCAAACAAAGCATGAAAATAACTTTGGCTAAGCCAAAATCATCATCTAAGACTCAAGTCATAAATATATTAATTTATATATTTATTACCAGTATCAGAAAAACAGAAAAATCGAGGTGTTACAGGTGGTCTATGGTAGAACCAGGATATATCGCTGTGTCAATCTTCTTATCCCTATCTCTTTTACTTTTGCTTTATCATTTTCAAAAATGTTTTTACTTGCAAGCGACAACATTTTAATTTTAAAAGAATTTAATATCCGCTGCTAATTTTGTTTAAAGTTTCAAAAGGTTTTTATTTATCGAAAAAGTTATCATTTTCATTTAAAACCCAATTCACCCCCCTCTTGGGTATGGTTGCCATGGCCAACACTTGTTTCAGATGCGGAGGATCACATCATATTAGGGATTGCATGGAAAGGCCTAGTTCTTACAACTGTGGGAAACCGGGTCATATGGCCCGAGAATACAGACGGCGGACTATGCAGCAACCAGTAGCTGCGGGTAGAGGAGCTGGAGGCAATAGAGGTGGAGTTGGAAGAGGATCCCCAACAGCAAGACAACAGATGGCTAGACCTCAAGCCACTGGAAGAGTGTTTACCGTGAGGGGAGCTGAATCCTCTCAATCTGATGATCTTATACAAGATATGTGTTTGATAGCTGGTAAACTCTCGTATGTGTTATTTGACTCAGGCGCTACACATTCATTTATTTCGTATAAGTGTGTGGATCATTTAAAATTAACTGTTTCTCAATTACCTTATACACTTACAGTATCTACTCCAACTAGTAATCCTTTGACTACTATATCTGTTTGTTTACAGTGTCCTATAGTTGTTGAGAATAGGACATTTATTGTAGATCTTGTCTGTTTGGCTATGCAACAGATAGATGTTATCCTTAGCATGGATTGGCTTTCGGCTAACCATGTAATGCTAGATTGGTCTAGTAAAACCTTATAATTTCTTGAGTCTTCTAGTGTAGTCTTTGCCAATGAAGGAGTATCTATGAGGAGTGATGATTCTCGGCAGTACGTGATGTTGTTCGTGGAGGAAGCTGATGAGACTCCTAGTATAGATTCTATGCCTATTGTGAGAGAGTTTCCTGAAGTTTTCCCTCCCTATGTTCCAAGTTTGCCACCATAGAGGTGGAATTCACCATAGATCTTGTACCGGGGACAAGACCTATATCTATAGCACCTTATCGAATGTCACCTGTAGAATTGGCGGAGTTAAAGAAACAGTTGGATGACATGTTGGGGAAAAAGTTCACAAGACCGAGTGTTTCACAGTGGGGAGCTCTGGTGTTATTTGTGAACAAAAAGAATGGAAGTGCTAGGTTGTGCACGGATTATACCCAGTTGAACAAGGTAACAATTAAGACCAAGTATCTGTTGCTTAGGATAGATGATTTTATGGATCAATTGAAAGGAGCAGCCGTGTTTTCTAAGATTGATTTGAGGGATGGATACCATCATATCAAAGTAAGGAAGGAAGATATACTTAAAACAACTTTTAGGACGAGGTACGGGCATTACGAGTATTTAGTTATGCCTTTCAGTGTGACTAATGCTCCAACAATGTTCATGGATTACATAAACAAAATCTTTAGACCGTTCCTCGATAAGTTTGTTGTTGTTTTCATCAACGACATCCTTATCTATTCTCGTACATGGGAAGATCATGAGGAACATTTGAGAGTGGTGCTGCAAGTTTTGAAGGATAGGCGGCTTTATGCTAAACTTTCCAAGTGTGAGTTTTGGATGGAAGAAGTCCAATTTCTTGGACATGTGATTAACAAGGAAGGCATAGTAGTAGATCCAGCTAAGGTTGAGGCAGTTCTTAAGTGGGAACGGCCTAAGTCAGTAAGTGAAGTATGAAGTTTTCTAGGGTTAGCTGGATATTATCGGAGGTTTATAGAGGGTTTCTCGAAGATTACGTTTCCTATGACGCATTTAACGGGGAAAAATATAGCTTTTGTATGGACAGACAAGTGTGAGCAGAGTTTCCCAAAGCTGAAGGACAGGTTGACTACATCACCTGTGTTGACGCTACCCGATCCTTAAGACAATTTGACGTATACTGTTATGCATCATACCAAGGTTTAGGTTGTATTTTGATGAAAGAAGGAAGAGTAGTGGCTTATGCTTCCAGACAATTGAGAATTCATGAGAGGAACTATCCCACTCATGATTTGGAGTTGGCAGCCATAGTGTTCACATTAAAGATATGGCGACACTTTCTATATGGAGCGAAGTTTAATGTTTACAGTGACCATAAAAGTCTGAAGTATCTGTTCGACCAAAAAGAGTTGAATATGAGACAGCGGAGATGGATGGAGTTTATCAAAGACTATGAGTTTGATTTACTGTACCATCCTGGGAAGGCAAATGTTGTAGCGGATGCCTTAAGTAGGAAATCATTGCATGTATCTGCGACGATGGTTAAGGAGTTGGAATTACTGGAACAGTTCGGAGATTTGAACTCAGGAATGGAGTTGGTTGATGATAAAATTTGTTTAGGTATGATCACTATAAGTAGTGATTTTATGAGAGATCTTAAGGAGAAACAAGTTCAGGATCAATATTTGCAGGAGATTAGTAGAGGTATAGATGAGGGTAAAATTTATGCGTTTAGTAGAGGAACAGATGGTGTACTGAGGTTTAGAGACAGGATATGTGTGCTAGAGGATTTAGAACTTAGGAAAATGATTTTGGAAGAAGTACATAAGAGTAAGTTGAGTTTTCATCCTGGATCTACTAAGATGTATCAGGATTTGAAGAAAATGTTTTAGTGGACAAGGATGAAGAAAGAGATGGCAGAGTACGTTTTAGCTTGCCTGGTGTGTCAGAAGGCTAAGATTGAACATAAAAAACGGACAGGTTTATTGTAATCATTAGATATCCCAGAGTGGAAATGTGATAGTATTGCTATGGATTTTGTGGTTGGATTACCACGAACTCCAAAGAGGCATGATGTGATTTGGGCTATCATTGATAGATTGACGAAGTGTGCTCACTTTTTACCTATTGGTGAGAGTTATAGTTTGGAGAAGTTGACCCAGATTTATATCAAAGAAGTTGTTAGGTTGCATGGCGTGCCGTCAAGCATTGTCTTAGACAGAGATCCTAGATTCACATCTAGATTTTGGCGACAGTTGCACAATGTCTTGGGGACAAAGTTGAGGATGAGTTCTGCTTATCATCCCCAAACAGATGGACAGTCATAAAGTATGATTCAATCATTGGAGGACCTTTTGAGAGCTTGTGTTTTGGAACACACTGGTAGTTGGGATGAGTTCTTGCCATTGATTGAACTTACTTACAACAATAGTTTTCATAGTAGTATTGGAATGACACCATACGAGGCTTTGTATGGCAGGAAATGTAGGACCCCGTTATGTTGGTATGCGATTGGTGAAAACCAAGTCTTGAGTCTAGATGTGGTGCAACAGACTAAGGAATAAGTTAGGAAGATAAGGGAAAAGATGAAGGAAGCACATGATAGGTAAAGGAGATATAGTAACAAGAGGATGTGACCTTTAGAATTCCAGGAGGGTGATCATGTGTTTTTGAGAGTCACTCCGAAGACCGGAATTGGCAGGGCTGTCAAAACTAGAAAACTTACTCCTAGATTCATCGGACCTTTCCAGATTCTTCGAAGGATTGGTCCAGTAGCTTACCATATTGCTTTACCACCTAACCTTGCTAACCTTCATGACGTCTTTCACGTTTCTCAGTTGAGAAAATACTATCCTGATTCTTCACATGTTATTGAGCCTGAGTCTATACAATTGTGAGAGAATCTAGAGTATGAGGCTTTACCTATTAAGATAGTAGATATAAGGATTAAGGAGCTTCGTGGTAGACAAATTCCTTTGGTTAAAGATATATGGGATGCGATTACTGAAGATGCTACTTGGGAACGTGAATCGGATATGCAGCAGCAATATCCACATCTTTTTTGAGGTACGTAAATTCCGAGGACAAAATTTTTTCTAAGAGGGGTAGTAATGTGACAACTGTTTTTAATTACGATGTATTACCGATAAAAATATATTAGGTTATATTTTTATCTGAGACCAAGGAAATGATTTTGGATAAAACCAAATCATATTCATACTCTATCTTATGGTATAGGGTTACGGTGAAATTTTGGGTTTAAAACTCAGACGGAAACCGGTCTGTGTTTTTACTAATAGTATAAACAATCTAGCATTACATGGTTAACGAGGTCGGACACAGGGATTGGGCTACCAATTCTACCAATTTGCGAGAAATTCGATACGTTGACCAAGTAACAGCAAGTGGTTGAGAAGAGAGAAAAAGTAGGATCGCAATTCAAATCAACAAATCGGTTAGAGATAAAGTAGGTAGTGATAAAATAAGATGAGAATTAAATCTAGATTAAAACATCTAAGGTCACAAATCCACCTACCCAATCATGCATAGTACCCAAGTGATGATGATCCTCTCCCTAAGTTCAATTACAATGTCAACCAGGACCCCCAAATTCTCCTAATGACATTATCGTGCTCAATAGGACGTATTCAACGATTGAGTTAATTACTTGCTAGGTCTCATAACCCAATCATCAAACTCAATTAAATCTTGTTCCCTAGAAGGTTGCATTGATCTCCTACTCACTCTCGTGCAATATTCAATCAGTGATCCCAATTCAAGTTCTAAACGCGAATTGCCTATCAAGCCTCATCACGTTAACTAGTCAATCATGCATGCTTATGATCAACACAATAATTTCAGAATTGGAAAACATGAATTGAGGTAAAGGAGAGAAACATACATCACATTGAACGCTACACCGTCATGGGTGGTTTCATTGATCCCTTAGACAAAGGGATTAGTTCCTCATGCTTGTAACAACACACAAACAATTGGAAAAAATCATGATTGTCAAATAAGAAAATAAAATAGGGAGACGCAGCTCCAGAGAACAAGGATTCGTATCTCAAAAGTGATCTAAAACAAGTGGTGAAACAAGAGGTTCTCAATCTGATCCAAAACAGCCTATAAATAGAGTTTTTGTTTCTCGCCCGCTCGCGGGGCGAGCAAGCTCTTGGGAGGTGAAATTCAGTTTTTGGCTCCATCTTGATTTGAATGCTCGCGAGGCGAGATGGTGATTCGCGAGGCGAGACAGAAAGGGTGACATCTCTGGCACAGTCAGGCCTTCAGGCTCCCGAGGCGAGATGGTGATTCCCGAGGCGAGACAGAAAGGGTGACTGTTGCTGTTCAGGTTGGTCCTCAGGCTCGCGAGGCGAGATCTTGTTTCGCGAGGCGAAACTTCCAGAATTGCTTTTCCACTGTTTTCTTCATTTTCCTTCACTCTAAGAGCTTCACTTTTAACCTGAAACAATAAAAGGAAACGAAAAGAGTAATTCTACTCAAAATAAACGAAAAACTACCAACAATGCATTAAACGAATCAAACCCTAACTTAGGAACAAAACAAGGCCAATTTGGGAGATTAGCGAGGTTGACTCGCCCAATTAGGCACAAAATCTAGCCCTTTTCTAGCTGGAAACTAGATGAGCCAGAGGCTGATCAAAACACCCCAAACTTAAACCTTGCTTGTCCCCAAGCAAACTAAAACTCAAAAAGACTCAAAGCTTGGCAGTTTAAAGGATTCAATCAATTTTTGCACAAATTTCATGCAACTTAACACAACAATTTTTCACCAATGATTTCCCCCCTTGCAACAATGTAATCCCCACATTCATTTACTTTAAACAATTGAGAATTCCATCATTCATGCAATCAGTAATCTGAGTTGAGGATCCAAGTGACACACAAAAGGGAGATCACCAAATTCAAACAATTGCCTTCCTCACAAGGGCATTTAATATTTCACTCATTCGCTCAATTTGTCTAGGCTAGCAACATTCACTCTATTTCACAATTCAAGAGCACCTTCCATGGATTTGATTTTCATCTAAACAAGGTTCCCACAAAAATATGTATGCATCATCAAAAGGTCTTTCATAGGTTGTAATGAGGCCTGGCTCAAGGTAAGATATTCAAAGGGTAGAGGCTTAGTCCCTAGGATCAATGAGAGCATGAAACTAGCATTGCAACAATTGAATTTACTCTCATATTATTATTCTATTCCTTGCATTGGGTGGCTACAAACCTCTTCCTTTTTATACTTTTTGTTTTTTTTTTCACTTTGCCCTTTTTGGCATATATTCAATTTTTTTTTTTCATCACACATTTTTTTCAAGCCTTCGGCCTTTACTTTTGCTTTTCTTTTTCTCAACTATGATTCATGAACTTGTAGCCACCCCAAACTTAGTTCCACAACAACACTCACAAAGCTAAGATTCCATGCTCTCCTAAATCCTAGGATAGGGGAAAATCATGGTTTTTCTGAGTTAATGGCTTGTAATGTAAGGTCATCAAGAACAATAGGCTTCAAGGCTCAATGTGGCTAACTAGGGATCATTCATCAAGGTTGGTTCAATTTATGGCCAAGTAGTTATTTCAAAGAAAAATTGCCTAGGTCATTTGATGCAACATATAAATATGCAAACCATGCACAGATTCAAGCAAACCCGAGAAGGTGCAACTTAAAAGCGATTCACACAATTAAAACAATGTTGGAGGCTCCAATTCCTCACCTAGACATTTTTGCAAACTGTTTGACCGAGATACAATTCCAAGTGTGTGCACCCCTTCACCCCAAACTTATCATAATTCAAGCAATCACAATAAAATTTTTCAAAGTTCAATTTTCAATTTTTCACATGGGGATCAAATTTTCGATTTTTCGAACCTAGGGGGAAATCATCAATGGTCAACATAATTCATGCATTCAATCTATGCTAAAATTAATTAAAAACCACCAAGCTTGCCGACACAACACTCACACACATACTCTTGATCTTCTCAAATTATTCAAGAGTGGAATTCAAAAACAAATGGAAAAAAGGAAAGAAAACAAAAACAAAGCAATTGGTTCCCTCCCCCACACTTAAGGCACACATTGTCCTCAATGAAAGATCATAAATATAAAACACGAGTGAGGGAAAGGTTACCTAGCTTGGGTTGCCTCCCAAGTAGCGCTTGTTTAACGTCCCGAGCCTGACTCAAGTCACCCCTAAGGGTTAATCCATGAGCAGAATTTGCTCCATTTGGGATTGCTTCCCAACCTTGCGGAACCACATTTGAAGAATGGAAGTTGGCCAAGTCCGCGAACCAAGGAGGGAAATTTTCAATGCGTTCAAACAGTTTTTCATCAGGAAATTCTTCCTTGATGTCTAACCATTCCTCCTCGGTGTCGGGATTGACCAACCTAGATAAGTGGTCCGCCACACCATTGTCGGATTTGTGTTCCCTAAGAACTCTCAACAGCTTTTCTTCTTCATCCTTTTGCAATGCGTTGCTAATGATTACCGGATGTTGTCCCTTCTCCCCCAATGATGCATACCTTAGGTGGGTTGGGAGTTGCTTCAACTCCGGTGCTTTGTTATCTTCTTCCATTCCTTCGTTGTTGAGCTTTTCCCTTGCATATTCATCCTTTGGGAGACTCGGTAAGGCTTCCATGTTTTCTAAGAACTCAAGATAGTCCTCATCCCCCAAAGGGTCTCCTTCCTCTCTATTATCATCATGGGATTCTACCAACACTTGTGCAAGTGAAGAATCATGGGCTTCTCTAGTGGCCTTTGCCTTGACAATTGAGTCCACCATATCCACTCGATACACGTCCGACCTCTCCGTGGGGTGCTTCATTGCTTCAAAGACATTGAAGACTACAGTCTCATCTTGCACCCGTAGGGTGAGTTTCCCTTGTTGGACATCTATCAAAGCACGCCCAGTGGCCAAGAAGGGCCTGCCCAATATGAGAGGGATCTCGGCGTCTTCATCCATATCAAGCACCACGAAATCCGCCGGAAATATGAACTTGTCCACCTTCACTAACAAATCTTCGACCACCCATAAGGATATTTTATAGAACGATCGGCTAGTTGGAGTGACATCCGTGTATCTTTGGCTTCTTTGATCCCCAACTTCTTCATCATAGAGAGGGGCATCAAGTTAATGCTTGCCCCTAGATCACACATTGCCTTTCCTAGAGTCATCTCCCCAATGGTGCATGGTATAGAAAAAAAAACGGGATCCTTCAACTTTGGAGGTAGTTTTCTTTGAAGAATGGCACTACACTCCTCGGTCAAAGCAACCGTTTCCTCATCCACTATTTTACGCTTCTTGGAGAGAAGCTCCTTCATAAACCGGGAATAAGATGGCATTTGTTCCAAGGCTTCCGCAAATGGAATGTTAATTTGAAGTTTGCGGAAGACATCAAGGAATTTACTGAACTGTTTATCTTGTAGAGGCTTCTTCAATCTTTCAGGATATGGTACCTTCATGTACGGCGGGAGGTCTTTGGGTTTAACCCACTTCTTTTTTCGGAACTCTTCATCTACAAGTTTTAACCTTCCCCCTTGCTCCGGTGCCTTGTCACTTGCCAACTCCTCTTTCTCAGGTTGCTCTTTCTCAACATGTGGTTGTTCCGAGACCTCAACTTCCTGAGAACTAGTTGCACCCCTGTTAGATCCCAACACCCTACCGCTTCTAGTTGCTATGACATTGCATTGGTTCTTAGGGTTGTTCTCGGTATCACCTGGGAAAGTGCCTGGGAGACGCTCATTTAGTTGCTTTGCGAGCTGGGCAATCTGCATCTCTAGATTCTGAATTGTCGACCCTGTATGAGTTGCCAACTTGTCAATGGCTGCGCTTGTACTGATTGACAACTTCTCAATTGCCGCGTTAGTCTTTTATATAGCCAACTCCCAAGGTTGCCTTCCACCATCTGTTATTTGCAATTGACTAGGCCCTAGAAAAGCCTGCTGAGTATTGCGCTGATGGATTCCATAGTTTGGCCTCTGATTCTGTTGAGGTTGTTGTTGTTGCCCGGCTAGACCACCACTAGCATTACTCCAAGCGAAACCCGGATGGTCTCTCCTCATATAACCCCTATTCTGATTCTGACTGTAATCATTCCTCGTTGCATTCTTCGATAGTTGTTCTGGGGCACACTGTCATAGAAATTGTGGCATGAATCCACATGTTCTTGAGAGAAGTTGAACGGACAACTCTGAGTGTCATGATCTCCATTACAATTATCACAACTCGGAGGCATCCCTTCGTGTATCACATTAACCTTTTTGTTCCCAGACAATGCCGTATTTTTCATCTTCAACAGTTTATTTTGCTCTAGAATGGCTTCCATTGTCGCAGAACTGATTCCACTTGAGGTTTCCCTACCACGGTTGTAATCATTGTTCGACATCTTCTCCAACAACGCCCATCCATCCTCAGCTGATAAATAAGAAAAGGAACCGCCTGCTGCGGCATCACAATTAATCTGGTAGCGCCCCCTTAACCCGTTAAAGAAATGTTGAAATTTGGAGACCGGGTCAAAGAAAGCTGAAGGACATCTTCTCAAGAGCACATTATACCTCTCCCAAGCTTCATTATAAGATTCATCTTTTGTCTGCCTGAAAGATGTGACAGCTACTCTTGCTTGTGCCGCTCTCTGAGGAGGAAAATATTTAATGAGGAACTTTTGGGCCATTTGCTCCCATGTTGTGATACTGTTGCGGTCCAAGCTGTCAAACCAATCGCGAGCGACATCCCTAAGAGAGAGAGGGAATAGCTGCAAGCGAAACTCATCTTGAGAAACTCCTCTTGTCTTCTGCATGTCACAAGCCTCAAGGAAGCGAGTGATGTGCCTATGAGGGTCTTGTTTGCGACCCCCATCAAATTGATTCTCACGGATCTGGGCTGTGACACATCTTTCCACTTTGAAGGAATCTGTATTGAGGTTGCCCCTCACGATAGAAGAAGCACGATCATCCAAGTTGGGTAGATTGTACTCGAAGAGAGGCTTGTAAGGCGGAGGTTTCCTTAGGCCATCCTTTCAAAATTGATTGCTTCAAGCCTCTTTCGTTCTCTGGCTTCTTTCCTTAATCGCTTCTCGGTCCTGGTGATCTCCGAATCAAATAGCAAGTCCTCTTGTGAAAAGGTACCTCGCATACAAAAACAAGGCAAGACCAAGTGGAATCAAAGAAGTAGAGAGAAGTAATAGTAAACAAATAATAGAAAATAAAAAATAAAAATAGCTTAACCAAATAATCAAACTTCCCAAAAATTAGGAAAATTAGTTGTGCCAACCCCCGGCAACGGCGCCAAAAACTTGTTGAGTCATCGGCAAGTGTACCGGGTCGTCGTAAGTAATAAACACGGTAAGTAATTACCAAGGTCGGACATAGGGATTGGGCTACCAATTCTACCAATTTGCGAGAAATTCGATACGTTGACCAAGTAACAGCAAGTGGTTGAGAAGAGAGAAAAAGTAGGATCGCAATTCAAATCAACAAATCGGTTAGAGATAAAGTAGGTAGTGATAAAATAAGATGAGAATTAAATCTGGATTAAAACATCTAAGGTCACAAATCCACCTACCCAATCATGCATAGTACCCAAGTGATGATGATCCTCTCCCTAAGTTCAATTACAATGTCAACCAGGACCCCCAAATTCTCCTAATGACACTATCGTGCTCAATAGGACGTATTCAACGATTGAGTTAATTACTTGCTAGGCCTCATAACCCAATCATCAAACTCAATTAAATCTTGTTCCCTAGAAGGTTGCATTGATCTCCTACTCACTCTCGTGCAATATTCAATCAGTGATCCCAATTCAAGTTCTAAACGCGAATTGCCTATCAAGCCTCATCACGTTAACTAGTCAATCATGCATGCTTATGATCAACACAATAATTTCAGAATTGGAAAACATGAATTAAGGTAAAGGAGAGAAACATACATCACATTGAACGCTACACCGTCATGGGTGGTTTCATTGATCCCTTAGACAAGGGGATTAGTCCCCCATGCTTGTAACAACACACAAGCAATTGGAAAAAATCATGATTGTCAAATAAGAAAAGAAAATAGGGAGACGCAGCTCTAGAGAACAAGGATTCGTATCTCAAAAGTGATCTAAAACAAGTGGTGAAACAAGAGGTTCTCAATCTGATCTAAAACAGCCTATAAATAGAGTTTCTGTTTCTCGCCCGTTCGCGGGGCGAGCAAGCTTTCGTGAGGCGAAATTCAGTTTTTGGCTCCATCTTGATTTGAATGCTCGCGAGGCGAGATGGTGATTCGCGAGGCGAGACAGAAAGGGTGACATCTCTGGCACAGTCAGGCCTTCAGGCTCGCGAGGCGAGACAGAAAGGGTGACTGTTGCTGTTCAGGCTGGTCCTCAGGCTCGCGAGGCGAGATCCTGTTTCGCGAGGCGAAACTTCCAGAATTGCTTTTCCACTGTTTTCTTCATTTTCCTTGACTCTAAGAGCTTCACTTTTAACCTGAAACAATAAAACTAAACGAAATGTGTAATTCTACTCAAAATAAAATAAAAACTACCAACAATGCATTAAACGAATCAAATCCTAACTTAGGAACAAAACAAGGCCAATTTGGGAGATTAGCGAGGTTGACTCGCCCAATTAGGCACAAAATCTACCCCTTTTCTAGCTGGAAACTAGATGAGCCAGAGGCTTATCAGTCACTCGGCTACCAAGGTCCAATATCTTTTAACAACACCTTGACACTATGCATTAAGGCCCCTTGGCCACTCGGCTACCAAGGTACAGAACAACAACACTCTGACCAATAAGCACCAAAGCTCAACACCTCGACCACTCGACTATTGAGGCCCCCTTGGACACTAGACTACCAAGGTACAGAACAAAATCTTTTCACTGTAGTTATTAACACTCTGGCCCCTAGGCACCAGAGCTCAACATCTTGACCATTAAGCATCAAGGCCCCTGATGTCGTGCGAACGCACGTGCGATTCCGGCAAGTGTACCGGATTGTCGCCAAGTAATAAAAGATATCGATCCCACAGAGACCGTGATCTCAAATCACAACTAATTGTTAAGTGATAAAACTGGACTGTATAAAAAGGATTTGGATTTTGAAAAGGTTTTGAATTTGAATTAAGAGATAACTTAAAATCAGAATCAAACAAAACAGAAAGTAAACAACTTATGGATTTTCAGATCTAGATGGATTCCTAGGGATTTGGGTTACCAACAAGATCGTTTATGTTACTAAACTGATTAACCCTTGTTAATTATCGAAATTGCCTTGAAGGCGAATTTATCCTCAAATAGTTTAAGCTCCCTCTCGGGTTACAAAAACCGTGCCCAATTGAACCAACCCCTACTCTCGTGGTAGTCGAATTCAGATTGGCCCCTTTACGTTTTGTGACAATTCGTTAATCCTCGAAGGACGGCTTCTAACTCTCGTGATTTCAGTCCTAAGTATGATTCTATAGATCCGACACCTAAGTTCACCGCTAGGTTCCTCCTTAGAATGTCTACGACATGTAAATAAGCGCGCACCAGATTTACAAGTAATTAAAACACTAGAAATCAGATCTAAAGCAAAATCACAATTAACAAAGATATAACATCAGTTCAATGCCATAAACAAACCTTGGGCATAGACCCAATCCTTAGAAATTAAACTACTACTCAAGCCTTGTCATGGTGACGACAAGCTTGATTACAAAACATGAAAATAACACTAAGAGAGAAGAGAGGAAGAAGAAGAAGAAGAGAGATCCTAAAATATAGCCTAAGAGTAGCAGCCCAAAAGTGGTCTTCATCTCTTCCCAGGTGCTTTGTTTATAGATTTGGGGAGTTTGAATCCCAATCTAACACAAATTAGATCCAAATCAGTTGCTTCTGATCCAAGTAATGCGCATCACGGCCGTGATGGCCATCACGGCCTGGCCGTGACGGATTCTGCCAGGAAATTCTTCACTGGTTGGTCTATCATGGCCGTGATGCTCATCACGGCCTGGCCCTGATGGCCATCACGGCCTGGCCCTGACAGCTTCTGACTTTAGCCTTCTTTCTTTTTAGTTTTGCTCGATCATGGCCGTGATGGGCTCTGTTTGGCTCATTTTCTTCACTTTTCAAGCCCCATCTTCATCCAAACTCCATCATGGTTGATCTTGAGCATTTTATCCTTAATTCCTGCAAAACAACACCACAAAACAATCTTACCCGTTCCAAGGTAAAAACTAACAAAAATCAAATTAAAAATGCCTAAACTATATGAAAATGCATGCAAAATGATAAACAAAGATGAGGTGAAATCACACTCATCAAATCACCCCAAGCTTAAGATTTTGCTTGTCCTCAAGCAATCACTAAGGCCAGAAGATATAAATAATCAGAGCATGGATAATGAATCAAGAACCCGAGAAACTAATCCAAGTGACAGGCATATTCAAATAAATCCCCAAGAGATAATCGATTTCAAGTCCAATTAGAAGCTTAGGTTCTTCAAATTCATATTCTCGCTGATTCGGGCTCTTGTCTCACCTCACTCAAGTGTTCCAGGGTATATGACAATTCGCTCAATTTCCTCAAGGAAGGTATTCTACCATAAGCTTTACTATTAACCAAATCTCCACTTTATTAATGAAAACACATAAGAATCAAGAGGTCTTTTACTTTGGTTGTAATGTGGCCATGGGATTAATTGTTAGGTGGGGAGTTCAAGAAAAGGAAATTTCAAGAAGGCTAAACAAATTATCAAACATTGTAAAGCATGACACCTTCTAATACCTTTTTGGGCTTTGATTTACTTTTCCACCTTTCTTTCTTTCTTTTTATTTTTATTTCTCACTTTCTTTTGTCATCCCCTTCTCCTTTTTTTTTTTGTGTTTATTTCATTTTATTTATTTGGAGAATGGGAGATTTATAGCTCAAGAGAAATATTTTCTAACTTTCTCATCCCATACTTTTTCAAACTACCTTTTTACCCTCTTTGTAATACTTTAAAAGGTGTCATACCAAGCATTATTCATCAAAGTAATTCAAGGTACCAAGAAAAGTATTTTATTCCTTTAGGCTCAAAATTGGCCAACTAAGGGATAGCATTTAATCAATCAAAGCTCAGAAGGCCGGAAAACTACCTATTGCCTCAATCATTTTCAAAAATGTTTTCAAAAATTTTCAAGTTTCAAAACGGTTTCAAGTCAAGTTCTAGAGAATACAATCCAAGAGGAATAATAACACTCTATCACAAGGAATGGGGTAGATTTAGTGAGTACCCCTTTTTGGCTCAAAATCTTACATTTAGGAGTTCAAAAATCAGTGAGAAACACAAATTTAAGGAACCACATGCTAATTATCAACTATCAAAAGATCATCTCAAGGATTTTTATTTTTACCCTTGTCACAAGAATAAAAAAAAAATTGGGTTCAAAAATTCACTATCTCAATTCATTTGGCACCAAGTTCTCACAATTGGATGCATATTCTAAGTGAGGGGCAATCTAGAGAATGTGATCATGCAAAACTATGCCTATATGAATGCAACATAAAAAATGCAAAAATGTAAAAATTTGCAAAAATACCCCTACCCCAAGCTTAAAACTTACATTGTCCCCAATGTAAATAATCAAGTCGGATAGAGGAGAAAAATGGAACAACTCACCGAGGTGGTAGCGGGTGTTGGCTCACATTCCAGTCAAAAACTTGTTGGAAACTGTATCACGGCCGTGAGGCTCATCACGGGCAGGCCGTGATCAATTCTGGTCTTCAGGAGCTGGCCTGTCACGGTCGTGACCTGCATCACGGCTAGGCCGTGATGCTCTCTGATCTTAGGGTCCTTCTCATCACGCCCGTGATGGGCATCACGGCTGGGCCGTGATCCCTTCTGGTGCTCTTGGATAGCTCATCACGGTCGTGACCACTGTCACGGCCTGGGCGTGATGTCTTCTGACTTTATTTGTCCCTGCCCTTTTTGCTCTTCCTCCCTTCTTAACCTGAAAACACTAGACAAATCTATTAATTTATGATTTTTTTTCTTGATCTTCTCAAATTATTCAAGAGCTAAATTCAAAAACAAATGGAAAAGGGAAAGAAAACTTGGGTTGCCTCCCAAGAAGCGCTTATTTACGGTCTTAAGCTTGACCGTACTTCCTTCAATCAACCGGGGTCGGCTGGGGGTAGAAGTGCAGGAACACTTCTCTTCCATGGGAGTCCTTCAAAGAGCCGATTCTGCTCATATGGCCAATTGCGCTTCCGCTTCGCTCTTTTCACTCGGAGCTTCCTGGCCTTACTCTCTCCCGGTGGAAGTTTTGTTTCCACATGATGAGCAACTCCAACTTCATCACCATTTGGTGCATCATCAGCCATGCAAATCTTCGGGGTTGCTTCCATGTTGAGCTCTTCCTTTACCACTGGAGACGTTATATCGATCCTGCACACATGGCTCTCAAAAGGAGGGTTGTTATAGGAGTTAGTCAAATGAAAATCTACCCTACCTTCCTCTACATTTAGAGAGAGTTTACCATTCCTTACATCTATTACTGCTCCAGCGGTGGCCAAGAATGGCCTTCCTAAAATGATGGGGAATTCAGAATTCCCTTTCATATCCAATACCAGGAAATCGGTAGGGATGAAAAATTTCCCTACCTTTACAGGAACATTCTCTAGTATGCCTAGAGGAGTCCAAGTTGAGCCGTCTGCAAATTGTAAGGAGAATTTGAATGGACTCAACTCTTTGGTTCCCAACCTTTCCAAGATAGTAAGCGGCATCAAGCTCGCACTAGCCCCTAAGTCACATAAGGCTTGGTCTATTTGCACTTTTTCAATCGAGCAAGCGATAGAGAAACTACCTGGGTCTTTCAGCTTATGAGGCATTTTAGTTTTTATCTTGACATTGTGCTCCTCAATTAAGCTTTTAATTTCTACTTCTACTTGCTTTCTCTTGACCAACCTTTGTGGGAAAGGTATTGGGGGTTGGTACGGTGGTGGAAGGACGTATTTTGGCTCTGTCTTTTCCTTTTCGCTCATGTCCTCCTCTGGTTCCACATCTTTTTCAACCACCCCAAGCTTATCATCCCTCAAGTGTATGGCATTACAATGTTCAATGGGATTTTCTTCGGGTTGCCCTGGGAATGTACCCTTAGGTCTCAAGTATGTGCTGGCTTGTTGGGCAATCTGAGTTTCTAGTATCTTGTTATGGATGGCTAAGTTATCTACCTTAGATGCTAGCTCTTTTATTGCCTCGTTCACTGCCCTACCTTGTTGTCTAAACTCTTCATTTTGTTTTGTTTGAGTTTCAACAAAACTTTCCAATAAAGACTCGAGTTTAGATTTCTGTACCTGAGGATACCCCAGTGCGGGTTTCCTATTACCTTGGCCCTCTTGGAACTCGTGGTTCAGCGTGTTGCTGTAGTTGCCGTAGGAGAGGTAAGGGTTGTTCTTCCTTTGGTTGTAGGGATTTGGGGGAGCATAATTGGGAAACTTCGGGTTTGTGTCGTAGAAGTTGTGACAAGAGTTCACTTGTTCACCCGAAGCGCCGGATCCATGAGCAATACCACGTGGGCACTCCATTATGTCATGTCCCTGCATTCCACAAATCTCACAAACAAGGTTAGTAGCACCTATTGCACTCACATTAGCCCGTTCAAGCTGATCAAAACGTTTATTCAGTGAGTCTATTTTTGACATTATAAGATCAGTGCTATTAACTTCAAACTTACCCCCCGAAATCTTGTTCGGGTTATTACCTCTTTCTGAACCCCATTGGTGGTAGTTGGTGGCCACGTTTTCAATGATGTTAAATGCCTCAGTCAGAGGTCTATTCATAAAGGCTCCACCAGCTGCAGAATCAAGTGACACCTTCGAAGAGTAATCCAATCCGTTGTAGAAGGTGTGCACTAATAACCACCTCTCGAGTCCATGGTGTGGGCAAGACTCCAGCAGCCCCTTGTAGCGATCCCAAGCTTCTGATAAGGATTCCCCGTCCTTTTGGAAGAAGCTGGTGATCTGGGTTCGTATGTAGGCCGTCTTGGATGGAGGGAAGAATTTCTCCAAGAACGCCTGCTCCAGTTGGTCCCAAGTCGACAAGGTATTGGCGAGCAATTGCTTCAGCCAAGCCTTTGCCTTTCCAGTCAGAGATGAGGGGAATAACCTTAAGCGTATTGCATCGACTGGGGCACCATGAATTCTAATTGCATCGGTGAACTCCAAGAATGTCTCCACGTGATCAGTCGGGTCCTCCGAGGGCAATCCTCCGAATTGATGTTGCCTAATCATGTTGATTAGCATAGGCGGTATAGTGTAGTTCTCCGCCTCAATCTCTGGCCTAGCAATCCCAGTACGCAAACCCCTCGCATTTGGGGATGCGTAATCCTTCAGAGATTTTGTATCTGGTAGATTCGCCATGAGTGGAATGGGAATCAACCCCTCTCTCTCTC
The DNA here is from genome assembly GCA_030762895.1 of Sophora flavescens. Taxonomy (NCBI): domain Eukaryota; kingdom Viridiplantae; phylum Streptophyta; class Magnoliopsida; order Fabales; family Fabaceae; genus Sophora; species Sophora flavescens. The sequence goes on along the minus strand of CM061070.1, from coordinate 73,792,094 downwards.
CCTTTGTAGTCTTCTACGTCGATGGAAGGTCCTTTCGATTTCGGGGTCAATTTCAAATAGGTTTCCAGGACTTAGGGATCTTTGCATAAAACAAAAAAACACAGAGAGATTGATACTAAATTTTATTTATTTATTTATTTATTTTATTTTATTTTTTAGATAAAAATTAAATAAAAAGAAAAAGTCCAGAAAAATAAATTTAAAAATTTAACTGTGATTCGAGAAAGCACAGTCCCCGGCAACGGCGCCAAAAACTTGAAAAGTGTACCGGATTGTCGCCAAGTAATAAAAGATATCGATCCCACAGAGACCGTGATCTCAAATCACAACTAATTGTTAAGTGATAAAACTGGACTATATAAAAAGGATTTGGATTTTGAAAAGTTTTGAATTTGAATTAAGAGATAACTTAAAATCAGAATCAAACAAAACAGAAAGTAAACAACTTATGGATTTTCAGATCTAGATGGATTCCTAGGGATTTGGGTTACCAACAAGATCGTTTATGTTACTAAACTGATTAACCCTTGTTAATTATCGAAATTGCCTTGAAGGCGAATTTATCCTCAAATAGTTTAAGCTCCCTCTCGGGTTACAAAAATCGTGCCCAATTGAACCAACCCCTACTCTCGTGGTAGTCGAATTCAGATTAGACCCTTTACGTTTTGTGACAATTCGTTAATCCTCGAAGGACGGCTTCTAACTCTCGTGATTTCAGTCCTAAGTATGATTCTATAGATCCGACATCTAAGTTCACCGCTAGGTTCCTCCTTAGAATGTCTACGACATGTAAATAAGCGCGCACCAGATTTACAAGTAATTAAAACACTATAAATCAGATCTAAACCAAAATCACAATTAACAAAGATATAACATCAGTTCAATGCCATAAACAAACCTTGGGCATAGCCCCAATCCCTAGAAATTAAACTACTACTCAAGCCTTGTCATGGTGACGACAAGCTTGATTACAAAACATGAAAATAACACTAAGAGAGAAGAGAGGAAGAAGAAGAAGAGAGATCCTAAAATATAGCCTAAGAGTAGCAGCCCAAAAGTGGTCTTCATCTCTGCCTAGGTGCTTTGTTTATAGATTTGGGGAGTTTGAATCCCAATCTAACACAAATTAGATCCAAATCAGTTGCTTCTGATCCAAGTAATGCGCATCACGGCCGTGATGGCCATCACGGCCTGGCCGTGACGGATTCTGCCAGGAAATTCTTCACTGGTTGGTCTATCATGGCCGTGATGCTCATCACGGCCTAGCCCTGATGGCCATCACGGCCTGGCCCTGACAGCTTCTGACTTTAGCCTTCTTTCTTTTCAGTTTTGCTCGATCATGGCCGTGATGGGCATCACGGCTAGGCCGTGATGGGCATCACGCTAGGCCGTGATGGGCATCACGGCTAGGCCGTGATGGGCATCACGGCTAGGCCGTGATGGGCTCTGTTTGGCTCATTTTCTTCACTTTTCAAGCCCCATCTTCATCCAAACTCCATCATGGTTGATCTTGAGCATTTTATCCTTAATTCCTGCAAAACAACACCACAAAACCGCCTTACCCGTTCCAAGGTAAAAACTAACAAAAATCGAATTAAAAATGCCTAAACTATATGAAAATGCATGCAAAATGATAAACAAAGATGAGGTGAAATCACACTCATCGGCCCCTTTAGCCACTCGGCTACCAAGGTACATTATTATCTTTAAGGTTTTTTATCATGTGCAACTTTGCACAGGTTAAGAAACCTAAAAGTAGTAACTATGTATTGGAAAACTAAGTATTTCAGTTTTGAAAGTATAAAATGCACGAGTTCCTATGTAAATTTACATTTTTAAGATCCTTAACCTATGCAAAATTGTACAGGTTAGAAAAACCCTTATCTTTAAGTTATCTAACTTGTCTTTACTTCGTTTGGTGTCTTCTTTCGTTATTATTTTTGGGAAAAATTGGGGTGAACCACCCCTGTTCTGTTTTCTGCGTTTTGTTCTGTCTAGGGGAGCACAGGCGTGTTGAACTTTAAGTTGAGCACGGGCGTGCTGACTATTGAGCACGGTCGTGCTCGTTAGAGCATGGCTGTACTTATATGGGTAGAAAGGGTTTAAGAATCCTTGCTATGTTTCCTAGGGCATTCAAAGATCAATCATATTGTCTTTTAACTATCCATGAGTCCTCAGTTTCATTATTCTTAATTAATCTCCATGTCTTATCATTATGGGGAATTAATCCTTTAATTCCAACTTCATTAATAATGTGCCTAAAACACTCATGAACCAGTCCTAGGGTCTTTAACTAAACCTTTGAACATAAACTTGTCTCTCATACTATATTCATATCTTATGAACAAATTGGGAGAACATCCCTTAATTCTTAAACATCATTATTATCATCTTTAACTGTCTTATTACCCTTATTAATAAGCCCTATTATTTAATTAGAGTCTTATTAATATCAACATTTATCTCAACAACCATAACAACCAACACTATCATCCATGGCATAACAACATCATTCATGACATAACAGCATAACAACATTTATTGATATCAACATTTATCCCAACAACCATAACAACCAACACTATCATGCATGGCATAGCAACATCATTCATGGCATAATTGCATAATAACATTTATTGATATCAACATTTATCTCAATAACCATAACAACCAACACTATCATCCATGACATAACAACATCATAAGCATTCAAGAATAAGAATGCCAGTTATAAGCAAACACAAATAAACATGTAACAAGACAACAAATAAGCAAATAGCAACCAATAGGGTCATGGGTGAACCCTTCATCTTACGCTGCCCCCAATGCCTACATGTTCATACTATCCCTTCTCCCCATACCTGGTATGAATATTGAAAATCCAAAGGAAAAGAAGAAAGTCTGCTAAGATCCTGTCTCATGAACGCTTGTCTACTACCTCAAGGACGATAAGAAACATCTTGATTCAACTCTAAGATCAAGAAATCAAAAGGAAAAGATCAATAGGGACAAGGTGCACGAATTCTACCTGGTTTGAAAGTCTAAACAATAATGACAATTGATCATGTGCTCGCAATGATGTTCCCCAATCAAAGAACGGTGGAGAACGGTGCACGAGCTGATCCTCTAGGAAGAGTTTTAGAGAGAAAAGGCTTAGGAATTCAAAGAGGAGGGAATGAAGGCTGATCTAGAGTGGTTTAGATATATAACATTAGGTTAAGGTCGTGGTTTTGGAGGTTAAGGATTGTTTATGAAATATACAACTATAAACACGAGAAGGGGGGTTGAATTGTGTTTATCAGAAATTAAAACAAAGTTAAAAACCTTTTGCACACAGAAGCTAGGTTCAGACAGGTGACCTGTCTGGTGTGATTTTAACTGAAAAGCACACAAGCACACAACTTGAAAACAAGTTTGATATACACACTCTAACCCTTTTAGTTAGATAGCAGATAATATAATCAAAGCAACTAAAGAGTTTCAAGGAAGAGAGATAAACACAGCTATTTATCCTGGTTCACCCTTTAACACTAGGGCTACGTCCAGTCCTTGGCAGCACCATGTTTTCTCCACTATAACCGATCAGTGATCAGGTTACATACAACAAGTATTCTTTGCACACCTAGCCTCTTCAGGCTCCAAGACAAGTATTCTTTGCTCACCTAGCCTCTTTAGGCTCACTCAGGTTTGTTTGAGAGAATGATTGTAATTAATACAATTTACATGTCTTTCACTAATACTCAGAAGAGTGAATTAAATGTAAGCTTAGAAAGATTGCATAATAACTTCAAATGATTGAAGAATACAGATTGAAAGAATGAAGAAATGAATGCACGGAGTAATGACTCTTTAATGCTGTGTGTTCTCTATCTTCATCTTCAATGACTTATGTATTTATAGCCTTCAAGCATTTAAGATCTATTAGAGACATTTCTTCAAATGTTGGCTTCAAGCAAAACTTCATTAAATGCAATAGAGTCGTTCTGGACAATCATTATTTCAATAGGAACGTTGGTTGTACTCTAACACGGAGGATCATGCCTTTATGCATCGTACATTAGCCAAATCAGAGTTGTGCAGAATGCTTTTGTACTTTGCAGAGCACATTTCCCTTTTCATGTAATAACCAGGAGTACTAGAGAATAAAGCATGTTGGAAACATTCTTTAACTGGACTTCGTTTCTGATGTCCTAGGTTGCTTGTGAGAATAACTTTGAGTTTCTTGATAAACATGAGAGAGAAAGCTTCAAAGTAATCTGTACGAAGGGACAGCTTTCAAAAGCTCTTTGTACTTGTGTTCCTCATCGAAGAACCACAGACGAGTAAGAGAACTTAGCAGAGACAAGTTGAAACTTCAATGTATAAAGTCAACATCTAAGTCAGTAGACATGTTAACTTTTGCTTCTCCAGACAGGTGGTCTTTTATGTGAGCAGACAGGTGAGAAAGTGAATTCTTACTATTGTGATCTGCATACTGGATAGACAGGTTAGCAACCAATATGAAGGTTAATTAAATCATTAAAAATGTTTAGTTTTCATCAAAACTTAGGGAAATGTACATAAGACATTTTAGAGACTTAACAATCTCCCCCTTTTTTATGATGACAAACATTCAGATGATTTAATGAACCTTATAAAATATGAACAGATAAATCATACAAGATTCAGGCAGATTCAGACAGGTTGAAATTTTCTTAACCAGATAGGTTGTGCAGATAGGTGCACTTAGGTTCAATTCATATTAGGAGTTCTTTAAAGCACATTATCAGAGAGCATTTATCAGTTAAGAGTGCATTTAACTTTTTAACTTAGAGTTATCTGTTCAGTAATTATGATAAGTTATGCAGCTCAGACATGTCAATTTTAATCATCTTAATCCTCTTTACTTTCTCCCCCTTTTGTCAACAACAAAAAGGAAACAATTATAAAGTAGAAAAGCATAAGACAGTAAAGATAGAAGATAAAAGATAATTTCTTTCATCACAAGCTTCGTACAAGGCAGATTCTAACTACTGAGGCTGACTAAAAAGTAAAAATAGAGATTCAACTCTCTTTTCTAACAACAGCCTAGCATGCCTTTCTTCATCCAATTGTCTTCTAGTTTCCTCTAGCTGAGCTTGAAGCAGATTGAAACGATGTAAATCCACCATCTAAGTAGTGGGGACTCCTGTGGTCAAGCTAGTTGATACTGGATACAGGTCTGAGTGCCAGGGCAAGGCTAAAACTGGGGGTGCCTTTGGCACATAAAAAGGTGAAGAAATACGAGGGAAGACATACTGATGAAGGGTTCTATAATAAAAGAAATGAAGAAAAGCAAGTTTAAACAAAGGTCTGATTCTAACATAATCAATTTCAGAAGATGAAAAGACAGAAGGCAGTCACTCAGATAGAGACAGACGAGTGACTCTAATCTGAATAGGAGGGGGATGAGGCATTTGTGCAAGAACAAAAGGCGGTAGTGAGTCCCTTCCAATGTTTTAATGAAGATGACTATAGGGGGATAGAAGAAAATCTCGTTATAAGGGTTAAGAATATTAGGTGGAGGAGAGGGAATGACAGATAGGTTAGAGAAGCTTGCAGTCATGAGAGATTGAAAGTCTGACACAAAAAGACTTGATGATATGCCAGCTTGTTCTTTGGGAGTTGCATCCTTAAGAACTACTGTGTACTGACATATATCAGACACTACATCATAAGATGATGTTTGAGTTTGATGAGAAGAGACAAGTGAAGAAGGTGGACACACATGGGAAAAAGGTTTGACAGACAAGGCAGGTGGAGAGGAGATGGGAAGATTTAGGATACCTTGTTGTGGGGAGAGGATGGTGCATGAGAGGTGGATGGAAGAACCACTTGATTTTATGACATCCTCGGTTTCTTCCTAGGCAATGGAGGATTCAGATGGTCAATATCTGAATAGACAACTATCTATGTCCCAACGGACAGGTCTTCAACAGTTGCAGCAGTAACTTAACCTTTGTAACTTCAGCTTCTGCAAGTACTTCTGCCCTTTCAGCAATTGCCACAATAGGCACTGAGTATCCAGACTTTCTCTTTCTGGGAATGGGTCCCAAAATGAGATTTTTCTTCTCCTTGGGCTTCTCCAAGGGACTTGTCTTCTGCTCCCCCTGAGCAGGTGCTTCCACTTTGCTAGGTGCAGACTCAACTTGTCTGACCTTAGCAAAGGTCTTCACAAGTCTTCTCTTTTTGCTTGACTGAGCTGACTCAGCTTCTGAGGCTTCAGCTTCCTTGGTCTTCCTCTTGGGAGACATCTTTCTAAGCTTGGACCTCAAAGGTTCAACTGTCTCACCAGTTTCAGCAGAAACAGAGGGTTTCTCCAATGTAAGCCTCTGGTACTGTCTGGCCACTTTTCCAGTTGGTTTCCAGATCTTTTCAGAGATAGGGATCTCTGATTCATCAGTGGACACCACTGGCTCCTTCATCTTCTACTCAGCAGCAGGCTTCTTCTTCTTCTTGTCTTTCTTGTCTTCCTCTTCATCCTCCAGAGGAATGCCATATATGTTCATCATAGACAGGTTCTTCCTATTAATAGGAAAGGACATGTCGATGAACTCTCCATCACCAGGAATGAAAAGCTTGTTTCTGAAGAGTCTTGTCAACAACATCCCTTATAGGAAAGTCTGCTTGTTGGTCCTCTTGATCAGGGACTCCAGGTAGAGGAAGATTAACTTGCTGAAGTCCACCTTTATTTTGTGAATCAAGTGGTACAGGGTAAACCTGTCCATCTTGGTCACACTGTCCCTTGAGACTTTCCTAGACATCACACACTCAAGCAGCAGCTTGTGCATGAACCTGCACTTCACAACCATATTCACAGGCTTCAGGTTTTCAGGATTGGGGATGCCATACAGAGCAATGTTCACATTGTCTGTTCCAGTTTTATATTCTCATTCAGGTCTGTAACCTGCTCCAGTCCTTAGGCATTTGGTGACAAGTTCCAGAGAACTTATGGGAATGAAGATAGCGGTGTCAAGCACACGAGCAAGAAAGCTTTTGGTTCTATTAGCAGCACTGGTGAGAATAACAGCACTTGTCCAGAAGTCTCTTACCAGTTTAGGATGAACCAACTTCTTTAAGTCAAAGAATGAGGTCCACTTGGAGTATTCCAACTCCTCCGTGACATCCACGCCCCACTTCTTCATATGTTAAAGATCCATAGTCTTGCCAGCCAAGATCTTTTCAACATCAGAGAGTCTCATGTTGTATTTCTTAGCAATTTCCTTAGGAGAGAGGTGCCTTGAGGGTGCCATAGCAGAGAGAAAATATTTCTAGGGTTTGGAAAGCTTAGAAGGGTTTGGCAGAGAGAGAAGAAGAGGAAGAGGTTTAGGGATTTGAAAGCGTAAAGGTTCCACCTTTATGACTCTTTGCCTTTTATAGTCATAAAGTCAAGAGAGATAAAGAAAACATTTTTAATTTTAGAAACGGCACGAATTATGTGGGGAACTACAGCGCCCACTTTAGACATAATGAAAACATGGTTTTGAGATTAAAAATTGCGGTGCACTTGATTAGCTTCAGATTAATAAATGATATTAAATAATTAATAACCATTTTAACAAAAATTGTTGAGATCAAGTAATATGACTTAGCAGGGTTAGACAGGTATCAGAGACAGGTGATATAAAAACATAAGACATGTAGCATATACAGGTTAATCATCACACATGTCATTCAACAATGCAATGCATGTTTAGATTGTCTCTAATAAATATAAACCTATCTTCAGCTAAAGGTTTAGTGAAAATATCTGCCCATTGATTTTTAGTTTTAACAAACTTAATATCAAAGATACCTTTCTGAACATAATCTCTTATGAAGTGATATTTTATTTCAATATGCTTAGCCTTAGAATACTGAATTGGATATTTAGTTAAGCATATGGCACTAGAATTATCACACCACATAGATGTATCATGCTCATAAATAGAGTAATCCTCAAGTTAATGCTTTACCCATAAGAGTTGATAGCAACAACAAGCAACTGAGATGTATTCTGCTTCAGAAGTAGACGGGGTAATATTTGTCTGCATTTTGCTTGACCAGGAGACTAAGTTGGCTCCAATGAAGTGACATTCTCCACTAGTGTTTTTCCTTTCTATTCTGTCTCCAGCAAAATCAGCACCACAAAATCTCACTAATCTGTATTCTTTTGATCTTAAATACAGCAAACCAAGATTAGTAGTCCCAAGCAAATATCTAAATATTCTTTTAACAGCTTTAAGATGGGATTCTCTAGGGTCAGATTGGAATCTAGCATACATACAGAACTAAACTGAATGTCAGGTCTGCTTGAAGTTAAGTATAGTAGAGAGCCAATCATACATCTGTAGACAGTTTGGTCTACCTTTTTACCTTCATCAACTTTGCTTAATTTTGCATTGGGTTGCATGGGAGTTTTCATGAGTTTAGAATTTTCCATCTTGTACTTCTTAAGTATCTCCTTGGTATACTTTTGTTGATGGATGTAGATTCCATCACTTGTCTGTTTGATTTGTAGTCCAAGGAAAAACTTTAACTCCCCCATCATGCTCATCTAAAATTCTGCTTGCATTAGCTTGGAAAATTCTTTGCACAACTTTTTATTAGTTGCTCCAAAAATAATATCATCAACATATATTTGGACAATAATGAAATTCTCTTTTGAGCTTTTCTTAAACTGAGTAGTATCTACTTGTCCTCTAGTAAAACCATTATACATGAGAAAAGAACTAAGTCTATCATACCATGCCCTAGGTGCTTGTTTCAAACCATATAATGCCTTTTTAAGTTTGAAAACATGATCTGGTTTATCAGTATCTTCAAAACCAGGGGGTTGCTTAATATACACTTCTTTTCAACTATACCATATAGGAAAGCACTTTTTACATCCATTTGAAAAAGAGTATTTTGGTGTTGTGCAGCATAAGAGATTAATATGCGAGTAACTTCTATCCTAGCTACAGGTGCAAAGGTTTCAGTATAATCAATATCTTTCTGTTGGTTATAACCTTGAGCTACTAACCTTGCCTTATTTCTGACAACTTTGTCCTCCTTATTCAACTTGTTTATGAAAACCCATCTTGTTCCAATGACAGATTTGTTTTTGGGTTTGGAGACAAGTGTCCAGACATCATTTCTGGTGAACTGGTTGAGTTGGTGTTGTGCAGCATATGACATTAATATGCGAATAACTTCTATCCTAGCTACAGGTGCAAAGGTTTCAGTATAATCAATACTTTCCTATTGGTTATAACCTTGAGCTACTAACCTTGCCTTATTTCTGACAACTTTGTCATCCTTATTCAATTTGTTTCTGAAAACCCATCTTGTTCCAATGACAGATTTGTTTTTGGGATTGGAGACAAGTGTGCAGACATCATTTCTGGTGAACTGGTTGAGTTCTTCTTGCATAGCAAGAATCCAGCTTTCATCCTCAAGAGATTCTTCAATGCGCTTTGGTTCCATTTCTGACATAAATGCCACATTGCTTGATTCTCTTAGAGTAGATCTGGTTCTTATTCCTTTTGAGGGATTTCCAATAATAAGATCCTTAGGGTGATGAGTTTTGAACTTCCAGTCTCTCTTGAGATCATCGTGAAGATCTTGACTTGTCTGCTCCACTTGTCTGTCTAGCTCGTTAATAGGTTATGTCTTTGTTATATCAGGTTGTTGGCTTTCTGGTTTGTTTATGTCAAGACCTGCAAGATCATCTTCTAGATCTGATAGTTCTATATCAGTCTTTAAACCATCATTGAACTTAACATGAACAGATTCTTCAATAACATAAATTTTGGAATTATAAATTCGAAAGGCTTTAGACATTTCAGAATAGCCTACAAAGATACCTTAATCCACTTTGAAATCAAACTTCCCAAGTTGATCCTTACTGTTCAGAATGAAACATTCACATCCAAATGAATGAAAGTAAGATATGTTGGGGCTTTTACCTTTCCACAATTCATAAGGTGTCTTATTTAGAAAAGGCCTTATAAGTATTGTTTTTACATAACATGCAGTAAGTGCAAAGATCTAGCCATCTCTTGCAAAGATTTGTTCTTTCTAGCCATCTCTTGCATAGATCTAGCCATCTCTTGCAAAGATTTGTTCTTTCTCTCAACTACTCCATTTTGATGTGGAGTTCTAAGTGCAAAGAAATTGTGAGATATCCTATTCTCCTCACAGAATAGTCTAAATTGCTCATTTTCAAATTCTCCCCCAAGATCACTTTTAAGGGAAGAAATACAGAAACCTTTCTCATTTTGTACTTTCTTGCAGAAAATAGAGAAAGCCTTAAAAGACTCATCTTTGTGGGTTAGGAAGAGTACCCATGTAAATCTAGAATAGTCATCAACTATGACAAATCCATATTTCCTTCCAGCCAAGCCGGCAACACTAACTGGTCCAAACAGATCCAGGTGTAACAGCTGAAGAGGTCTAGAGGTTGATACTTGGTTCTTAGATTTGAAACTTGATTTTACTTGTTTACCTCTCTGACATGCATCACACAAGACATCTTTCTTAAAACTAATATCAGGCAATCCTCTCACAAGGTTATCCTTTTTCAATTTTGAAATTAGTTTCATACTAGCATGTCCTAGTTTCTTATGCCACAACCATCTTTCATACTCTTTAGACATCAGACAGTTACACGTTGATCTGGGAGATCAGTCAGTTCAATCTTATACAGATTTTGTTGCCTTTTAGCTGAAAAGAGGGTTTTGTCACTAATGTCTTTAACTATGCATAAATCCTTGGTAAAGGAGACATCAAATCCACTATCACATAATTGACTTATGCTAAGCAAATTGTGTCTTAATCCATCAACCATAAGAACATTATATATAGAGGGAAGAGGGGGTTTACCACCAATAGTACCAATGCCTATAACCTTCCCTTTCCGATTTCCTCCAAAGGAAACATGTCCTCCTTTCTTAAGTTGGATGTTTATGAACATAGACATTTCTCCTGTCATGTGTCGCGAGCAACAACTATCCTAGTACCAGCAGTGGTGTTTTCTTCATTCTATTAAGGACATATGCAACAGGAATTATTTGGTCTTTAGGTACCCACAATTTTCTGGGTCCTTTTCTATTAGTTCTAGGAGTCTATGAAGACTTCCTTATCTTCTTATGGATACACTTAGACATAACATGTCCAGTTTTTCCACAGAAGTTACAGACAGGTATAGATCTAATGAATGTTGACTTAACAGACACTTTAGAGGTTTTAGTTGATACTTTATGATGTGTCTGATGGATATATCCAATACCTTCTTTGTTAAGGGAGTGCCTCTGACAGTCAAGCAGCTTAGTTAGATTATTCTACCATTAACAAATTTGGCAAGATCAGAAGTGAGCTCTTCCTCTTTCTATTGAAGTTTTTCAACTTCTTCAGATTGTGATGTTTCGCTAGAGATCTCAGCTTCATCAGGCTTTTCAGTCTTCAGCTCACTGTTCTCTTTGGCCAGTTTCTCACACTCTTGAGATTTCTGCTTATGCTCACTAAGGAGCTTTACATATTCTCTCTTGAGGAATTTGAAGGCCTTAGATAAATAGTTGGATTCCTCCAGCAATTCCTCATTGGCATCAAGTAATTCCTCATAGTCAGGATGTACCTCATCATCTGAATCTGCGTCAGTGTTGGCCTTCAGACAGAGATTGGCTTCTTCCGCTGTCTCTTCATCATCAGAAGATGTTGACTCCAGATCCTCCCAAGTAGCCATCATACCTTTCTTCTTCTTTTTGAAGAACTTCTTAAAAAGGGCTTTCTTGAGTTGAGGACACTCAGCTTTGATGTGGTCAGGCTTCTTGCATAGCAGACAATTGAACTCTTATCTGTTGAAGTGGATTCTTTGATGTTCTTATCCTTGTTGAACCTTCTGAATGGCTTATCCTTTCTGAACTTCTTTTTCTGTAAGAAAAGCTTTATCTTCCTGGTTAGGAGAGATAATTTTTCATCACTTTCAGAATCCCCGGGTTCAGACAGGTCAGCATCTCTGGAAGACTCGTCCGCCTTCAAAGCTTTTGAAGCCTTTGATGACTTTTGATCAGCCTTCAGAGCAATTGACTTGCCCTTCTTTGTTGCAACTTCATCACCAAGTTCTTGCTCATGAACAGTGAGTGTACCAAGAAGTTCATCCATAGTCAAGGTTGTGAGATCCTTGGCTTGAGAGATAGCAGTGACCAAAGGTCTCCACTGCTTAGGAAGACTTCTCAGTATCTTTCCAACCTTCTCAGCATTAGTATAAATTTTGCCAAGTGACTTCAGGCCATTGATGATAGTTTGGAATCTTCCTATCATCTGAGCAACAAATTCTCTTTCTTCCACAAGAAACATTTCATACTTTCTGACAAGTATGGCAATCTTTGATTCCTTAACTTTAGTTGTTCCTTCATGTGTGACAGCTAAAGTATCCCATATTTATTTTTCAGAATCACAGGCACAAACTTTTTCAAATTCTTCAGGCCTGAGAGCACAAATGATGTTGTACCTAGCTTTGTTAGCTCCTATTTTGTCTTTTCTGCAGGGGTCCACAGAGCTTTTGGCTTGTCAGTGTTGTCATCATTTTTAGGAATGAATGGACCATCAGTAATGACATCCTAGCTATCAAAGTTTGTTGACAGGATGAACCATTGAAATCTATCTTTCCAATAGTTGTAGTTTTCTCCATTGAAGAATGGAGGTCTGGTTAGGGAGGCTCCTTCAATCTGGTGGCTCCCACTTGAACTAGCTCCAGCAGTCCTGTCTACTCTTCAAGACTTTACCTCTACACTATTAGATGCTCAACCCAGAGGCTGAGCTTTGATACTAACTGAAACAAACAACTATAAACACGAGAAGGGGGGGTTGAATCGTGTTTATCAAAAATTAAAACAAAGTTAAAAACTTTTTGCACACAGAAGCTAGGGTCAGGCAAGTGTGAAAAAAACTGCACAGACAGGTGATCTGTCTGGTATGACTTTAACTGAAAAGCACACAAGCACACAACTTGAAAACAAGTTTGATATACACACTCTAACCCCTTTAGTTAGATAGCGGATAATATAATTAAAGCAACTAAAGAGTTTAAATGAAGAGAGATAAAAATAGCTATTTGTCCTGGTTCACCCTTTAACACTAGGGCTACGTCCAGTCCTTGGCAGCACCAATTTTTCTCCACTATAACTGATCAGGTTACAGACAACAAGTATTCTATGCACACCTAGCCTCTTCAGGCTCCAAGACTTTGCTCACCTAGCCTCTTCAGGCTCACTCAGGTTTGTTTGAGGGAATGAATGTAATTAATACAATTTGCATGTCTTTCATTAACACTCAGTAGAGTGAATTCAATTTAATCTTAGAAAGACTGTGTAATAACTTCAAATGATTGAAGAATACATATTAAAAGAATGAAGAAATGAACGCACAGAGTAATGGTTCTTTAATGTTGTGTGTTCTCTATCTTCATCTTCAATGACTTCTATATTTATGGCCTTCAAGCATTTAAGATCTGTTAGAGACATTTCTTCAAATGGTTGGCTTCAAGCTGAACTTCATTAAATGCAATAGTGTCATTCTGGGCAGTCATTAATGCAATAGGAATGTTGGTTGTACTCTAACATGGAGGATCATGGCTCTATGCATCGTGCAGTAGCCAAATCAAAGTTGTGCAGAATGCTTTTGTACTTGCAAAGCACATTTCCCTTTTCGTGTAATAATCAAGAGTACTAGGGAATAAAGCATGTTGGAAACATTCTTTAACTGGACTTCGTTTCTGATGTCCTAGGTTGCTTGTGAGAATAACCTTCTGACTTTCTTGATAAGCGTGAGAGAGAAAGCTTCAGAGTAATCTGTATGAAGGGACGGCTTTCAAAAGCTCTTTGTACTTGTGTTCCTCATCGAAGAACCACAGACGAGTAAGAGAACTTAGCATAACCAAGTTGAAACTTCAATGTATACAGGTTGACTTTTGCTTCTCCAGACATATGATCTTTTATGTGACCAGACATATGAGAAAGTGAATTCATACTATTATGATATGCACACTGGATAGACAGGTTAGCATCAATATGAAGGTTAATTAAATCATTAACAAATGTTTAGTTTTCATCAAAACTTAGGGAAATGCACATCAGACATTTTAAAGACTTGATAGTTTATGCACAATTGGGCTTAATTATAGCCCAAAACACATTTCTGGATCTGCACGGATCGCGTGGCGAACAAAGATTGCAGCGCGAGGCCTACTAAACAACAGAATTGACCAAAACACATAAAATAAAACTTGTATATAATTATATTGGATTTCCAACGCATCAAAGATCACCTCAATCGGATATTTAGAACTCAAGATATGGCCAAAACAGTTAAACAGGTTACTAGGACTCTAAAAGGATTGAACATTTCTAAAGCTTAATTTCCCCAAACATAAACTTAGACATCAAAAACAAACATAACAAGCATATACAAACATATATATAACATATATAAACGCATTAAGCTTATTTACAAAAAACAGGGTGTTACAATTCCACCCCCTTATAAAAATTTCATCCTTGAAATTTCTATCACCTTGATTGGTTATGCTTTCACCAATTAGGCGCATACTTTGGGTTAGGTCCTATTACTACGCATCATTATCTATAATAAATAGAAAATTCAAACAAGAGCACGTAGAAGACTCATAACAGACTCATAGCACGGCCTGATAGGACAGACCTGCTTTGATACAACTAAATGTGACACCATCTACCCCCCATGTATTCATCAAGCGTAAAAGATGTAAAAGAAAGGAACACATGCATATTATATCATAATAATAAAAACCGGGCAGAGGCTGCCGTATTGTAACATAACTTCAAACGTGGAAAATAAAATATGTTTTAAAGAAACATAACTGAAAACATAAACGAAACCTAACCCCGATGTCACATTACAGAGCTGGTATAACCAATCTGATAAAACAACTTGGATAAACAAACAAAAACTAAACATAACTAAACTACGAGTAGCGGCTCCTCAGAGTCACTCCTCAGCAAGCTGCTCACCGTCCTCTGCATATCCAAAAGATACATGCAAACGAACAACAAAAGAGGGGGAGTAAGAAACATATGTATCAACATAACGGCATGGAAGCAGTTAGCAAGATGAACATGCATCATAAAACATAGCATATCAAATATAACCATCTCATCACATCAATATTATATATATATATATATATATATATATATATATATATATATATAATTCCAAGCAATGTATGTTATGCGATGCAACTCTACTCCACTACTCCAATGCATGAATGAGCAACACAGCGCACAACCAACAATCACCACCTCCGCTTGGGCCACTCGGCTACCCAATTTCATCATCATCATCAATCGTTATCTTTCATCTTTAGTCTTTAATCTTTTATCACATAATCTTTTCACTTACACTCTGGCCAAAAAGTACCAGAACTCAACACCTTGACCATTAAGCATCAAGGCCCCCTTGGCCACTCGGCTACCAAGGTCCAATATCTTTTAACAACACCATGACATTATGCATCAAGGCCCCCTTGACCACTCGGCTACCAAGATACATAACAACAACACTCTGGCCAATAAGCACCAGAGCTCAACACCTCAACCACTCGGCTATCGAGGCCCCCTTGGCCACTCGGCTACCAAGGTACAGAATAACATCTTTTCACTTTAGTTATTAACACTCAGGCCCATAGGCACCATAACTCAACACCTTGACCATTAAGCATCAAGGCCCCCTTGGCCACTCCGCTACCAAGGTACATTTTTATCGTTAAGTTATCTAACTTGTCTTTACTTCGTTTGGTGTCTTCTTTAGTTATTATTTTTGGGAACAATTAGGGTGAACCACCCTTGTTCTGTTTTCTGTGTTTTGTTCTGTCTAGGGGAGCACGGGCAAGCTGAACTTTAAGTTGAGCATGGCGTGCTGACTATTGAGCACGACCATGCTCGTTAGAGCTTGGCTGTACTGATCTGGGCAAAAAGGGTTTAAGAACCCTTACTATGTTTCCTAGGGCATTCAAAGATCAATCATATTGGCTTTTAACTATCCTTGAGTCATCAGTTTCATTATTCTTAATTAATCTCCATATGTTATCATTATGGGGAATTAATCCTTTAATTCCTGCTTCATTAATAATGTTCCTAAAACACTCATGAACCAGTCCTAAGGTCTTTAATAGGGGTGGCAAATGGATGGATTGGATAAATTTTTATGCGGATTATAATGGATGGATTGAAAATGATCTATTAATCCATTATGATCAATTAAAAATTCATTAAAAAAATCAAATCCATCCATGATCCATTTAATAAAATCCATCAAATTCATCCATTAATAATTTTTTTACAGGTGGATATCCTATCCATCCATAAAAGTTATTTTAAAATTTTATTACTTTTAAAGTATTATATCCCTCTCTCCTCTCTCTTCTTTCTCTCCCTCTCTCCCCTCTCCAAGTATATATGGCTGAGATAATTAAGTGTGTGTTTGGATAAACTTTTGACAAACGTGATTTTGAGAAGAATTGATTTTGTAGAATTGATTTTGGTTAAAAGTAAGTTGACAGTGAAGTGATTTATGTTTGGATGACTTCATGAAAAAAGTGATTTTTATCAATTCTTGTTGTTTGGATAGTTTGGATCAAAATTGCTTTTGGGTGTGTAATTACCAAAATGGGTTTTAACTAGATTTCATTGTCATTTTATTTTATATATATACCAACAAGTAGGATAAATATATTAAGATGATTATTTTCTTTTATGTTACATTATGAAACTAAAAATAATTATACACATGTTATTTATCTTTTGAAGTAAAATGTATATGGTAGTAAAAAACTTCAAATTTGATGAAATGGACAATAAAAGTACTAAATTAGCATAGCTATTAAATTTAAAGTATCTAAAAATAGTTTGTTGGAGACTGAAAATATAGGCAAGTATACCAAGTCGTACAAGTAATACGGTGGTGAAACCGATATCGTATCCACAGGGATTGGATGTCAATTACCAATTCACAAATTCAGCAACTATCTAGACTGTGAAGAGAATTCAAAACAAACAAAACAAAAGGAATAAAATCTTTTTGTATTTTTGTCGAGCACTTGGAATGCGAAAAGGATATGTTGGGACTAGACTTCACCAAACCTCTAACTCATGTACTACCAGGACTAGATACCTCCCATTCATGCTTCAAATATCAAAATCAATCCACTAAATTACTCAAGCCCTGATTCCTCAGATGACAAGAGCCTAAATCCACTAATAGACCCTAATTCCTTAGGTGGCCTAGATTAATGAATTTGCATTAAGATTAGGGATTACGCGATTACTAGTAAACCAAACTCCATTTCTAGACGCAAGGGTTACTAGGTGATTAATTTCAGTTCCGGTTCTAATACGAATTTTCCAATTGCATATCAAAACACTAATCGAGTCATGGGAGTGCTAGCCACAACAAGCATTAAGCATGGAAAATCAATCACTAATACGAAGGCATGAACACAGAATAATCAGTTAAGGCAAATACATAATAATCAGTTTGGTTACATCTAATCCCAACAAACGGGATTTAGCTACTCATATAAAAGAGAAACCAAAAACCAGAGAAATAAGATAAGAGGAGAGAAGAAACTCCATGGGAGCTTTCCACCATCGTCACAGCAGCCCCTCTCAGCAGCTCCGTTCTAGGGTTACAATCCTTCCTCAGCCGCAACCTCCAAGGTCTCTATTTTTAGGTCTGAAAGTCTGTGTCAGAGACCCCCAGAATCTGAATCCGCTCCTTTTCTGTCTGCTCTGCACTGTTTATAGAGAGGCCACGCGTCACGGCCGTGATGGCCATCACGGCCAGGCCGTGACGTGTTCTGGAATGGGCGCGCTTTCAAATTTGGAGCATCATGGTCGTGACACTCATCACGGCTAGGCCGTGATCGCTTCTGTCTCCACCAAATGGTCTGTCACGGCCGTGATGGGCATCGCGGCTAGGCCGTGACAGATTCTGACTTCTGCCATCTGCTCTGGTTGATCATGGCCGTGATGGGCTCTGTTTGGCTCAATTCTTCACTTTTCAAGCTCTATTTCATCCAGGCTCCATCAAGGCTGATTTTGATCATTTTTACATTAATTCCTGCAAAACAACACCAAGAAACCGCTTCACCCGTTCCAAGGAAAAAACTAACTAAAATCAATTAAAGAATGCCTAATCTATATGAAAAATGCATGCAAAAGTGTATATGAAACATCATGTAAAATCACACTATCAAATCACCCCAAGCTTATTCAATTGCTTGTCCTCAAGCAATCACTAAGGCCAGAAAATCAAACTAATCAAGGCATGGATAGTGAATCAAGAATCCGAGTAAATACTAATCCAAGTAATAGGCATTTCAAACAATTCAGCAAGAGACAATCAATTCAAGTCCAATTAGAGGCTTAGGTTTTCTAGATTCATATTCTCACTGATTCGGGCACTCTTTCTCACCTGAAGATCACCCCAAGCTTGTTTATTTGCTTGGCTCTCTTTCTCACCTCACTCAAGTGTTTAGGGATATATGACAATTCGCTCCATTTTCCTCAAGGAATGAATCCTACCATAGGCTTGACTATCAACCAAATCTCTACTTTTTTAATGAAAACAATTAAGAATCAAGAGGTCTTTCACTTTGGTTGTAACGGGGCCATGGGATTAATCGTTTGGTGGGGAATTCAAGAAAATGAAATTTCAAAAGGCTACACAAAACATCAAGCATTGCAAAGCATGACACCTTCTGAAATACCTTTGTGGGTTCTGATTCGCTTTTCCACCTTTCTTTCTTTCTTTTTCTTTTTATTTCTCACTTTTCTTTTTGTCATCCCCTTTTCCATATATATATTTTTTTCTTTTATTTTTATTTTATTTGGAGAAGGGGAGATTTTCAGCTCAAGAGAAATATATTTCTGATTTTCTCATCCCATACTTTTTTTCAACTACCTTTTTACCCTTTTGCACAATACTTTAGAAGGTCTCTTATCAAGTCATTCATCAACATATTTCAAGGTACCAAGAAAAGTATTTTCTTTCAGGCTCAAAATTTGGGCAACTAAGGGGTAGCATTTAATCATTCAAAGCTCAGAAGGCCGGAAAAATACCTAGTGCCTCAATCATTTTCAAAAAATGTTTTCAAATATTTTTAAGCTTTGAAACGGTTTCAAGTCAAGTTCTAGAGAATACCATCCAAGAGGAATAACACTCTATCACAATGAATGGGGAAGATATAGTGAGTACCCCTTTTTTGCTCAAAATCTCACATTTTAGTAGTTCAAGAAATCAATGAGAAATACAAATCTACTGAACCATATGCTAATTATCAACTATCCAAGATTATCTCAAACATTTTTATTTGTAGCCTTATTACAAGAATAAAAAAATTGGGTTCAACAATTCACTATCTCAGTTTATTTGGCACTCGGTTCTCACAATTGGATGCATAATCTAAGCAAGGGCAATCAAATCATGTGATCATGCAAACTATCATGTAAAACTTTATGAATGTAACATGAAAAATGCAAAATGAAAAATGCAAAATTACCCCTACCCCAAGCTTGAAAATTTACATTGTCCCCAATGTAAATAATCCAGTTGAAAAGAGGAGAAAAGTGGAACGACTTACCGAGGCGGTGGCGGGTGTTGGCTCTCATTCCAGTCATAAACTTGTTGGGGAGTACATCACGGCCGTGAGCCTCATCATGGCTAGGACGTGATCAATTCTGGTCCTCAGGGTTGGCCTGTCACGGCTAGGCTGTGATCCTTTCTGATCTTCATTTTTAGCTCATCACGGCCGTGACCAGTGTCAAGGCCTGGGCGTGATGGTTGCTACCTCTGCTGTTTCCTTGTCTTCTTGCTCTCCCTTCCTCTTTCTCTGAAATCACTTGGCAAACCTATTAATCTATGAACTCTTGATCTTCTCAAATTATTCAAGAGTTAAACAAAAAACTACCAAGAAAATGAAAACAACTAAAGAGAAGGGTTAAGAAACTTAGGTTGCCTCCCAATAAGCGCTTCTTTAACGTCACTAGCTTGACGTCCTAGGATCCTCCTCCCGGATCCCACGGTCTGTGGAGTGGAGATTGCAGAAGTAATATGACTTTATCCTCAACTCCACCCAGCCAGTGTGTGAAAACTCCATCGACTTCTATAACTGCAGTAATGGATTCACTTTCTAGCGGGTCAAATGGAATTTTCAAGAGGAGGTTTGACAGACGAGTGGAAGGGACTAATTTAGCAGTGTCCACACATGCTTGTAAGCCGACATATTTGTCCAGTGCAGCAAATTCAGATTGCTCAGCAAGCATGGTAGAGTCCACTACCACTTCATCTACATTTTGAACTATCCCCAAAACCAGATTTTGCTCAAATTGTGCTTCATCTGACTCTTGTACTAACTGTTTGCAAATTTCCTCAACTTGCGTTTTGAAATTCTGCATCACAGCTTCGATACTGTCACAATTGGCTCTTGCCTTGGCCTCAGAGATGGATAGTTCTTGGGAATATTGTTCTAGAGCATCTTTCAAAGGTGTCTGCTCGTTCCATTCCCATTCCTCAGTTTCCCAAGGATTTGTGAAAGGTACTTCCTCTTCTTGTGACTTGTCCACCATCACCACTTCATCTTCGTTTTGATCCATTTCCACAACCAGATTTTTCTCAAATTCTTCTTCATGTGGCTCTATGGGAATCATGCATGGTGGTGGAGGTGGTAAATACGAGCAAAAGGTTTCCCAATCCTCCTTGGAGTATATATATACAAGCTCACCAGTCATAGGATCGACTCGTGATGGAATATTATGAGATAAAGAAAACTCCACAAAGAATTTTCCCAAATCGAAATTGTCTTCCCAACACAAGTTATCCTCCAAAATGTGACTAGAAGCTTCCTCATCAGGTGGATAATAATAATTTTCCATGAATTTTGTCCACCTTGCAAAAACAGAACTCAAATATATACAGAAAAAAAGAGATCAAATAGATACAGAAAAATGAAAATAAATAAGAATGTCTAAATTAGTTGCCTCCTTTGTTACTAATGATATTGGCAAAACCAATCCCCGGCAACGGCGCCAAAAACTTGTTGGAGACTGAAAATATAGGCAAGTATACCCAGTCGTACAAGTAATACGGTGGTGAGACCGATATCGTATCCACAGGGATTGGATGTCAATTACCAATTCACAAATTCAGCAACCATCTAGACTGTGAAGAGAAATCAAAACAAACAAAACAAAAGGAATAAAATCTTTTTGTATTTTTGTCGAGCACTTGGAATGCAAAAAGGATATGTTGGGACTAGACTTCACCAAACCTCTAACTCATGTACTACCAGGACTAGATACCTCCCATTCATGCTTCAAATATCAAAATCAATCCACTAAATTACTCAAGCCCTGATTCCTCATATGACAAGAGCCTAAATCCACTAATAGACCCTAATTCCTTAGGTGGCCTAGATTAATGAATTTGCATTAAGATTAGGGATTACGCGATTACTAGTAAACCAAACTCCATTCCTAGACGCAAGGGTTACTAGGTGATTAATTTCAGTTCCGGTTCTAATACGAATTTTCCAATTGCATATCAAAACATTAATCGAGTCATGGGGGTGCTAGCCACAACAAGCATTAAGCATGGAAAATCAATCACTAATACGAAGGCATGAACACAGAATAATCAGTTAAGGCAAATACATAATAATCAGTTTGGTTACATCTAATCCCAACAAACGGGATTTAGCTACTCATATAAAAGAGAAAGCAAAAACCAGAGAAATAAGAGAAGAGGAGAGAAGAAACTCCATAGGAGCTTTCCACCATCGTCACAGCAGCCCCTCTCAGCAGCTCCGTTCTAGGGTTACAATCCTTCCTCAGCCGCAACCTCCAAGGTCTCTATTTTTAGGTCTGAAAGTCTGTGTCAGAGACCCCCAAAATCTGAATCCGCTCCTTTTCTGTCTGCTCTGCGCTGTTTATAGAGAGGCCACGCGTAGCGGCCGTGATGGCCATCACGGCCAGGCCGTGACGTGTTCTGAAATGGGCGCGCTTTCAAATTTGGAGCATCACGGCCGTGACACTCATCACGGCTAGGCCGTGATCGCTTCTGTCTCCACCAAATGGTCTGTCACGACCGTGATGGGCATCACGGCTAGGCCGTGACAGATTCTGACTTCTGTCATCTGCTCTGGTTGATCATGGTCGTGATGGGCTCTGTTTGTCTCAATTCTTCACTTTTCAAGCTCTATTTCATCCAAGCTCCATCAAGGCTGATTTTGATCATTTTTACATTAATTCCTGCAAAACAACACCAAGAAACCGCTTCACCCGTTCCAAGGAAAAAACTAACTAAAATCAATTAAAGAATGCCTAATCTATATGAAAAATGCATGCAAAAGTGTATATGAAACATCATGTAAAATCACACTATCATAGTTCAAGTAAGGAATATAATTTATAGTTTGATACAATGCTGAAACATAACTACGATACTAATTATTTTGTTTGAACTCTATAATTTGATCTTGAATCGAGTCTCGAACATGATCCATCTCTGCTGAAGAAACTATGTTTAAAACTGGGGATGGATCCAAGTTAACTGTGCTATGATCATCATCATCGTCAATGTCAAGGATTATATTCTCATCTTCATAACGACTAAAATCAAAATCCATTTCAGCATTCCTTCTGATGAAATTGTGTATAGCCATTGTTGCAATGACTATTTGAACTTGTGTCTCAATTTTGAACTTAGGCATGTGACGCAGAATTGCAAACCTGTTCTTCCATACACCAAAAGTTCTTTCTATTGTGCACCTTAAACTTGAGTGATAAAAATTAAACATTTCATTACGATTCGCAAATCCAGATGAACGCCTAAAATCAGGTAGGTGATAACGTTCACATCTATAAGGACCAAGGTACCCATTTGGTGTTGGATAGCCAGCATCCACCAAATAATATTTACCTAATAAAGAATAAAATTAACAAAATATAAAAAAGAGTTTTAAGTAAAAGAGAAAATCATTTGTAGCTATACTAAAAAAAACATACCTGGAGGAGGATGTGGAAAATTGAGACTCGCATTGGTAAGAGCATGGTCAAAAACACGAGCATCATGGGCAGTACCTTCCCATCCAGCCAAAACAAAAGTGAAACACATGTTCCAATCACACACAGCCATTATATTTTGTGTTGGATATCCCTTTCTTCCAATAAACCTTGATTGGTCGCTGGCACCAACCACACATGGCACATGTGTACCATCAATTGCTCCAATGGCATTCTTAAAAAATGGCCAATATCGCTGATCATTTTTTATTTTTGCATGACTATCATGATACATAGGATCTTGTAGTTTAATATAGTTGCAAGACAACTTAAGACAAGTAAATAATACTCGATGGAAGTGTCTACTTACGGTCTCTCCAGAGTGCTGAAACCTCTCTTGAATCATTCTATTACCTACCCCATGGCCAACTATATTTAAAAACATTGCAACCATCTCTTCAACCCCATGCCTTTACTGGGCTTTAAACCATACTCAACTAATTCAGTGCAAAGTTTATGGAAAATATGTTTTTCCATTCGGAACATCTCATAGCAACGAATGGGATGCCCTTGCAATACTTCTTGCACCCATGTATGACCCGTTAGTTCACTAGTTCTACGAGGCTCTTTACATAAATGCTTTACTGCATACTCACCTATTAGTGCAGCCACATAAGAAGCTTCTTCAAAAAAAATATCGTCTTCATCTGTAAGTTGATCCAAATGTCCATTCCAGTCATTCATTTTATCTTTTTACAAGTTGCTCAATTTTTGGTTTCTGCAATGAAAGTAAGGTTGAATGAATAGTGGATAAAAATTGAAGTTTGAATGAATAATAGATGTGATCTACAAATAGGAATGCTAATTAAATTTGAAGTTGCTAAATATGTCATGCGGCAAACAAGTATCACATGGGATAAGGAGAAATATCACATCTCAAAATCATAGCACAAATATTAAGCAAGTTGGAATCACAAGAGATAAGGTAGATAAAGTTAACATATCATGCATTCGGCACCCTAAGGTTAAGGTCACTCCCTCACCCTCTACAAATGCCACCAGCAAGTGCTCTATGGTATTATTCAAGAACTTACTCCCTCACTCATCATCAATGCAATTTCATAACAAGTCCAAGGCAGAGGATGTTGTATCCAACAATTCAACAAGTAACCCAATGGAACCCAATGATTATGATAATGGGTTTTTGTCATTTATCAACTCAGATTTCTCAAATATGTGCCATCTCAAGGATTGGACACAAAGCAATTTTGCTAGTGATGATGAAACAAATGGACAGACAACCTTTGTTCTTTCAGTTAACTATTCGTACCTTGAGTCCAGGATGAATGAAAAAGAGAATGATAATGGCTTTAATATGCATGTTGTAATCCTAAGATCACACTGATTCACACAGATCACACTGCAGAAAAAACAATGCAGTAGCATCCATTCCCTTTCACCTGAATATGGATGCAGTAGCATCCATTCCCTTTCACCAGAATATGGATGCTGCTGCAAAAACCATTCACAATGCAGAAAAAACAATGCAGTAGCATCCATTCCCTTTCACCGGAATATGGATACAGTAGCATACATATGGATGCAGTAGCATCCATTCCCTTTCTCCAGAATATGGATGCTGCAGCAAAAACCATTCACAGTGCAGGAAAAAAACAAGACTAAAAACAATGCAGTAAAATCATTCACAGTGCACCAAAAGTTTCAACAAGATTGAGGTAAAATTCAAAGCATACATAATCATTAAAGCATTCATAGATAATAGGTAAAATGTATGCTACTGCATCCATTCCCTTTCACCGGAATATGGATGCAGTAGCATACATATGGATGCAGTAGCATCCATTCCCTTTCTCCAGAATATGGATGCTGCAGCAAAAACCATTCACAGTGCAGGAAAAAAACAAGACTAAAAACAATGCAGTAAAATCATTCACAGTGCACCAAAAGTTTCAACAAGATTGAGGTAAAATTCAAAGCATACATAATCATTAAAGCATTCATAGATAATAGGGTTCATACATAATCTTGAAAACACACAAAGTTAAATTCCTAATTCCTAATTCCTAATACATAATATTCAAAAGACACACCTAGATGAGACATGATACATAATCCTAATACATAATCCTAATACATAATCCAAAGAGACAGGATACATAATCCTAACACATAATATTCATTGCATAGTCATAAATGGCAAAGGATTATATGATGCATGCCTAAGCCAATGCAACTTTCTCTCTTTTGGACCTCGAAAGGCAACAAACATCTCCCTCGCTGGCTTAAACATCATCAATTGACAGCATCTTGTATGCCAATCCGAATCATCAGTAATTTCATCCATATTCTGAATCTCAGCCATCACTTCACCAATAGATGAACTGGCCATAGCATCATTGCGTGACTTTCATGTCTCCGCGATCACATTAACAGCTTCTGCTATCTTTGAGGAAGCGGTTGCCTTTTTCTTACTTTTCTTTTCAGAACCACCAACACTCTTTCTCTTCTCTCCACTCTTTTGGCCAACACTGGCTTGTGAAGCATTAATATTGAAATTTGCAAACTCAGTCGTTGCTCCAACACTCGCATCTTCACTATCACCCGACCCTTCTTGCATATCTAGGCCCACACCCTCTAGGCATGGACAGTATCCATCATTATCATCATCATCATCGGGCCCATTAGGCAACATCCAAGATGATGGTGCCCAAGCAAATTCTCCATTAGCCACTACATCCTTAAAAAGTGTGGTTAGTTGGGGAGCAAATTGAAGTCCCTTGTTCCTAAATTTGCCATAAAGAGGGTTTTCCTGCGTGTTCATAACTCATCATCATAATATAAACACACTAAATATAAATCTAAGACTTATAAAACAAAACATTTATTTATCACATACCAATTCTTTGTTCTCCCACCACTCATCTGATGCAACAACGGTATTCTTCACATTATCCCACCCTAGTCCAGTTTCTTTCCCAAATAATTTATACCATACTCGCCATTCTTTTCTCAAGCTATCATATCTGTTCTTCAATTTCACCCTGTCATACTTCCTTCCAGTTGAGCCATTAAATTGTGAAACAATAACTTTCCACCCTTTCTTGGTAAAGCTAGTACCAACGCGTTCACCCTTGGAAACTTGATCCAAGCATGCTTGGATGAAGTATTCAGTAGCTTTAGGATCCCAAACAACTTTTGCTTTCTGTGCTTCATCGTTAGAAACAAGGGGATCCACAACAATTTTCCTCTTAAGAGTAGCCATAGTTCTCTATACATGAAGTAGGATAGAAAATAAAAAACTATGCATAAAACAAAGTCTATATAAGTGTAATTTTCCAAATTTCCATTTTAAATAGTGCAATAGGCACTCAATCAAAAAATCATATATCTCTATAAGTCAACACTCAAACAGAACAAAGAATGGAGAAGGCAGCTTCTAATATAAGAATGGAGAAGGCAGCTGAGGTGAGGTGTCTGCATAATTTGCTGCAGCATCCATATTCTGCACAATTTGCTGCGGCATCCATATTCTGCATAATTTGCTGCACCTCTCTAGAATGGATAGCACCTCATAATGGATAGACCAAATTATGCATCAGTCACATATACACCAGAGTTACTAAGGCAAGGCCCTGTACCACCAGAATATGCATGCTGCAGCAAATATAAACTTAACAAGACAGCAGAAACAGAACTGCAATAAACCACCTGCAGAAAAAGCTCAAGTAACAAAATGCATACCACCAACTTGGACAGACAAACTTCTTGAACAGAATAATCAACCAGAAAAACAGATGTAACTAACACACAGGGCAGTAGATCTAACATAGCAGTAGATTTAACATACATAAGAGTATATTTAACATACAGACCAGTATATTTAACTTCACATAGCAGTACCCTAACATAACATCCTAGTACATATCCTAGACTAAATAAACCCTCTACTAACTTAGCAGTACACATCCTTCAAAGTGAAAATTGATCCAAGCATGCTAAGATGAAGTTCAAGTCCCTAACACTGAAGTTCTGTTCAAAGTGAAAATTGAACCCCTAAAATGGTGCATGCACAATCTTTCTTTTAACAACTACTCTGTGTGTGTGTGTATATAGTTATAACCTTCTGCCATAGAGTATATTAAAAACTAAATCACACATAACAAAAGGGGTAAGAGCATAATAGCATACCAGAAACAGATCTAATACTCACAAAATTTGTTTACTTTTTACAGAACTATATCACAACCAACAATCCAATACCAAATGACAAATAGAAAAACAGAGCTAACACTTAAAAAATTGTAACACTGTCTACAGTCCAGATTGCAAATAAAGATTGATCATTGAAAAATCAAACAAATATAAATCAGCATAACAGGGGTGACAGAGTAAAAGACAACGCAAATGTAGAGGGGAAAAAGAATATGCAAGGTAGGCAACTTCATACCACTACCTCTGGAAGAATACACTGTTTAGATGAAGATCCAACAACAGAATAGAGTCACCGAATTGTTCTAAAGCAAATGTGAAGGAGGAGAGTCCTATATATATAATTGAAAGAAAATAACAATAAACAATAAATATTGGTAGGTAAATATGGTTGAAATGAATAAATTTACAATAAATTGTAACAACCAGAAGTAATACCTTTTCATCAGAGCGTACAAGCTTTCAAAAGGTGTAGAAGACAGTTTCCTTCTTAGAGAAATGAGTACAACGAATATTTGGATACAAATCTGAGAATAATCACCATAAGGGAAAGAATTGAAGGAATGAATGAATTGAACAATGAATGCAAGGAAAAATTGAAGAATTGTTGGTGAGCACCATAAATGGCAAATGCAGGTGCATGCAGCTAAACGAAGGGCAAAAGGAAGGGCAATAGGAGAATGTCCCTCCAAAATCGAGTTCCTAAGACTCACCTTTGATTCAAAATCGCGTTCCCTAGATCAGAAGCTAGGATGAGCAGCTTCAAACACTCGCGCTTTTGGGGATGAGAAATCGCATTCATCAATTTTGCCAAACATACGGATCTTGAACGAGGAATCGCGGCCGAACCCTAGATGTGCGTTTGAGGGTATGGGGACGCCGAACCAAACACGCACTAAGAAGTATATATGATTATATTTCATGTATGATATGCGAGATTATTCAATTACCTTAATTTAAAGTAGAATGACATGGAATTATGAATTGTCGCATTCAGTTTATGCATGGAACGGGAATTTAATTTCCTAATAATATGCCGTTATTTATTCAATATCCGTATCTAAGTTCCTAATACTGAATTTTTTTTCTTGGCTATGAAAAATGGACGATGCTCTTTAGTACGAAGGATACTTGCACAAAGCATACGTACGAATCAGGTCATTTAATAAATGCAGTTGGGTTTGTTAAGATTTTAAATTCTAAGATTTGATAAAGTTTAAGAAATCAACGGTACATATTATTCGTAGCTTCTTCGTCAAAAGCATTTTTGCACAGCTTAGCATTATCCATGAAAAATATCATCAAGCCTTTAAGGGCTTGTTTGGTGGTCAGGATAAGATAGGGATGGATAGGATAAGAGAGCAGGATAGGAGTATGATATAATATGAGCAGGATAAGCTGTTATCCTATCCGATGTTTGGTATCCACCAGATAACCAACTGGATAGCATTGTAATTTTAGTACGAATTTTAAAATTTTTGTTTTTTTTCTGAATGTTTTCATATTTTATTAGATTTTAGTTTTTATAATTTTTATTTTTTAAGATTATATAAAAAGACAAAATTATCCTTGTGATAAAATTACATATAATATTTTAAAATATTGTTTAGCTTAAATTAATTTTGTTATAATTTTAAATATTTATTTTTAGTTTTTACTTTACATATAGTTAAATTATTAGAATATTTTTTTATTTATTTTTCAGTTTTTTAAAATAATGTGAAGTAACAAAATTAGCCTTGTGACAAAATAAATAAAAAATTTTAAATTAATTATTAATATTTTTATTATTTTATGTTTTATTATACCTTTTTTGGTAACCATATTATATTTTATTATAATTATTTTATATATAAAATATTTTTATACTTTATTATACTATAAATCACCTTATCCTATCCTGTTGAGTTCTAACTCAGCTCCGCCTCATGATAGAATTTTAACTAGATGGACAGGATATGATAGGTGACAGGATTGGTTTATCATATCCTGCTGGCTCACCAAACAATAGTTTCAGACATATATGATAACTTATCATATCATGTCTCTCTTATCCTGACCACCAAACGAGCCCTTAGTGTGTTGGAACTACAATGAGAGAGAGAGATTTAAAATTCATAAAATTATTTAATTTTTAATAATTTAAAAAAATATTTATTGATGATATGATTTCAGTTTTTTTATTTTTGTGAAAACTGAAAAATGATTTAAAAAATAAAATGGTTTTAGGATGGATAAAAAATATCAATTACTTTTTTTTATGTTGGTCCAATGGATTAAAAAAAAAGATGGATGGATGATTAACCATCCATTAAAAAATAATCCAATCCATCTTTTTTTCTTTTTTATAAATGGATGGATTGTATGGATTTTCTCATGAATGGATTGGATGGATGATGAATACTTTTGCCACCCCTAGTCTTTAACTAAACCTTTGAACATAACATTGCCTCTCATACTATATTCATGTCTTACGAACAAATTGGGAAATATCCCTTAATTCTTAAACATTATTATCATCTTTAACTGTCTTATTACCCTTATTAATAAGCCTATTATTTAATTAGAATCTTATTAATATCAATATTTATCTCAACAACCATAACAACCAACACTATCATCCATGGCATAACAACATCATTCATGACAAAACAGCATAACAACATTTATTGATATCAACATTTATCCCAACAACCATAACAACCAACACTATCATGCATGGCATAGCAACACCATTCATGGCATAACAACATAGCAACATCATTCATGGCATAACATGATAACAACATTTATTGATATCAACATTTATCTCAACAACCATAACAACCAACACTATCATCCATGACATAACAACATCATAAGCATTCAAGAATAAACATGCCAATTATAAGCAAACACAGATAAACATGTAACAAGACAACAAATAGACAAATAGCAAACAATAGGGTCATGTGTTAACCCTTCATCTTACGATGCCCCAATGCCTACATGTTTATATTATCCATTCTCCCCTAACCTGGTATGAAGATTTAAATTCCAAAGGAAGAGAAGAAAGTCTGCTAAGATCCCATCTCACGAACGCTTGTCTACTACCTCAAGGACGACAAGAAACATCTTGATTCAACTCTAAGATCAAGAAATCAAAAAGAAAAGATCAAAAGGGACGAGGTGCACGAATTCTACCTGGTTTGAAAGTCTAAACAGCAATGACAATTGATCATGTGCTCGCAACGATGTTCCCCAATCGAGGAACGGTGGAGAACGGTGCATGGGTGGATTCTCTAGGAAGAGTTTTACAGAGAAAAAAGTGTTAGGAATTCAAAGAGGAGGGAATGGAGGCTAATCTATAGTGGTTTAGATATATAACATTAGGTTAAGTTCGAGGTTAAGGACGGTTTCACAATTGGTCTTAATTATAGCCCAAGACACATTTCTGGATCTGCACGGTTTGTGGGGCGAAAAAGGATTGCGGCACCAGGCCTACTAAACAACCTAATTGGTCAAAACACATAAAATAAGACTTGTACATATAATTCTCTTAGATTTTCAACGCATCAAAGATCACCTCAATCGGACATCTAGAACTCAAGATATGGCCAAAACGGTGAAACATGTTACTGGGACTCTAAAAGGATTGAACCTTTCTAAAGCTAAACTTCTCCAAACATAAACTTAGACATCAAAAACAAACATAACAACCATATACAAACATATATATAACATATATAAACGCATTAAACGTATTTACGAAAAAACGGGTTGTTGCAACTGGTAGTTGTTGGAGGACATGCGATAGCCCATAAATGGGACTGAGGTTTGAGGGACTAGGTCTAACCGCTGACAAATAGGGAAGGATAAATCAGGAATGTGACATATTGAGAAAACGAAATACATTGCATTTTTTACCTTCGATATTTTTTAAAAAAAAAAAATTCTCTAACCCACGGGCCAACCCAGGTTGAACCCGCCCAACCCGTGGGTTAGGTGAGTCAAGTCAAAATAACCCAGGGTAAAATTGAGTCAGATTTTGCACAAACCAACCTACCAGTGAACCGGATTGGCTCAAGGGTTCCAACACATTTTGACAGTTCTACAAGAAACCCACCAACAAAGCCATTAACACAGAAACCCACCCACAAACCAACAAATCACAATTCGGAAATCAACTTGTTGAAACCCCCAAAGTCACTGCCGCACGAGGTCACCGCCTTTGTTCTTGCTCAAAATCGTCTCCTTTGTTTGTGCTCGTAATTGCCACGAGCTCCTCTATTTCTGGAAGTCGTGCATGCAAGGGACGAAAGGGAAACCGACATTGAGAATGAGGGGGAGAGGGAAACTGAGATTAAGAGTGAGGGAGGGAGGGAGGGAAATGAGATTCAGAGTGAGGGGAGAGGGAAACGAGATTCATAGATGGATAAGAGATATGAAAGAATAGGGTTTGAAGATTGTGATTGTGAAGCAGGAATTAGAAGAGTGAAGTAGGAGAAAGGAAAAGTCAGGGAGGAAGCTATGAGAACGTATGTGCTGAAATGAAAGAATAAGGTTTGATGAATGTGAAATAAAAAATAAAAATGAGGGGAAGGTTCTAGAATGGTGTAACTTGGAGTTGGATAATAAAATCAATTGTCAATTGGATCCCAATCAATTTAATTTCCATTATTTCTTAAGTTATATGTGTTGGAACTAAAGTGGTTTTGGACTTAATAATCTCTAAGTTTTGATGCTAACAAAATGATTAAATTTTCTTGGCAAAGTGTTAGTTGAGATCTAACATGTGTTTTCAGTTATGCAGGTAAAAGAAACATGGGATAAGTTCAAATTGAAAAATACACGTCCACCTCTGTAGACGG
This sequence comes from Sophora flavescens, assembly GCA_030762895.1. Lineage (NCBI taxonomy): Eukaryota > Viridiplantae > Streptophyta > Magnoliopsida > Fabales > Fabaceae > Sophora > Sophora flavescens. Next base: position 73,759,939 of record CM061070.1, on the reverse strand, counting down.
GCTGCTCAAATCCTTTGGTATAGTTGCTTAGTCATTTAATTAAGCAGACTGGTTTTCTTAAGCAGACGAGGCTCTAAATATTTGCTAGATAAATACCTAAATAACTTGTTAGGTACTGCAAGTCCAAAGACTTGATAATAAGCACGTCCATCTTGCCACGTAAGCAGACGGAAGTAATTAGTTGAAGTAAATGAACTGAAACACAAAGTAATCTAGTAGACGAGCTCTAACCGCCACGTCACTAGACGGAGATCTTTATAACTCATTAAGCAATAGTAAGTCCGAAGACTTGATAGATATGCCACGTCATTAGATGAGCAAATAAAATTTTGAACAGACTTAGTCTCTCTTATAACTAAGTAGACGGAGTTCTTTTTAGACGAGCTCCATCCTTGTAATGAATTAAATGCAATCCGAATCACTTGAATTTATTTTAAATGATTGATATTTATTTCAATAGAATATTTGTTCTTCATATTTGTTTTATCTGCTTTAATGTTTCACATTGCTGTAAAAGAAACATAGTACAATCAAGAAATGCAAAAAGCAGAATCGTACAATAAGATACTGCAAAACGATCTGTACGATGACAATTATATGACTAGAAAAGATGGATTATACACAAAAGAGGAACAACAAGTGCTCAAGCTGCAATACTCAAGAGTGAACCTCCTATTTCATGCTACCTCGATAACCAAGAGTATTATTCAGCATTGCTACAATCAAGCTATCAGTCACAACGGATATCATGCATTAAATGCTATCTCTAAACGGGATTATTCAAAGTAACCGTTGAAGAAATACAAGTGAAGAAGAAGGTCACTATAAATTGAAGACCTCGGATACTGAAGAATAACTCTTGCCTGTACAATCTTGCTAGTTGAACTTTTGCCAATGGATAATCACTCATTCTAATATTCTTTCAAGAGCAAGAGTCTGTATTCTTTAGTTTGAATATTGTTGTAATATTCAACTGATCCTAAACTGTCATATTCTCACACATAGTGAGTTAAGAAGATCAAACATTAAATCTCTTTGTTAGAGTTAGAGCCTTAAGAGGCTTGGTAAGAAAGGAATACTTGTAGCCTGGAGAGGTGTTGAATACTTGGTTGTAATCTATTTGGAGAAATAGTGGATAAATCCTTCAAGTCGAAGGGACTGGACGTAGCTCTTGGTTGGAAGTGAGTGAACCAGGATAAAATCTCTTGCGTGAATCTTCTATCCCTAAACTTTTCAGTTTTGTTTGATTATACTAACTGTGGGGTTTTGATATTGCCTTTGTTGAAGTCTTTTAAGAAGGATCTCTGTACTTGTGCTTGCTTCTGTTTCTAATCTCCTTGTGTGCACAAATTGTTTTAAAGGTTGTTTTTGAAAATTATTAACAAACACAATTCAACCCCCCTTCTTGTGTTTGTCCGTGTCAACTTCAATATGCAATATTGTCAGCCTCCTCCTACTAGTGAAAATCCTCAAAATCATCCATTATATTATCCCCATCCTCCTTCTATTATCCAAAATCCTCCATTTTATTATCCTCAACCTCCTCCTCCTAGCTAAAATTCTCAAAATCCTCCATTCCTTCCCATGTTTTATAGGCCTCCTATAGCTACTAGTGGTGTGGAGTCCACTAATGAGATTCCTCAAACACCAACGAAATCTATGTCCGATTCTCAAGTTCCACAGTTTCCAATGGTTTATAGGCCTCCTATAGCTTGTGTCATATTGCATAACATGATTGTTGAAGACAAACAACACACATATGGGGGTAATTTCGACTATGATCATGTAGACAATGACATTTCAACAGCTGAAGTATCTAATGGTCCTCTCATCCCGATTTTCCAACATACCTGCAAAGGAGATCTCATCTTCATGATAGACAAAACCATCGGCAACTTCAAGCAGACTTGATAGAGCATATTTGAGAACGTTCCGGGCCTAAGAATAACGACAACTAATTTTTAACTTTTGTGTGATAATGTTATGTATTTCTCATCGTTTTCAATTTATTATCATAAATAAAATAAATTTGCTTTGTTATTAATATTTTTTCAATTTTTACTTATTTATCATTCCAAAATTATAATACAAAAAGAAATTAATAGTATAAAGATATGGGTCAAATTTAGGGCCCACAAAAATAAGTTAAGAACTCATTTAAGAACTTTAGTATTAGAGTAAAATTTTGTTAGAGTTCTTAAATTTGATATGATATTGTGGGGCCCAAAAATATAACTTAAGAACTCTAACATTGGAGTTGTTCTTAGTAAGGTGTTTCATCCTAGTCACCGCCTATTTTTTTCCTCGATATTATTATTCTTAGAGCATGATACGAAATCATGTATCGGCAACATATAAATGCTTTTAATGTTATAATTATAAATAAATGTGAAAATTTTATTTCATGATTGCTATTTAGTAAGGTGCTTCATCCTAGTTGTGATTGTTATTAGATATTATTATTCTTAGAGTATGATACAAAATCATGTGTAGGCAACATCATTTAGCCAACCAAATGAGTGAAGAGAAAACTCAACTTTTCTTTCTCTTCTATATCTTTCTTACTTCTCTCAATCCAACAATCTAAAAATTTATCCATTTTCTACTCATTCTCTCCTCCCTCATACTTCTCTCCTCCCTATTTCTCTCCTCCTTATTTCGCTACTTATCCAAACAAAGCATTAGCCATATCTGCCGACACTATAATACTGAATAGGGTTCACTTTTAATTTTAAATAACCCTACCCGTGATGTGTTCCCAATGACCTATAATGCATGTAGTTATCCACTGGCTTGGCATGAACGGCTAGCAGTGGCTGAGTGTATGTTTGGTCTGTGTCAATGAGAATAGCGATGCTTGTCAGAGTAGTGTGAGAGGAAGATCATCCTTCCAAAGTGGTTAACGACAACTGGTGCTCTGCTTCCATTCTCATCTCGATTCTTAGATACTAAGTTGCTCATAACTTGTTTGATAAAATGCCTAAATAACATAATCTTCTTGTATTATAGATGCTGGTAACTGAATTTATATTGGGATTCCCCTTTTTGGTTGAATGTCTCCTTCATTTGATTGAAGGAAGGAGTTGAGAGGGAGCATTAACAATGTACAGAGGATAACACAATGGACTGACATGGATTCTCTGATGAAGACATGGCTGTTCTTATTGACACAGACCAAATCTACACTTTCCGGGCCCATTAGTTATAAACCTTGTAGAACCATGGTTATTGGGTTCTCTCCTTAACCTTGTATATCACCTACTGAATCCATCCTTGCCGTGTGTTGCCACTTATTTTTTTATGCACGGTGTTTTGGATCGATTGGTCAGTAAGTTGGATTTACTGGTTTACTTGTTTCTTTGGTCTAAAATTAGAGATGTCAATCTGACTAATGATGAATTGATGTATAAAAAACTACTATTGTGCATCTGTGCTGCTCTGCAATACTTTTTCAACGTGTATGTTGATTCAACTTGTTTAGAATCTGACAGTCATATATTTGATAAATTGTTCTACTGTTTGCATTGGTTTTGTAAATAGAATGGTAAGGTGTGGTGGTGAACATATCCAAGTCATGGTTCTGGATCGTTTGACTTTGATGACAGATTTTATTTCTGTGAGGACTGAGGAGGTAGCAGAAGATACTACCAGAATCATCAAGTTCGGCTGAAAAATTTCACAGGGACATATTCAAGTTAGAGTTAAAGAAAAATGAGTTACGAGTTAAAGCTAGCCAAGAAAGAAGCAAAGTTTGGAAATATTCAAGTTCTGCTAGCTTAATGCAACAAAAAGGAGATGAATTTCATTTTGCTTGTAGGAACTGGGTTTTGACCGCTTCTGTATGTGTTTTAATGGTTATGACAATGTAATTTAACGGTTGCTGATGTAATATTGAACCAAGTCGTGAAAACTTGACACCAACGAATTGCCCAATTTGATGTGTGTATATGTATGATGAAGAATCTTTGTTGTTTATCATGAGATTGGTAGTGAGACATATGTTTGTGTTTATGATTAACACACATGAATCTGTTTACAACAAGAATTTAATTATAATATACTGTCATTATAAATTTTTTACACTAACAATTAATTATACATTGTCACTTCATTAAATATATTTAATTCTTATAGGAATTACATTAGAAGTCACAAATAAGATGATGCATGATTGGTTGACATTACAAAAAATTGTAAATTAATAACATGTCAAAATTAAATTCTTCAATTGTGAGTAGTGTATTTGATCTCGGTGTCAATGTGGTGGAGGGTGATTAATGTATGTGATCTCGGTGTCAATGTGCATGTGAGGAATGTGATCCCCATGTTTGTTATATAAAAAAGGATTTGGCATATTTAAATAAGAACAAATAGAACCTGAACATGAACATGAAATAAAAATAAGAATGACAAGATTACTAAAAACCAAATCATGCATATATTAATAAAAATAAGAATGACAAGATTACTAAAAACCAAATCATGCATATATTTTAAAGAGAAATAACTGTCACTCCACAAACCACATGCTCAAAATCTAATTAGGCTCACTTCCTTTGCTGTCCAAGATTTTCAGCAAACCTCAGAGAAATGCCAGAAATCAATAGAATAGAGTTAGAATTCAAATTTTAGCTCAGCATAACTGGGTATTTAACTTTTAGATGGTACAAGAATCACTGAAAGATACTAAGCGTGTAGCTTCATATCCGAATCAAACAGTGACAGCAACTTAACATGTTGATATGCAGAAAATGGCTGTGATTTATGCGCAAACTGCTGTCCAACGACAAAAGGAAAAAATATGATAATTCCATAGATGCAAGACTTATACCTATGCTTGACAATTGTGTGCCAATTGAAGGTGCATGACCCAAGTTATGTAATAGAAGAGCAACTGATGTCTAAAGCAAAAAGCATGCAGGACAAAAAAGGCAACCCGGTGCTATAGAGAACTCCTTCTATGCGCAAGTTCCAAGGAAGAGTTAGACCTCTATGTAGGTCTATAGAAGGAAACCTTACTTTATATTTGCAAGATACCAATCCCAAGACACGGACCATAACATGCTGGACAGATTTGGCTTTTAACAAAAATAGATTTCGATTGGTTAAAACTTAAAAGTTCTAGTCTGAGATTTTGACAATAAACAGCTATATATACTAAGTAAAAAAGGGGGAACCAAATCTGAATCTTCCAGCTCAAGTTATGAATAAAAACACGGGCAGCCTAACATCTTGACAGCATGTGAAAATGCGCTCCACAATGAAACTTAATACATATAAGCTAGCTATACAATTCAAACAAAACCCAAACTCATATGGTAGCACACAAACTCAAATGAAAAAATTTCGAAGTTTGTGACATGCAAATCAAATAAGTGAAATAACTCATCAACAAACATGCAGCCAACTGCCATGGAAAATTAAAGACATACATAAGCTCTGAAATCAAGAGCATCAAACCACCAACCAAGCACAATAGGCTTAGTTAATCCTAATAGTTCAGCATTCAAATCAAAACCAAAGCTCACACAGCCCTTACCCCAAAACAGTCACAAATATTTCTGCAGGCAATCAACTAAGTGAGGACATACACAAACCTTTCACCCAAAGACATCAAATGCACTGGCAAAATATAAAGTACTTAGAAAACACCTAAAGTAACTGGACCAAAACGAAGCTTCAACAGCTCTACGTCTTGATCCTAATAGTCCTCTTGATCCTTCCATCAACAGATTCCAGAAAACAGATCCCGTAAACAATCAGACCAAATGAATTTGTTTAAAAAAGACCCTATGCTACACTCCAAGGATCATATTAAAAAGTCTCACACATGGGACATTTAAAAAAGAGAATGAAATAAGGAAAAAAGACATTGTGGGGGCTCATTGTGCTCTGCTTTATCTTCTGTCTCAATACCCATCCATAGGAGTATGGATCCAAGATCCGTACCTTGATGAGTAAAAAAAAATAATCACATTAGTCAGTAAAGTCTGACATGACACCTGATTTTATCAATTACACATTTATACTCACCCGTTTGAGACACTTGCAACTCACCTAGATCAATGACTCCAGTTGCAAAACCAACACCTACATGTGACAATTCAACACCAGCTAGAATCTACATGCATCTAGAATATACACATCTAAAATATACCACGAGAAGTAGTAGAGAAAATGACAATCTCATAATGGATACCTACCGACCAAACATCTTGAAGAGATTCTCAAATTCTAAACAAGATTGAGTCTATGTATGGAGAATATGACTATTATATAATAGTAGCGAGTTTTGAAAGAAGTATATTCCTTTGAGGATAATTGTGAAATGTGAAGGTAGAAATGTCTTCGTATAAAACATAAAATACACGAGGGATGCCGACAATTTAACAAATTATCGGGTTTTTGGGCTAAATTGAATGAATTTACCATTCAAAACAACCTTTTTACTTTACTTGATCTAAACACTCTTTGTTTGGAGTGAAAATGAAAGGAAAGAATAACAAAGGAGACAAAATGGAAAGATTATATGCTTTTCCTCCGTTTGGTAAATGGGAGAAAAAACAAGAGGGAAAAATAAGTGGGACCCATCCAAATTTTTTTCTCTCTCTCTTATGCAATGAAGAAAAAGAAGAGGAAGAGATATTCTGGTAACAAATGACTGAAATAGACAACTATAAACACGAGAAGGGAGGTTGAATTGTGTTTATCAATCTAGAGATATAAGTTAAAAACTTTTTCGCGCACAGAAACTAGGGATAGACAAGTGTTTTCACAAAGCATAGATAAGTGACTTGTCAGATGGGTTTTCAACAAAAAAACACACAATCATGCAGGATTTAAAATTTGTTTGATATTCACACTTTAACCCCTTTAGTTAGTTAACATATAAGATAAACAAAATAACTAAAGAGATAAGGATAGAGATAGACACAACTATTTTATCCTGATTCACCCATTAACAACTAGGGCTACGTCAAGTCCTTGGCAGCACCAAGTTTTCACCACTATAACTGATAAGGTTACAGGCTCCAAGTATTCTTTTCACCTAGCCTCTTCAGACTCCAAGACAAGTATTGTTTGCACACCTAGTCTCTTCAGGCTCACTCAGGTTTGTCTGAGAAAGGATTGTAATAAATACAATTTGCAAGTCTTTCACTAGCACTCAGAAGAGTGAATAAATGTGAAGGTTAGAAAGACTACATAATAACTTCAAATGCTCAAGAAATAAATGCGCAGAGTAATGACTCTTTTAATGATGTGTGTTCTATATCTTCATCTTTAATGACTTCTGTATTTATAGGCTTCAATCATATTTAAACTGTTAAAGACATTCCTTCAGATTTTTGGCTTTGAGCCGAGCTCCATTAAATGCAATAGAGTCGTTCTGGGCAGCCATTTAATGCATAGGAACGTTGGCTGTACTCTAACAGCGATGGGTAGTGCTTTATGCTTTGTGCAGTAACCAAACCAGAGATGTTTAGGTTGCTTTTGTACTTACTGAGCATATTTCCCTTTATGTGCAACTTCCAAAAGTACTAGGGAATAAAGCATATTGTAAGCACTCCTTTTCTTGAGTTTCATGGTTGTTTTAGTGTCCGGCCTTCTGAAGTTCTTGATCCTCGTGAGAGAAAGCTTCAATAACCTCTGACTGAGAAGACAGCTCTTAAAAGTTCCTCCGTCCTTCCGTGTTCCTCATCGAAGGACCACAGAGGGGTGACAGCTTCATTAGACAAGTTGACTCTTTTATGTAGATAGTCAACAATCAAGTCAGCAGACAGGTTGACTTTACTTATTAGACAAGTGTTCTCCATGTTTGATCAAGAGTGTCTTAGGACAGACAAGTGATAAATATACTTGAGAAGATAATCTGCACACTAGGTAGACAGGTCAGTAACCAAGATGGAATTCAATTAAATCGTTGATAAATGTTTAGTTTTCATTAAAACTTAACGCAAATGCACATCAGACGTTTAGAGACTTAACAATCCCCCCTTTTTTGATGATGACAAATATTTAGATGATTTAACGAACCTTATAAAATATTAACATATAAGAAGCAGTTCATACAGACAGGTTAATTTTTTTGAGTCATAAAATGTTAGGCAGACAGGTCTTAGCACACTGTTTAAGATTTTATGCATATCATATAAGAGCTTTGAAAAACAATATGAACCTTGTTTTAGATATACCGGAGCTTATTATAACTTTGACAAATTTGAGTAAAGGAAATAACATAGCATTCTAGTTCAACAAAGTTCATTTAAGATGTTATAGACAGGTTCAAAGTTCATGTTCTGCTAAGACATGTTAACCAAGACATGTTAAGGTTCATGTTATCTTTATTATCTTTCTTCCCTCTTGGCATTAGCAAAAAGGAACATAAGAGGTAGAAAAGCAAAAGAAAAACAAATAAAAAGAAAACATGATAAATATCAAAATTATATTTATATTGATCATCACGAGCTTGCACAAGGCAAGTTACAACAACTAGTGAGGCCTACTTAAAAAAAAACAAAGACTCTACTCTTGCTTCTAAGGCTATCCTAGCACTACTTTCTTCATCTAATTGCTTAAGAGAAAATTAACCTCTAATTTCCTTCCATTCCCTTCCAAAAAACAACTCACAAACATAACCTTAGTCATTTACCCTTTCCATCAAATTTGTTATAACAATGTTAACTTTCACCCTTAGTGGTTAGCATCTTGTTAGAGAACGCCATCTTCTTTATCATATATGCATCTCCTCTTTCCCTTCTGCCTTTAATTGAAAAGGGCGGATTTTCATAAATAATACAAATAGATCCTTATACAAATACATAATATATTTTTGGCTTAATAAAGTTTTTGGTCCCTAAAAATATAGGTCGTTGTCCTTATATTTAGTTTGCTTTGGTTTTTGGTGTTTCTAACTTTTAAATTGTTTTTGGTCCCTATCATCAACTCCTTCTGTTAATTGTTGACATGGCAGACGGAAGTCCAACTCAGCATTGCGACGTAACATTTTTTAATTTTTTTATTCCACCTGCATCGCCATGTGTCATTTTAAAATATAAAAAAATTGGTTTTGCTCCCTATATTTTTTATTCCTTAGGTTTTGGTCCCTGCAAGTTCAAAAACGCATGAGTCTGGCCTACCTGTGTGTGTATGTGTGTGTGTGAGAGAGAGAGAGAGAGTTAAATAGGATGGTCTGATAGGCCTAATAAGCTTTTTTTAAAGTCTTAGCCCAACTTCTTTAGCTATATAAGCTTTTTAAAAAGCCTAAGCCTGACCTTTTTGTTAAATAGGCTAGGCCAAAGTAGGGCTTAAATAGGCTAGGTCATTGAGGGTTAGAACTTGAGCATGTGCCATATTGAACCACTCCGTGAAGAGTCGTGCAATGCGATATAAAAAACAAATAATAATATTTTTAATCCAAGTGACATACAAAATTATTTATTTATTACATGTGACAATGTTAATATGGCGCGCCGTTAGCCACATTAGCACTTAACATATGAGAACTGATAACAATGACTGAATCCAACGTTTTTGAACTCGCAGGGACCAAAACCTAAGGAAGAAAAAGTATATGGACAAAACCAAATTTTTGTTATAGATTTTTTTTTAATGCCATGTGACATTAAAAAAATTATATTTAAAGCCATGTGGCAGTGTTGACGTGGTGTAACACCCCGATTTTTCTGCTTTCTAATACCGGTATAAATAAAAATAAACATTTATATTTTTATCTGAAACTTAGAAAATGATTTTAGAAAAACCAAGGTCATATTCATATTATACTTATTTTTATAAGTATACGGTTAAATTTTGGGTTGAAAATTCAGACTGAACTCGGTCTGCGTTTTCACTGACAGTAAGATTTTACTGATCAGAAAACCTAATTTTGACTCGTGAACGAAATGAATAGATTTTATATCTCATTTCCAACGATATAAGTTATTTTCAAAATTTTCAAAATAAGTAGGTTTTATACTTGTTTCGAGCGTAAAACCTAAATTGGGTAATCGACGGAGTCGAGAACGGACTTGCAGAGACAAAACCCGACATCGGATCCTTAGACATCTTGCCACCCAGGGTGGTGAGTCATATGGGTGACTCACCAATGTAATGATTACATTTAGAAAATATCTAGATATTTCTTCAAAATAGTGTAAAGACCATTTTGCCCTTGGACTATTTTACCCTTGAACTTCCACCGAAATGCCAAATTTGTCCCAACAATTTTGTGGACACAAATTAGCCATACCTCGAACCAATCCTCACCACATGTTTGCCATGATGGCTTTTGGAGTGAAATTACCATTATGTCCTTAAGTTGATTTTGTATCACAAAAATGTCATTTTTGTGACTCTAACTTTTAAATTGTTTTTGGTCCCTGTCATCAACTCCTTCTGTTAATTGTTGACATGGCAGACGGAAGTCCAACTCAGCATTGCGACGTAACATTTTTTAATTTTTTTATTCCACCTGCATCGCCACGTGTCATTTAAAAATATAAAAAAATTGGTTTTGCTCCATATATTTTTTCTTCCTTAGGTTTTGGTCCATGCAAGTTCAAAAACGCATGAGTCTGGCCTACCTGTGTGTGTGTGTGTGTGTGTGTGTGAGAGAGAGAGAGAGAGAGTTAAATAGGATGGTCTGATAGGCCTAATAAGCTTTTTTTAAAGTCTTAGCCCAACCTCTTTAGCTATATAAGCTTTTTAAAAAGCCTAAGCCTGACCTTTTTGTTAAATAGGCTAGGCCAGAGTAGGGCTTAAATAGGCTAGGTCATTGAGGGTTAGAACTTGAGCATGTGCCATATTGAACCACTCCGTGAAGAGCCATGCAATGCGATATAAAAAACAAATAATAATATTTTTAATCCAAGTGACATACAAAATTATTTATTTATTACATGTGACAATGTTAATATGGCGCACCGTTAGCCACATTAGCACTTAACATATGAGAACTGATAACAATGACTGAATCCAACGTTTTTGAACTCGCAGGGACCAAAACCTAAGGAAGAAAAAGTATATGGACAAAACCAAATTTTTGTTATAGATTTTTTTTTAATGCCATGTGACATTAAAAAAATTATATTTAAAGCCATGTGGCAGTGTTGACGTGGTGTAACACCCCGATTTTTCTGCTTTCTAATACCGGTATAAATAAAAATAAACATTTATATTTTTATCTGAAACTTAGAAAATGATTTTGGAAAAACCAAGGTCATATTCATATTATACTTATTTTTATAAGTATACGGTTAAATTTTGGGTTGAAAATTCAGACTGAACCCGGTCTGCGTTTTCACTGACAGTAAGATTTTACTGATCAGAAAACCTAATTTTGACTCGTGAACGAAATGAATAGATTTTATATCTCATTTCCAACGATATAAGTTATTTTCAAAATTTTCAAAATAAGTAGGTTTTATACTTGTTTCGAGCGTAAAACCTAAATTGGGTAATCGACGGAGTCGAGAACGGACTTGCAGAGACAAAACCCGACATCGGATCCTTAGACATCTTGCCACCCAGGGTGGTGAGTCATATGGGTGACTCACCAATGTAATGATTACATTTAGAAAATATCTAGATATTTCTTCAAAATAGTGTAAAGACCATTTTGCCCTTGGACTATTTTACCCTTGAACTTCCACCGAAATGCCAAATTTGTCCCAACAATTTTGTGGACACAAATTAGCCATACCTCGAACCAATCCTCACCACATGTTTGCCATGATGGCTTTTGGAGTGAAATTACCATTATGTCCTTAAGTTGATTTTGTATCACAAAAATGTCATTTTTGTGACTCTAACTTTTAAATTGTTTTTGGTCCCTGTCATCAACTCCTTCTGTTAATTGTTGACATGGCAGACGGAAGTCCAACTCAGCATTGCGACGTAACATTTTTTAATTTTTTTATTCCACCTGCATCGCCACGTGTCATTTAAAAATATAAAAAAATTGGTTTTGCTCCATATATTTTTTCTTCCTTAGGTTTTGGTCCATGCAAGTTCAAAAACGCATGAGTCTGGCCTACCTGTGTGTGTATGTGTGTGTGTGTGTGAGAGAGAGAGAGAGAGTTAAATAGGATGGTCTGATAGGCCTAATAAGCTTTTTTTAAAGTCTTAGCCCAACCTCTTTAGCTATATAAGCTTTTTAAAAAGCCTAAGCCTGACCTTTTTGTTAAATAGGCTAGGCCAGAGTAGGGCTTAAATAGGCTAGGTCATTGAGGGTTAGAACTTGAGCATGTGCCATATTGAACCACTCCGTGAAGAGCCATGCAATGCGATATAAAAAACAAATAATAATATTTTTAATCCAAGTGACATACAAAATTATTTATTTATTACATGTGACAATGTTAATATGGCGCACCGTTAGCCACATTAGCACTTAACATATGAGAACTGATAACAATGACTGAATCCAACGTTTTTGAACTCGCAGGGACCAAAACCTAAGGACGAAAAAGTATATGGACAAAACCAAATTTTTGTTATAGATTTTTTTTTAATGCCATGTGACATTAAAAAAATTATATTTAAAGCCATGTGGCAGTGTTGACGTGGTGTAACACCCCGATTTTTCTGCTTTCTAATACCGGTATAAATAAAAATAAACATTTATATTTTTATCTGAAACTTAGAAAATGATTTTGGAAAAACCAAGGTCATATTCATATTATACTTATTTTTATAAGTATACGGTTAAATTTTGGGTTGAAAATTCAGACTGAACCCGGTCTGCGTTTTCACTGACAGTAAGATTTTACTGATCAGAAAACCTAATTTTGACTCGTGAACGAAATGAATAGATTTTATATCTCATTTCCAACGATATAAGTTATTTTCAAAATTTTCAAAATAAGTAGGTTTTATACTTGTTTCGAGCGTAAAACCTAAATTGGGTAATCGACGGAGTCGAGAACGGACTTGCAGAGACAAAACCCGACATCGGATCCTTAGACATCTTGCCACCCAGGGTGGTGAGTCATATGGGTGACTCACCAATGTAATGATTACATTTAGAAAATATCTAGATATTTCTTCAAAATAGTGTAAAGACCATTTTGCCCTTGGACTATTTTACCCTTGAACTTCCACCGAAATGCCAAATTTGTCCCAACAATTTTGTGGACACAAATTAGCCATACCTCGAACCAATCCTCACCACATGTTTGCCATGATGGCTTTTGGAGTGAAATTACCATTATGTCCTTAAGTTGATTTTGTATCACAAAAATGTCATTTTTGTGACTCTAACTTTTAAATTGTTTTTGGTCCCTGTCATCAACTCCTTCTGTTAATTGTTGACATGGCAGACGGAAGTCCAACTCAGCATTGCGACGTAACATTTTTTAATTTTTTTATTCCACCTGCATCGCCACGTGTCATTTAAAAATATAAAAAAATTGGTTTTGCTCCATATATTTTTTCTTCCTTAGGTTTTGGTCCATGCAAGTTCAAAAACGCATGAGTCTGGCCTACCTGTGTGTGTATGTATGTGTGTGTGAGAGAGAGAGAGAGAGAGAGTTAAATAGGATGGTCTGATAGGCCTAATAAGCTTTTTTTAAAGTCTTAGCCCAACCTCTTTAGCTATATAAGCTTTTTAAAAAGCCTAAGCCTGACCTTTTTGTTAAATAGGCTAGGCCAGAGTAGGGCTTAAATAGGCTAGGTCATTGAGGGTTAGAACTTGAGCATGTGCCATATTGAACCACTCCGTGAAGAGCCATGCAATGCGATATAAAAAACAAATAATAATATTTTTAATCCAAGTGACATACAAAATTATTTATTTATTACATGTGACAATGTTAATATGGCGCACTGTTAGCCACATTAGCACTTAACATATGAGAACTGATAACAATGACTGAATCCAACGTTTTTGAACTCGCAGGGACCAAAACCTAAGGAAGAAAAAGTATATGGACAAAACCAAATTTTTGTTATAGATTTTTTTTTAATGCCATGTGACATTAAAAAATTATATTTAACGCCATGTGGCAGTGTTGACGTGGTGTGACACCCCGATTTTTCTGCTTTCTAAGACCGGTATAAATATAAATAAACATTTATATTTTTATCTGAAACATAGAAAATGATTTTGGAAAAACCAAGGTCATATTCATATTATACTTATTTTTATAAGTATACGGTTAAATTTTGGGTTGAAAATTCAGACTGAACCCGGTCTGCGTTTTCACTGACAGTAAGATTTTACTGATCAGAAAACCTAATTTTGACTCGTGAACGAAATGAATAGATTTTATGTCTCATTTCCAACGATATAAGTTATTTTGAAAATTTTCAAAATAAATAGGTTTTATACTTGTTTCGGGCGTAAAACCTAAATCGGGTAATCGACGGAGTCGAGAACGGACTTGCAGAGACAAAACCCGACATCGGATCCTAAGACATCTTGCCACCCAGGGTGGTGAGTCATGTAACACCCTACTTTTTATTTTCCGATTTTTATTTTTTTCAGTAAAAATATTTTCGCTGTATTAACCGGTATAAATGTATTTATTTATATTTTTATCCGAGTTCATAGAGATTGATTTTTATGAAATAAAAATCATATTCATACTCTATCTTTGGGTAGAAGCTTACGGTAAAAATTTGGGTTGAAAATTCAGACGGAACCCGGTCTGCGTTTTCCACCGACAAGATAATTTTCTTCGCGTGAAAACCAAATTTTGACTCGTGAACGAAATGGTTTATATTTAAATCATATTTCTAACGAGTTTGGTTGTTTTGAAAATTTTCAACCGAAAATAAAATATTACGCTTTTTACGGGCGTAAAACCCTAATCGGGAAAACCGACGAGTCGAAGGGGAAGTGCAGAGACCACCAAGAGATCGGGACAACGAGTCATACATGATGACTCATGGAAGATGAGTCACTAAGCATTTATGAGCATTAAATGCAAGTAATCATGACATTTAGGTAAAAAGACCAAAATACCCCCAAGCTTTCGCGGTTATTAACAAGACGCATCTACGCACTCTTATCCACTCATTTTACGTGGTTGAAAACCTCCCACATCTCTCCAATTTCGTGCCTCCACCTCCAATAAATCTTACCTATTTCATTTTGCTTTCGTTTCATTATTTTCCTCTCAAAAACCGAAATCGGAAACGAGCAGCCGGTCGCGCGTCGGAATTTCCGGGAACCGCTAATGGATAAGATCGATGACTCATTGGTGAGTCATTTTGTGTGGCCCAAAATCAGCCACACCTCCATCAAATGTGAGCCACATATTATTAACCATGGTTAGCCAAAATAACCTTAGTTAAGTTAATTATAACCTTAGTTAAGTTAATTATAACCTTAGTTAAGCTTATATTAATTTAATAATCACAAAACCCATTAAACCAATTCCTTTTAACCAAACAAGGCATAAGATTACTCCTATAAATACCCCAAAACCGTGGCCTCCCTCACCATTTCACTCATCTTCTTCATTCTCTTCATCTTCCCCACCAACTAAGTTACAAAACCCTAAGAACACCGAATTCCCACCAAACATATGACCCTATTCCTTTCTGAAACTCGGAAAACACTCAACATAAAAGTTGTTACTCTTTCTCTCTTCTTTCCAACAAGCTAAAGATCATCAAAAACGGATAAGTGTATTGGTAGAAAGGCTCAAAATACAGAAACTGCCCAGAATTCCCAGCAACCCACGAAACAGCATAAAGAAGGCCCTTTTCACCCCTGTTATGATCCGAACCAAATGAAACCTTAAACACCAAAGTTGTTCCTTTTCTTCTTATATTTCTATCAAGCCAAAGTTCGTAATTTTTGGATGAGTATATTGTGAGATACACGCACAATACCATC
Source organism: Sophora flavescens (assembly GCA_030762895.1). Taxonomy (NCBI): domain Eukaryota; kingdom Viridiplantae; phylum Streptophyta; class Magnoliopsida; order Fabales; family Fabaceae; genus Sophora; species Sophora flavescens. Next base: position 73,744,095 of record CM061070.1, on the reverse strand, counting down.
ACACCCTCAAGCTGTCCAGTTTTCAACATAGTGAAGGTTGATCATTTTCTTCATTTCTTCAATCTTCAAGAGGTAAAAGCTCATCTCCTTGATCATATAAGCTTTCATATTCATGTATTTATCATGTTTATGCCATGAATCATATTTTTCCATTCCTAGATCTAGAACTTCAAATAATTCTAGAAAATTGTAGAAAAATCCTTTTAATGTGAAACCAATTTCTATGATCTTGTGATGTCTTCCACTTTCATTATCCAAGAGCTTGAATCCAACTAAATTTCCTAGCCTATTTTCCTAATATGGGCCGAAACCCTAACCCTAAAGGTTAGAGGATTTTGTTTCAAATTTTAGTCTTGTAATAAGTAATCTATGTTAGTTAAGACTCTAGTAACTAGGATCCAAAAGATGGCATTAAGAAGATAATCCTAAACCTATTTTCTAAGTCTTGGCCGAACCTAGCCCTAAAGTGTCATAGATGGTTGTTAGTTGATTATAGTTATGTTGTTTGAATGAAGGTGGTTGTGTTAACTCGTGGCGGGATAACGAGGATCGTCGTGTACGTGTTTCCGGTGAAAACTCAGGTGGGGAAAAGAATCAACCTATTGTCGGAATCGATAAGTAGTAGATTATATGATAATTGTGTAGGGCGACCTAAACCCTACTAGTAGTTGAGTAATCGACAAGACCAAAATCTCATTGGAAACCTTTTCTGTAAAACCAATGGTGATTCGGGGATTGTAGGTTTATCGACATTAAGGTTGGTTTTATGATGTTGAGGATGTTTGGATTTATTTATTATTTGATTTGATTGTGATATGCTGGCTGTGATAATTTGTTTTAAGTGATATTTTATGGTGTTTGATTATTTTATTGATATTATGTTGATATTTATTAACCATTGATGGATGATTTGCTTTTATTATTTATATCGAATTGATACTTTATGATATGGATGTTAATATGCTGTTTTGAGGTTGGAATGGTATATGTCTGAGTAATTTATGGCTAAGGAAAAACTTGGTATTTAAGCGTGTTTATCACCACCTCTTTTTCCTGGGAAGTTATCCGGTATACTATTCGTAGTTCTTAAATTTGGTGATTTTTATTCTGTTGAATGATATTTTATGATGATTAATATGTTTATGTGAGAATGTATTATAGCTTGATGATAATTGAATTGCTTGGTTCAACAATATTCTGATATATGGTTAGAGATGATCTGCCTGGTTTTTAATATTGTGCTTAGCTGATTTTTAAGTAAGGATATCTGTTGTTCGGGAGATAATTGTTTGGGTGAGAGAATAAAGGTGATTTAGAGGTGCCTAGCCTAATTAAGTGGTTTTATCTAAGAGGAAAAAGGTGTTGAGACTTTGATGGAAGGTTGAGGCACTAGGTTGTTATTGATTTAAATTAGGGAGATTCATTTATCGAGGTATTGTTAGTCACAGTAGTGTGAGTGGAACACACGAGGTCAGGATATCCTATTTTGGGGATATCGGATATTACGGGTGAGTGCCCTACGGATGGGGATGCCGAGGTAGACTACCGTAATACTCTTTAGTTCTTGACGAGTTCGCATGTTCTTGGCACTGGACCGTTATGGAATGATATTCCTTGACGAGTTCGTATGTTCTTGCAACCTTGGACCGTTTTGGATTGATATTCCTTGACGAGTTCGTATGTTCTTGCACTTTGAACCGTTATGAAGGATGTTCCTTGACGAGTTCGTATGTTCTTGGCACTGGACCGTTATGGAATGATATTCCTTGACGAGTTCGTATGATCTTGGCACTGGACCATTTTAGACTAATAAGTGTTTAGTATTTGATGCGTTCGAAAGTTATTGGTACTGGACCGTTCTGGACTACTGACTAATGTGACAGGAGTGAAGATGGCCACATCAATATTAAGTTTTAGTTGCATGGGCTGAGGGTAGAGGATGATATAGTGAATTGAGGATGATTGCTGATTTTGATTGATGCGTGTCTGTGACAATTACTATATAATTTACTATTACTCTTTTCCGCTTTTTGATGATAGAACTGTTTCTTATTCCCTATATCTTTCTGTGTATTGTGTTTTATTTCTGATGTGATATTACGAGAATACCCGATGGAGGAACCAATTGCTTTGAGGGTTAGATGGAACTCCTTACGAACCAGATCTTTGGAGGTCGAGCTGTGATTCAAGGCGATTAGAGTATAGACAGTATGGCCAGTGTGTCTAAAGAGTATTTATATTTCATTTGAGTATGTCCGTAGTGAAGTTTATGCCCTGTGAGGGTTCCTGCGAGAGGGTACCCTTAAATGCTGCTTTTGGAATGTAATAAATAAAAGGTGTGTATTTATGTAATATAGTTTTGGTATGTTTTATATATGCATAAGTTATATAATTATTAATTAAGTTTTAATTTTTACGTATTTTCAATGATAAGCGAGCGATTAAGTAAATAAATATTAAGGTTTTAATGTAATAATACGATGGGGCACAACGGGGTGTCTCATTTGGTGGTATCGAGCAGTTCGATTCTAATCGGATTGTGAGGTCTAGGATGTTGTTCTTGGCCGTGTCTAGTTGAGTCCACATCGGATTTTAACTATGCTTAGAAGTTGGGTAGTGAGTCCCGACGTGATAGTTAACATTATATGGCATATATATACCAGTTTTATGTAGCATTATATGTTGTATACTAGTGTTCGAGAGGTGGAGCTGGAAAAGGAGTTCCAGCAGCGGGGACGAGTAGATGGTCGACCTCGAGGCCACCTTGAAAGAGTGTTTACCGTGAGGGGAGCGAGAATGCTCAATCCGGGATCTTATACAAGGTATGTATTTGATATCTGGTAGACTTTGTTTGTTTTTCTAAGTAGCATGATGGACAAGAAAGTGATGAGAGTTTTGTTGAGGTATAGTTGTGACTGGTAGGATGTGAACCCTTAAGATTAATATCAGTGAGTAAGACAATTACTATAAGTCAAATGTTGATGGAGATTATGGAATCTAGGGCAATGATTAAGGATCGTAGTTAAGATGGATTGTATGAGTTTGGGAAGAGTAAACGAAAGTGTATATAGTAATTTCACCTAAGTTGAATATGAGCTTTCACCTAAGATGAATATGAGAAGAAAAGATGATTTCTGATGTAAATTGAGGTTACTAGAGAAATTCAAATTTGTTAAGTTAGATAATCCTAACAGGTGTTGATCTTTTGATTGCAATTTATCTTACGGAGTGTTGAGATGTTTATTTGGAGACTTGAAAGGTGTGATTTTGATATAATCTAGAATAGTGAAATACATTTTAAGGAACTAAGACTGTGATTGGATACTTGAAGTAGGAAGTTAGGGTAGTTTTGATTGTGGTGTTAATTACGGGTGTTAGATGTTGAAATAAGGTTCTTTAGTGGATCAGTAGTAAGAAGAGGAAGGAATTAAGTTTTGATCATGTCCTTTAAGGATGTTAGATCAAGTTGGAAAGGTTAAGAACAATGAATGGAATATAGTGATGGATAAGTTCGAGGATAAATAGAATGATATAAGAATGAATTATGTTATGAAGTTACGTGTTACCTAGGGAAAAACAAATGATGAGAAATATAATGTTGGATCTTTAGATTAAGATACGATTACAATATGATGTCTAGTATTGAGTTAAGAAATTCCGAGGAAGGAATTTTTTTCTAAGAGGGGTAGTAATGTAACACCCTACTTTTTATTTTCCGATTTTTATTTTTTTCAGTAAAAATATTTTCGCTGTATTAACCGGTATAAATGTATTTATTTATATTTTTATCCGAGTTCATAGAGATTGATTTTTATGAAATAAAAATCATATTCATACTCTATCTTTGGGTATAAGATTACGGTAAAAATTTGGGTTGAAAATTCAGACGGAACCCGGTCTGCGTTTTCACCGATATATAATTTTACTGGGCAGAAAACCAAATTTTTACTCGTGAACGAAATGGTTTATATTTAAATCATATTTCTAACGAGTTTGGTTGTTTTGAAAATTTTCAACCGAAAATAAAATATTACGCTTTTTACGGGCGTAAAACCCTGATCGAAAAACCGACGGAGTCGAAGGGAAGTCCGAGAGACCCGTCAAGAGATCGGGACAACGAGTCATACATGATGACTCATGGAAGATGAGTCACTAAGCATTTATGAGCATTAAATGCAAGTAATCATGACATTTAGGTAAAAAGACCAAAATACCCCCAAGCTTTGCGATTATTAACAAGACGCATCTACGCACTCTTATCCACTCATTTTACGTGGTTGAAAACCTCCCACATCTCTCCAATTTCGTGCCTCCACCTCCAATAAATCTTACCTATTTCATTTTGCTTTCGTTTCATTATTTTCCTCTCAAAACCGAAATCGGGTAAACGACGGAGTGCGTCACGAAATTTCCAGGAACCGCTAATGGATAAGATCGATGACTCATTGGTGAGTCATTTTGTGTGGCCCAAAATCAGCCACACCTCCATCAAATGTGAGCCACATATTATTAACCATGGTTAGCCAAAATAACCTTAGTTAAGTTAATTATAACCTTAGTTAAGTTAATTATAACCTTAGTTAAGCTTATATTAATTTAATAATCACAAAACCCATTAAACCAATTCCTTTTAACCAAACAAGGCATAAGATTACTCCTATAAATACCCCAAAACCGTGGCCTCCCTCACCATTTCACTCATCTTCTTCATTCTCTTCATCTTCCCCACCAACTAAGTTACAAAACCCTAAGAACACCGAATTCCCACCAAACATATGACCCTATTCCTTTCTGAAACTCGAAAAACACTCAACATAAAAGTTGTTACTCTTTCTCTCTTATTTCCAACAAGCTAAAGATAATCAAAAACGGATAAGTGTATTGGTAGAAAGGCTCAAAATACAGAAACTGCCCAGAATTCCCAGCAACCCACGAAACAGCATAAAGAAGGCCCTTTTCACCCCTGTTATGATCCGAACCAAATGAAACCTTAAACACCAAAGTTGTTCCTTTTCTTCTTATATTTCTATCAAGCCAAAGTTCGTAATTTTTGGATGAGTATATTGTGAGATACACTCACAATACCATCACACCCTCAAGCTGTCCAGTTTTCAACATAGTGAAGGTTGATCATTTTCTTCATTTCTTCAATCTTCAAGAGGTAAAAGCTCATCTCCTTGATCATATAAGCTTTCATATTCATGTATTTATCATGTTTATGCCATGAATCATATTTTTCCATTCCTAGATCTAGAACTTCAAATAATTCTAGAAAATTGTAGAAAAATCCTTTTAATGTGAAACCAATTTCTATGATCTTGTGATGTCTTCCACTTTCATTATCCAAGAGCTTGAATCCAACTAAATTTCCTAGCCTATTTTCCTAATATGGGCAGAAACCCTAACCCTAAAGGTTAGAGGATTTTGTTTCAAATTTTAGTCTTGTAATAAGTAATCTATGTTAGTTAAGACTCTAGTAACTAGGATCCAAAAGATGGCATTAAGAAGATAATCCTAATCCTATTTTCTAAGTCTTGGCGAACCTAGCCCTAAAGTGTCATAGATGGTTGTTAGTTGATTATAGTTATGTTGTTTGAATGAAGGTGGTTGTGTTAACTCGTGGCGGGATAACGAGGATCGTCGGTGGTACGTGTTTCCGGTGAAAACTCAGGTGGGGAAAAGAATCAACCTATTGTCGGAATCGATAAGTAGTAGATTATATGATAATTGTGTAGGGCGACCTAAACCCTACTAGTAGTTGAGTAATCGACAAGACCAAAATCTCATTGGAAACCTTTTACGTAAAACCAATGGTGATTCGGGATTGTAGGTTTATCGACATTAAGGTTGGTTTTATGATGTTGAGGATGTTTGGATTTATTTATTATTTGATTTGATTGTGATATGCTGGCTGTGATAATTTGTTTTAAGTGATATTTTATGGTGTTTGATTATTTTATTGATATTATGTTGATATTTATTAACCATTGATGGATGATTTGCTTTTATTATTTATATCGAATTGATACTTTATGATATGGATGTTAATATGCTGTTTTGAGGTTGGAATGGTATATGTCTGAGTAATTTCTGGCTAAGGAAAAACTTGGTATTTAAGCGTGTTTATCACCACCTCTTTTTCCTGGGAAGTTATCCGAGGTATACTATTCGTAGTTCTTAAATTTGGTGATTTTTATTCGTTGAATGATATTTTATGATGATTAATATGTTTATGTGAGAATGTATTATAGCTTGATGATAATTGAATTGCTTGGTTCAACAATATTCGATATATGGTTAGAGATGATCCGCCTGGTTTTTAATATTGTGCTTAGCTGATTTTTAAGTAAGGATATGTGTTGTTCGGGAGATAATTGTTTGGGTGAGAGAATAAAGGTGATTTAGAGGTGCCTAGCCTAATTAAGTGGTTTTATCTAAGAGGAAAAAGGTGTTGAGACTTTGATGGAAGGTTGAGGCACTAGGTTGTTATTGATTTAAATTAGGGAGATTCATTTATCGAGGTATTGTTAGTCACAGCCGTGTGAGTGGAACACACGAGGTCAGGATATCCTATTTTGGGGATATCGGATATTACGGGTGAGTGCCCTACGGATGGGGATGCCGAGGTAGACTACCGTAATACTCTTTAGTTCTTGACGAGTTCGCATGTTCTTGGCACTGGACCGTTATGGAATGATATTCCTTGACGAGTTCGTATGATATTCCTTGACGAGTTCGTATGTTCTTGGCACTGGACCGTTATGGAAGGATGTTCCTTGACGAGTTCGTATGTTCTTGGCACTGGACCGTTATGGAATGATATTCCTTGACGAGTTCGTATGATCTTGGCACTGGACCATTTTAGACTAATAAGTGTTTAGTATTTGATGCGTTCGAAAGTTATTGGTACTGGACCGTTCTGGACTACTGACTAATGTGACAGGAGTGAAGATGGCCACATCAGTATTAAGTTTTAGTTGCATGGGCTGAGGGTAGAGGATGATATAGTGAATTGAGGATGATTGCTGATTTTGATTGATGCGTGTCTGTGACAATTACTATATAATTTACTATTACTCTTTTCCGCTTTTTGATGATAGAACTGTTTCTTATTCCCTATATCTTTCTGTGTGTTGTGTTTTATTTCTGATGTGATCGTACGAGAAGACCCGATGGAGGAACCAGTTGCGGAGGGGTTAGATGGAACTCCTTACGAACCAGATGCTGGAGGTCGAGCTGTGATTCAAGGCGATTAGAGTATAGACAGTATGGCCAGTGTGTCTAAAGAGTATTTATATTTCCGCTGAGTATGTCTGTAGTGAAGTTTATGCTTGTGAGGGATTCTACTGAGAGGGTACCCTTAACAGTGCTTTTGGAATGTAATAAATAACAGGTGTGCATTTATGTAATATAGTTTTGGTATGTTTTATATATGCATAAGTTATATAATTATTAATTAAGTTTTAATTTTTACGTATTTTCAATGATAAGCGAGCGATTAAGTAAATAAATATTAAGGTTTTAATGTAATAATACGATGGGGCACAACGGGGTGTCTCAAGTCATATGGGTGACTCACCAATGTAATGATTACATTTAGCAAATATCTAGATATTTCTTCAAAATAGTGTAAAGACCATTTTGCCCTTGGACTATTTTACCCTTGAACTTCCACCGAAATGCCAAGTTTGTCCCAACAATTTTGTGGACACAAATTAGCCACACCTCGAACCAATCCTCACCACATGTTTGCCATGATGGCTTTTGGAGTGAAATTACCATTATGTCCTTAAGTTGATTTTGTATCACAAAAATGTCATTTTGTAAGATTACAACCTTGTCCCTAAAATTTTAAGACTTGGACCCTTATACCCCCATAATCCCACGGTCCAACCCCCTTTGTGAGCCCATTTCATTGCTTTTTTAGTCATACTTCATCATCTTTATGAAGCTTTCTTCCATTTTCTCTAAAAATCCTTAAGTTTCCATAGCCAAAATGTGTGAAGCAACTACTTGATTCTTTGCTCATTTTCAAATTCCAAGAATCATGAATAAGCTATAAGTTCTTCATTTACTTTCATGATTCAAGGCCATGATCATCATTTGAAATTCCTAGATCTAGAACTTTGAAAATCTATAGAAAATTGTAGAAAAATCCTATGATCGATCATGGAACCAATTTCTATGATCTTATAATCATGTATATGTTTGTTATCTAAAAGCATGTGATCAAAAAATTTCTTATCCTTTATTCTAGTAGGGCCGAACCTACACATAAGTGGGTGAGGAAAGAATTTGTTTCAAACTTTGTTAAATAAGTGTTGATCCATGATCTCTAATCCATTTTTTTGATTCAAGTGATTAGAAGATCAAACCATATTTTAAACCAAAATTCTATATATGGCCGAAAATCTTAACTTTGTGGTTAAGATGGTTTTGATTCAATTTTTGTTAAGTAAGCTTTGTTTATGTCTTGATCTTGCTTAAGGATCATTGATCCAAGAGTTGGTAAAATTTTAACATCTTTAGCCTAATTAAAATAAGTAGGCCGAACCTAGCTCTATGTTGAGTTAGAGGATTTTGTTTTAACTTTTGCAATATAATCATTGATTAGGTATCTCCAATGCTTAATGATCCTTAATCCAAAAGCTTGCAAAATTTTATCATGTCTAGCCAATTTGACTCATGGAGGCCGAACCTATCATGTACTTTAGGAGTGATTTAGTTGTTTGATTGATAATTATTTGTTGTGGTTTGTTGAAGGATAAATTATTGTGTGAATCATGTAGGTGTTTTGTGGAGATCGGACGTTTGACGGAACTTAAATTCGGCAAGAAAAATCTTCAAGAGGTAAGGGAAGTACATGAGGGGTTTTTTCGATAGCTATATGCTATCAGTGAGTGGTCTGTAATGTTTGTTTGTGTTCCATTGTGGTGGTTTAAGTAATTAGTTTATCTGCTGTTAATTATATGCTTTTAATATAATTATCTAGCTGTTATGTGTTATAGTTTTTAATGCATGCTATAAATTGTATTATATGCTATAATGTTGACGTGGAATGTTTATGGATGTTGATTGTTGATTGAAAAGCCTGACAGTGGTCAATGCTCAATTAAATACAAAGATAAAAACATTAAAAAAACTTTATGAGAAATATTGAATATTTAATTGACGAGATATTGTAAAATAAAATGATTTACTTATTTGATTTATTGAAAATGAGGAATAGTCAAAAAATACTATTATTTTAATGATTTATCGGTGTAAGAGTGATTTATGAGTCATAGTGAGGGCGTAAATGTGAAAATATTTTAGTACTGCTAATTTTTACGTAAGAAATTTCTAAATATTAGAAAATGTTACTAGAAAAAAATAAGTTTCAAAAATAATTTTGGTTAAAATGATTTTTGGAAGAAAATAAGTTTTAAGTTATTTTGATGATTTTATAAAACGAATTTCCAACGCAAAATGATTTTATGTAAAGTAGCTTTATACAACGGGTTATTTCCAACAACTTGGATAAGTTGAGGAAATTTTGTTTTTGATTTGTGTTTCAAAGAACGAAAATGATTTTAGAGATGAAAAACGAACCTAGTTACCGAGATGTCGGGTTCTAGTGTTCTATAGTGTGGACGGGTGTCCCAACAGTGAAGTGATGGGCTATATGTCCTAAAAATGTTATATTGATTTTTGTGCGCTAAAATCTACGAACCTAAGGCTGAATGCATCAGTCTAGATTTCCTGATTTGCACGTTTTGACTTGGAGTCTGTTTTATTGGAATGATTGATAAACTTAAATGTTTAAAAACATTGGATTGGTCGTGAGTAAGGGTGGCAAATGGATGGATTGGATAAATTTTTATTCGGATCTTAATGGATGGATTCAAAACAATCCATTAATCCATTATAATCCCTTAACAATTCATTAAAAAAAATCTAATCCATCCATGATCCATTAAATAAAATCCATCTGATCCATCCATTAACAACTTTTCATGGATGGATATCCAATCCATCCACTAAAATTTATTTTAAGAAATTAAATAATTTTATATCTCTTTTATCCATCCATAAAATATTTCGAAAAATAAAATAATTTGTAAAAAAAATTAAAATAGTATCTCTATCTCACCCTCGCTCTCCTCTTTCTTCCTCTCTCTACTCTTTCTCTCTCTCCTTTTTTTTCCTACTCTCTCTCTATCTTTACTCTGTCTCCACTCTATCTCACGACCATTTTGTATTACGACCATTTTTCTATTATTATATGGGAGTTATTGATTATGTGCATCTACAGAGGTTGTTTTGCGACAACGTTCTATGATATTGTTTTACGAAACTTGTTACGACTTTCTGTGCTTTCAATTAGTTAAAATTTTTTTTTAAAGTTTCTCAGCAAAAAAACAAAAGACAACGAAAAAAGAAAACGTACGTGATAACGTGGACTATAACTGGTGCTTGAGAACAATTAATTAGTTAATACTTAATGTAACAAAAAAAGAAAAAAAATGCAGATAAATAAAATAAAAAATAGTGAAGAAAAAAATAATAGGGAACGGAAGAGAAAATTAGATGGAGTGTTTTTTTTTGTTACAAATGGAGGTTTTTTTTATTTGGTGAAAAATAATAAGAAAAAAATAAATTGGTTTTGGAATGGATAAAAGTTGATCCATTACATTTTTGATTGTTGGTCCAATGGATTTTAAAAAATATTGGATGGATCATAAACCATCCACTAAAAATATAATCCAATCCATCCAATCCATTTATATTATTTTTTTTATAAATGGATGGATTACATGGATTTTCTCATGGATGGACTGGATGGATGGTGGACAAATGGATCATTTTGCCACCCCTAGTCGTGAGCCTTTGAGCTTCGACAAGGAAAGAATGAACACAAAGAAAATGATGTGAACAAAACGTTTTACATGCATTTTTGGGGCAGACGTGCCAACGCATTTGGACTTGAATTCTTGATGGGAAGTATTCATGATATTGCATCATTGTGCCTTGATGGACAATGAAACCATATCCACTGTGCCTCGTTTTGGACAATGATATGGCTAAATTAAAACCTGCCTTATTTGGCATCGATTAAAACCTGCCTTATTTGGCAACGAGAGCTTGATCATCTCATTTATAAATGACTGGTGGGTCTAGGAAAGGCCAGGCTACTTATGACTATTTCTGGAGCTCGGATATTAGTGATATTTTATAGGCCGAGTTAAGTACTATTATCGTTGGATGTTCTTGTGAACTACGTACAATGATGATTGGACCTCGTATCCTACCAAGTTACTTACTTAAATAGTTGGAACTCGGAACCTTGACGGACCAAATAATTGATGTTATTGATATGGTGTGGGGATCTCTGGAGATTAATTACATAATTTTAGATGACGAATATTGAAGTGTTATGCATTGGTTTTAAAAATGACGATGACTGTCGGGTATGAAACCCTTTGATAAACTAGTTGTTTATTATCTCTGTTGTTATAACTATACATGTTATATGGTGTTTTGTGTGTCGCGCATGTAGTTATCGTTTTAAAATCCATATATTGGTTTTCACCCTTGCGTTTATCTGTTCATCTGGTTTTTCTGTTGTACCTTGGTACATGAGTACAGATGTTGCAGAGGAGTTCCTTCAGTCACTTGGAGACTTAAGTCCGGATTGCGGGGAGAGGTGTGTGAACATAGGGATAATCATGGGAGTTTATCAGTGAGTGTCTTGTAAAGCGATCAGCTTATGTTTGTGTTTGAGGATGTTTGTTTTAAGAAGCTTAGTATGGGTGTCTTGATAATTTTCTTATAGTATATAAGAAAATAGTATATAAGAAAAGACTTTTGAGAAAAGTTTGTATGGTGTAGAAGGTTTGTTTATAAAAAAGGAATTGGTGTATATGTATTGTTAAGTACAGTGTAGACGTACTGTTTTTGCTGTGTGTATCATAATCTTTCGAAGTGTGAAGAAGAAAAATTTTTACTCCCAGATTTTATGACTTAAAGTAAATCAATTTCCGAAAGTAACCAAAGAAATTTCTTTTAATTTATTTCCGCACGTGTTCACAAAGTAATGCCCAAGGGGGTGTTACACGTGGCACCATTGCAAATCTGTTAGCAACGCCGACTTAACGGTGCATCTTGACGGTAGAGACTAATTCCAAAATTTTAAAAGTTAAGAATATTGAAGCCAAGCGGAAAAAAGATAGGGACCACAACCAAAATTACCTATATTTGTAGGAACTGGAAAGTTCATTAAGCCTATATTTTTTAACGAAAATGTTGCGTATCCCCTCTTAAACTTTGGCCTATTTGCAAATAGAAACTTTCAACTATTTTTTCATCTCAGTTAGTTCTTAAACTCCTACTATCAGAAAACTAATCCTTCAACTAAATTCTCGTATTAATCAGTCCATAAACTCCTACTATCAGTAAAATCAATCTTCCTGTTAACTCTCAGTTAGATCACTAATGATGGATAAACTCGATAGTTCATTACTTCATTTTGCCTAAATCCAAATTGTGGATTGGACTTTTTATTTTTATTTTTTTAAATAAAATAAGAACAAAATTCGGAGGGGACGAAGGGAAATAAGCGCCACATGTCATCCACATTCTAGAACCATCGCACGGGAGGCGACCACCACCCAGAACCACAAGGTCTAGCCGCATCTTGAACAACGGGAGGAAGAAGAGGATAATAAAAGTGTTCGAGGCTTGGGGTTTTGTTCTTATTTAATTTGAAAATAAAATAAAAATGTAATCAATGGTTTGTATTAAAGCGAAATGAATAGTTGAATTTAAGTTTAATTATTGAGTTCATCTCTAAATTAATTAAGGATTTTTAAGTAGGTCTCTGAATTAAATTTTTTTTTAATTAAATCCTAGAACATGTATAAATTTTTCATTGGGTCCTTAGATATATATAAAATTTTCAATTATATCCCAAGGATAACAAATCCATTAATGAACTGTGAAATTGAATGGGATTGACACTCTTCAATAATATGAGTTTAAGGATTAATTAAGATAAAAATATTAATTAAATGATTGATTTTACTTATGTAAGATTTAAGGATTAATTGAAAAAAATTTAGTTAAAAATATCTAATTGCAAACACATCAATATTCAAATATTTTTGCCCCATCCAGGTTATTTCCTAAACCAAATAGTCACGGACAGAGTTACAGTACGGACACCAGATTTCCAAATCCCAAACCCTCGGAATAGTAAAAACACCAACTAACACCCCTCTTGTGATCGTTTTGGCGGTTAATACCCCTTCTTCAGCTCCAACTCCAAGCAATGACCAAGAAGATAATATTGAAGAAGAAGGCAGTGTTGATCGGATTAAACTACCCAGGACAGATCGACCAGCTGAGAGGGTGCATAAATGATGTTCGGAGAATGAAAGCATGCCTCATTAACCGATTCGGGTTCTTAGAGGAAGACATAGTTATCCTCATTGAAGATCAAGCTCACACCATACCCACTGCTGATAACATACGATCCGCGCTGTCCTTGCTGATCGGAACGGCGAAGACTGGCGATGTGCTCTTCGTCCACTTCAGCGGCCATGGCAATCGTGTTAGAGCTGATCCACCGGACAGTAACAACACCGGCTACATTGAATTCGTTGTCGCAGCTGATGGGAAGTATATCACAGGTGGTCTAGTCATTCATTTCTTTTATTTTTCTGTTTTTCATATGAATCTGGGTTTCATTATGAATCAATTATGAGGTAATTAAAAAACTACTTTTAGATTGACTGAGCATAAATTATTATTTAATTATGATTTTTTATCTCTGTCTTTTACTTTTATTAAAATGACTAAAAAGGGCAAGATGCTCCGCTATGGACACCGTTTAGGCGAGGTAAGGCTCCCTTCTCTTTATTAAAAAGGGTATTTTCTTTTAAAAAAAGTGATTTAGTTTTTTTTTACCACAAAAAGTGATAGTTTTAGATTTACTTATTTGTTTGTTATGACTTATGATCCCACAGTAGATGTTTTGACAGGGTATATTCCAAGAATGGTTGTTTTTGGCATCTTCTTAATTTGGTAAAGCTAGTATTATTATTGAATATTTTTTCAAGGAATAAATTTCCATTTCGACTTTTTGAAATGTGGACGACATGCATTATTACTATAAGGGACCTGAATTCGGATTCAAACTTTTAAACCTTTTTGCTTTCACTTTTTTGTTCTATCTGTTTTGTGTCAAACAATAATAATGAGGGAGCTGAATATTTATTTTCTGAAGACTGTATTTCTGTAACATGATATTCCATTGGTATGATTATGTGGAACGAAGCAATACTAATTGTGTCATGTTGTTGGTCATGTAGATAATGACTTCAAGGCATTTGTCGACAGGGTTCCTAGGGATTGTTCAATTACAATCTTAGCAGATTGTTGTCATAGTGGTGGCCTGATCGAAGGTCTTAAGGAGCAAATAGGAGATAGCACAAAGAAACGGCTTCCAAATTCACGCTCTGTCTTTGAATTTGGAGACTTTTATCATGGGGATTATAGCTATGTGAACTATAGATCTTTGCCTTCAAACCAGTCTGATATACTCAATCAGAAAACAGGGGAGGATGCTTGCTCTAAGGTGAAGTTTGGCTTGGACAGAGGCAAACGTGAAGGGAATGATGAACTTTCGGAGAAGATCTGTGAACTGGTAGGGCCAGCTGTTGGACCAAGTAAGAACAACCTTCCAAATTGTGGAATTTTGTTTAGTGCTTGTCAGAGTTACCAAAAAGCACGAGAGGTATCATTTTCTGGAAATTCTGATGGAGTTTGTGGAGTTTTTACCAATGCCATTCTGACTATAATTGAGGAGACCAATGGTCAAGTTACAAACCGGGAACTTGTTACGAAGGCTGGGAAGATACTTAGGAGGCAGGGTTTCTATCAAAAACCTGGACTCTATTGTAGTGACCCCTATGTTGATGCTCCTTTTTTGTGTGCTGCTCACATAAAGATACGGAGAATGAAAATGCGTCAGTTGGCATTGCTCATATTTTTCTTTCTGGCTTTGGGACCATTAATATGGCCTCACATGGATTCAAAATAACATTAAAGGTTACATGGCATCTATTAGTCACTAAAATGGCTCCAAGAAGTTGGTTTTTGATAGAATACAATGATATTCTTTGATCTATGTAGCTGATCCCATTTAGTGAGAACACTTTTTTTGGCATAGACTAGTAATGCTAGATTTCTGGCCAGTGCTGTGTGTACTTGTGGGAGCACCTTTGGACCATTGTGCTGCGTGTACTTGTATATTTTTGTTGTTGTATTATAATTTATGTGAATGCTGTACTAAATTATTTTACTTTTTTTCTTTGAAAGCAAGATAGCAATTTTTGTATAGTACCATATTTACCTTATATGGATTTTAAATTTTCTCCAAAATCTCTAATGAAGTAGCAGAGTTGCAAGTATGCAACCATGTGTTTGACCTTCCGGCAAGATCATAAGTTGATAGATGTCATATGAAATTGGTTTCTGTGTTAGTATATAGTGGTTGCTTTACTGGTTACTTTGCAAATACCTACAATAACCAGGACAGCCCTGTGTGTTCTTGGACTGAGTTGGTTCTTTTGTCTCAAGTCAAGTTTAGAATTTTTGCATGGGGCATTGCCTGTTTAGAGTGTGTTCAGGGATGAGGCTAATGTTAGCTTCTTCAAATCTGTCTTGTTTCATGGACCAGTGAAGTGGTTGTGTTTTTATTAGTGGCTATTGCCTAACTGGTTTTAATGGAAAGTATATGAATCTTTTTGGGGAATATTTGTACGTTGTGATTATTTCCTTTTTGGGTAGTATTGGACATTGCTGTGATGGCAAAACATCCAAATTTGCATATGCTGTGCAGGAACAATTTTCGGACATAAATCCTCCAGATTACTGTAGGACCATGGTGTTATTATTCCAGGTAGAAAATGTGTCTGGCAACTGTGTACTTCTTGCCTTATTTCTTTCTTCTGTCTCAAAACTGCTACCTTGTATACTTTTGCTGATTAACTGTGCAGAAAAATATCCATACGTCTCAACTTTGATTTTATTCTGTTATCACTGTCATCATTAGATGATGATATGATATAAGTCTTGGTAAACCTTTTAAAAGTTTGGAGTTTGTTTTTCTTATAATTAAAGGGTGAGAATGTTCAGGATTTTAATTATATCTTATGCCATGTTCAACAGCAAGCATTCAAGGCTGGTCCTGAGATTTTGGGCGTCCTGGGCGAACTCAGGAAAATTGTACCTTTATAATCATTTGAAGATTGTCCTCCTTGCATTTATATATACTATGTAAAATTTTACACTATCAGGTGCCTCCAAAAAATTGGGGCCATGGGAGATCGTCCACCTCGACCGTGCTCAGGACCACCTCTGCATGCATTGTCAATGTCAGGTTGCATGTTGTTTGGATTTTTAAGGTAATGATTGTTTAGTTTGCCATGTGAGGGTTAATTGAAGGAAATGGAATTTGGTTCTGGGAGTTCAAAGATTGGGGATGAACACAGAACACTAACTAAGGAGACCTAGACAGAAGAGTATATCCTTATATTCTTATCAGGGAAAAACTGTTATGAAGAAGCAATTAGCCAAAGGTCAAAACACCTCCCCCTCCCCCAATAAATTCGTTGGTGATTCCAGATTTTGGTTTTTAATTAGTAAAAGCTCAGCAAGCCTCAGTTTTTCCATGAAGCTCTTATTTTGAATACCGGTTACTAATATCTCCATGGTTTCCTTCTTGTTCTTGTTGCATCTTTCTTGCAGCAGAATCTCTTCCTTGATGGACTCCAATCAACTATTGTTTCTTCAAAGTCGCGACCATGCTTAGACTTTTGCAAGCACTTGCACTTGATGCAGTTCCTGTGAATTCTGAAACGAATGAGTGCTCCAAAGCCTCAGTTGAAAACATGCGAAACAGTGGCTCTACATCTCAGTATAGCGCATGGTAGAATTGAAGTCCGAAGATTTTAAGTTCCTGTGGGGCTTTTCTCTTCTTGGTCTGTTTCAATCACAACATCCTATCCTTTGCAGACCAATTCTATGCAAAATATGTTGCATTTAAATGAAGTGAATCCCTCTGTCTTCAAATTATATGAGACTGTGTTACTGGTGTTTGAATTTCTCTCTACTGAAAGATTTTTTTTATTCTTTACCAAGAGGGATTACTTACCAATACCATGGATATTTGTGAAGAGCTGTTACATTACTAATTTGTTTCTTCTAATCTAGACTAAACTTATGGACTTGCCCGTGCTGGGCACTTCTTATAATTTGTTTTTCTAATATTTAATTTTAAATTATTTAAATATTAAAACAATTAATATAATATATTAAAAATTATGGACTAAATGCTATCACTTATTGTCTATTGATATTATTTAATATTTATTGATAGAACACTTTTTTATTATTAATATTGTTTTCATCTTTACTTGATATATTTTCAATGAGAATTGAATTTAAGTAATAACTTTATATGTTTAGCTATTTTTTAATGTTTGATTTAGATTTAATTCTATATTGAGTTAATAATTTTGAATTTCTTTTAAAGAAGAACACCCTCCATATTGGGCCTTAACTTTATTGAAGTCGGATATGAAGTTAACTATATGGTAATATAATTTGGAGTATAGACTCAAATTGGGTGTTACAGATATAAAAAATGTACAACAACAACAACAACAAGAATTAATTTGTACACCAATTTTTTTTATTTAATTGGTATACACTGATAGTGTCAAGTTTTTTTTTACACTATCAATCAATCAGAAATTGACACAACATTTAATACAACTTTGCAAGTCTTTATGGCAACACTCAGAGATTGAAATAAATATGACAATGGAAGACTGCGAATTAATATCAAATGATTGAAGAGATAATCAATGAAGGAATGAAGAGTAAATGAGCAGAGTAAATGCTTCTTGAATATATCAGAATATCTTATCTTCATCTTCATGGTTTGCATTATTTAAAGGCTTCAATTAATTAATCCGTTAGACACAGCTCCAGAAAGTGAATTCCTTTAACTTGAACTTCTGGGACGCCATTAATGTCAAAGAGTCATTCTGAAAGTTCATTAAATGCTTGGCGGCGTTGAGCTTTGACATGTGTGACCAAGAGTACACTTTGTTCTGAAGAATTGTTGTTTCAAAGATGTAGCAGCAGAGCTTTTGTACCTACAGCAGAGAACTTTCCCATTTCAGTGCTACACTCAGTTCACCTTTTGGAAAGTATTTTTGCTTTGTACTTGAAATAACTAAAAGCAACTGACTTCGTATAGAGGTAGCTTATTTATTCCTTAAAACCTTGAAAGAATAATTTCTTTATTATTCATGCTTGGTGCTTTTGTCCAGAGGTCTTCAAAAGAAGTATCTTGACCAAAGGATGTTGACTTGGACTTTGTCCTGATAACTGATCAGTAGACGAGTGCAGTAGAGTCCATTTTTAAACGAGTGAACTGATCCAGCTTTTAGGCAAGTGTGCAAGACTTTTTCAGACGAATGACCCACTGATAGTGAGACACCCGTTGTACCCCGTTGTTTTATTAGATTAAAACCTTAATAATTAACTTCTTTATCGCACGCCTAACGTGAAATACGTAAAAAATTAAAAACTTAAATTATAAAGCATACAACTTCTGAAAGTTTACGCACTACACTGTATATAATAAATTCATACCAACATCTGTCTTATACACATAATACAAAACACTGTTGAGGTTATCCTCTCAGTAGGATCCCTCACAGATATAGACTTAAACAAAATGTTATACTTAGCGGAAAAATATAAAATACTTCAAAAGACACACTGGCCATACTATCTAGACCCTATCACCATGGGTCACAACTCGACCTCCAGCTTCCGATTCATAGGGAGTTCCATCCAACTCCTCATCATTAAGTTCATCCACCGGGTCTTCTAGTACGATCCCATAATAAAACAAAATATAGCAAACGGAAAAATATAGAGGATACGAAACATTTCTATGATCAAAAGCGGAAAAGAGTACATAGTATATCATACAATAAATGTCACAGACAATCATCACTCTAAAACCACCTAAATCCTCAATTAACAATATCATTCTCTACCCTCAACTCATGCAATCTAAACCTTTATGCTGACATGGCCGTCTCTACTCCTGTCACGTTAGTCAGTAGTCCAGAACTATTTAGGGTCAAAACTCGATGTGCCCCTATTCCTTTATCTCTCATAGGAAATAGTGCATAAGCACAATATGCGTCATTATTTTCCCCATTGGAAATAGCACATAAGCACATAATAAATAATAACTCGATGCGCCCCTATTTCTTTACCTCTCATAGGGAATAGTGCATAAGCACAAGTATGCATCACTATTTCCCTCATTGGAAATAGTACATAAGCACAAAACATAAAGTAATTCAATGCGCCATTATTTTCTAATATCTAATAGGAAATAGTGCATAAGCACGATATGCATCACTATTTCCCCCATTGGAAATTGATCATAAGCATAAAAGACCTTATAATTCGGTGCGCCACTATTCCCTGATCTCTAACAGGGAATAACGCATAAGTACGGTATGCGTCACTATTTCCCCTCAAAATAACACATAAGCATAGAAGACATTTTTACTCTATCTCCGATGAGATAATCATAACTACACGTCCAAAACTAAAAGATTATATTTATCAATCCATCTATATGAATCTCACTAGCTACCTCGCATCAACAACAACCTAGTGCCTCAAGCTCTCATCATAGCCTCCACTTGCATTCTATGTCACATCTCATCCGTCGGAAAATTTAATTTAGCTAAGCACCTCTAAGTCAATTCATTCTCCCACCCAAACAATTATCTCCCGAACAACATATATCTTTGCTTAAAATCATCTAAGCATAGCATTAAAACCAAGAAGATCATGCATAACACATTAATCAACAGAATATTCAAATATCTCAATATCATATAAAGAAATTTATCACAACCAACTCATAATAATAAAATCAAATAAATAACAAAGTCAGACTATGTCACGGCCGTGACAGACATCAAATGCAAGAATTCTACAAAACAGAACCTGTCACGGCCTGGCCATGACAACCATCACGGCCGTGACAGACAACAAACATCCTCAATATCATAAATATTCAAACACTAAAATAATACGTCACATGCATATGGAATACCTCAACCAGCATATCACAATAAATTCAACAACATAAAATCAGACATCCTCAATATCATATAATCAACCTAATGCCGATATACGTACAATCCCCAAATCACCATTGGTTTTAAAGAAAAGGTTTCCAAAGTGATTCTTGTTGATTACTCGACTACTAGTAGGGTTTAGGTCGCCCTACACAATCATTATATAATATACTACTTATCGTTTCCGATGATGGAATGGTTCTGTCCCCCACCTTAAAGGTGTTCAGAGTTTTCCAAGCACTTGGCAGCGATGCAGTTAGCTCCAAACAGTTCCCATAAAGTAATTTCTACTTCCCCAGAGCAAGCACGAACATGAAAAACATCCCAGAGAGTCGATCTAAGCATAGAAACAACCAGACAAAATACTAAATTAATTTCTCAACAATCACACTATAAATCTATCTTACTAACATAATTAATTTCTCAAAAACCTCATCGATTTAAATCAAAACAGATTTGGAGTTTTAGGCTAAAGATGAAAATTGGGGGAAAAATCTATTTAACAAGAGATTGACAAAAATTGATTTAGGGAGACACTTAATCGTTCTCCCAATTTTAGAAAACACCAATTAATTTCAGATTTTGAGAACTAAAATAAAAACCTAGGGTTAGGGTTTGAGGAATAAAATTGAGATTATTGAATCTGAACAAAGGAAGTGAGAAATCACTCGCCCGAAAGAAGAAGATGAGCTTGAAGGTGCTGTGATGGTAGTAGGCAGCGGCGACGGTCGTGGTGGCAGTGGGCGGTTTACTGAAAAAAATAAAAGAACCAAGAGAGGGAGACAGAGATTAAGCTCAAGGAAGAAGGTGGAGAAACTCAAAAGTAACTCACATGGTGGAAATCACCATGGAGAGCGGTGGTTCGCGGTTCTTACCGTGGTGGAGTCGTGTTCGCGCAACTGAGATGGCGGCAGCACGCGGAGCTCATCAACGTACGGTACGGGTCGCGTGTGGTGGTCCTCCCTTCGTCGCGCGGCGACCGACAGTCACGGTGTGGAGGGTGGTGGCGCGGCTGGTGTAGCAAGGGAGAAGGAGAAGAGAACTTGGAGTTTTCAAAGTTGAGAGGAGGAAGAAGAAAATGTTATGCTGATGGAGAAAGAAGATGTCGTGGAAGAAGAGGAAAGGAAGAGAGAGAAAGAAACAATCTCTACAAGAAGTTTTATAAAGAGGTAATTAATTAGGATCTTAAGAGCATTAGAGGCATTAACAAGTGTGGATATTTTATCAAATTATTTTAATCAAGAACATTCATAGTGAGTTATTGTTGATCTGACATATTTTTCTTATCTGACCGGTACAAAATGTACAGACTGGTTTCCGTTTGAATTTTCAACCCAAAATTTTATGGTAACTCTCTACGATAAAGTTGAGTATGAATATGATTTTGTGTTATTCAAAATCATTTTCTTGGTCAAAATATAATTAATTTTGTTTTAACTGGTAATACAATATAATTAAAAATAGACTGTTACATTACTACCCCTCTTAAAAAAAATTCCGTCCTCGGAATTTCGTAACTCGAATCTAGACAATATCTTGTAGTCGGTCTTATTCTAAAGATCCTACATTATATTTTCCATCGCTGTCTTCCCTTAGTGACAGCGGTAACTTCATAACAGAATTCACTCTTATATCATTATATTTATCCTCGAAACAATCCATCGCTGCATTATGTTCATTCCCTTTAACATTTCACCTTAAATCTCAGCAAAATCATTTTAGAATTATAGCACTCAAGGGAAAACTGAATTTAGTCTATGTATTGCCTAATCAAGTCTTTATTCCAATCCTCAAGGCATGATCAACGATGACAAAGTTAACATAAGTAAGTCCCTTAATTTAAGAATCTACCTTTCTGTCCAAACACTGACTTAGTGACCAAAGACTAAGGTTAAACCCCTAACATCATAATCAGCACTTAAACCTTTTTAATTTACCACAAAACACTCGAAAGACTAATCAATATCATCTTAGGATCTTAATATTCCGGAGAGACTCAAATTTAACATAAAAAAATCCTTAATCCACATCTTAACCTCAAATTCTCAAAGTTTAAACAACAAGAACTAACTTAATAATTCAACCTTTTATCACCAAACTTTATAACTACAATTCCCTATTCAATTATCACACACCAAAACTTGACAAAAAGAAATACTAAGGCTTACATCTTATTTGCAATATCAAACATGACTCTAAGCCCTTAACTACATTCAATGCCATATTAAACCAAACAAAATATATTCCATAACACTTAAAGTTTTACTAGAAGCTCAAACTCATCATTTTAACAAGAATACCATGCTTAGGTAACACATCCCTTCTCAAATCCGAAATCACCATAATATTACTCATCTAAAGTATTATCATTCCGCTCTTAGCCATCCTTTAATAATAACAAGTCCCAAATCACAAATTAAATCCTTATATATGAACTTGATACGTACTATCACTTACCTACATATCCTTCCCTTAGAATCACATTCATCATTATTAACAATCTTCTTCATTATGTTTCCAAATCATTTCAAATCCCCCTAAATTTACCTTATAACCTTGTGTCTCAAACCAAATCCGAGTTAATACTATCTTCATAAATCAAAACTCACTTTAAAGAATAATCCCATCACAAGCTAAGGTTTACACTTCGTCTTAATAAACTCCAATAACCTCAAAGTGATTAGAAACTAATTCTATTCTCAACATAAAGACTTAAATACTAATCAAGTACAAGCCACACTCAAATCAACTTCTCTTATAATGACCATATGCTTAAACCTCCTTTTCTTTAAACAAACTTATCATCATTAGAAAATAAGTTCATCTTCACATCCAAGTATTAATTTCATAAACTTGAGTCTACTTCCTTTCTCATCTTTAAACACTAGATTCGGGACCAAGTATCCAACTTATAAGCCTAGATTCCCAATCAAATCCACAACTATAACCATCATCTCAACCATAAAAGGCTACAAGGTTTCAACTAATTCAATCCTATACTAGTTAAGACCCAAACTAATTTTGTTGTCTCTTTATCATCTTCAACAACTACCCACATTATCCAAATATATCTGGCACTAATAAATTCTCGTAATAACAATTTCTTTCTACCACTAATTGCTCACTATACCTTATCAACAAGAATTAAATCTTCTAATAAACCCATTGCCTAACACTTATTCCAATTCTTGCTTTCTAACTTTCAAGGCACAATCAACCATGATACTCTCTTTTATACAAGAACTTACCCAAGTAACTTATCCCAAAAAAAAATCGTATTTATCATGAGTAAGAATATTAATCATTTCAGTTCCCTACTCAGGAACTTGAAACAACGAAGCTATGGACTTTCTACCCAACTTCTAAGCATAGTCTATATCCGATGTGGATTCAACTACACATGGCTAGTAACAACATCCTAAACCTCGCAGTTCGATCAGAATCAAACTGCTCTGATACCAAATGAGACACCCCGTTGTGCCCCGTTGTTTTATTAGATTAAAACCTTAATAATTAACTTCTTTATCGTGCACCTAACGTGAAATACGTAAAAAATTAAAAACTTAAATTATAAAGCATACAACTTCTGAAAGTTTACGTACTACACTGTATATAATAAATTCATACCCACATCTGTCTTATACACATAATACAAAACACTGTTGAGGTTGCCCTCTCAGTAGGATCCCTCACAGGTATAGACTTAAACAAAATGTTATACTTAGCAGAAAAATATAAAATACTTCAAAAGACACACTGGCCATACTATCTAGACCCTATCACCATGGGTCACCCTCGACCCCAATCTCGTACAACTAGACTTTCATACTGACGTGGCCACTACTGATTTCTTTTACGCATTCCTCTCGGAGAATGTCAGTCAATTGTTTCAAGTGACAGGTTCCAAATTCCGGGTGCACATTCTCTTCCATGGTGAAAACGCTCACACTAAGCATGACACTGTAGCTACACGATGCTCTCGGTGCACGCCCCGTCCACTCCCCGGGGTGCTCAATGAAATTCAACGATACTATAGCTGCACAACTTATTTCTAAGGTGTAACGGTCTAGCGAGAACTCTTGACCTCGTGTATTATATTACCAATACACGGTTGTGAACAACAACACCGACCTCGTGTATTATATTACCAATACACGTGAATCTCACAAACCCATTTTAACAACATCCTAGTGCCTTAACCTTCCACTAGAACTCAACACATATTCTAGGTCACCACACATCATTAAAATACATCATCTAGGTTAGGCACCTCTAAGTCACCATTATTCTCACACCCAAAATAAACAACTATCTCTCAAACAACATATGTATCTTTACTTAAAATCCACTAAGCACGGTATTAAAACCAGGCAGATCATGCATAACACATTAATCAACAGAATATTCAAATATCTCAATATCATATAAAGCAATTTATCACAACCAACTCATAATAATCAAATAAAATAAATAACAAAGTCAGACTCTATCACGGCCTGGCCGTGATAGCCATCACGGCCGTAACAAACATCAAATGCAAGAATTCTACAAAACAGAACCTGTCACGGTCTGGCCATGACAACCATCACGGCCGTAACAGACAACAAACATCCTCAATATCATAAATATTCAAACACCAAAATAATACGTCACATGCATATGGAATACCTCAACCAGCATATCACAGTAAATTCAACAACATAAAATCAGACATCCTCAATATCATATAATCAACCTAATTACGATAAACCTACAATCCCAAAATCACCATTGGTTTTACAGAAAATGTTTCTAAAGTGATTTTGGTCTTGTCGATTACTCGACTACTAGTAGGGTTTAGGTCGCCCTACACAATCATTATATAATATACTACTTATCATTTCCGACAATGGAATGGTTCTTTCCCCCACCTTAAAGGTGTTCAGAGTTTTCCAAGCACTTGGCAGCGATGTAGTCAGCTCCAAACAGTTCCCAGAAAGTAATTTCTGCTTCCCCAGAGCAAGCACGAACATGAAAAACATCTCAGAGAGTCGATCCAAGCATAGAAACAACCAGACAAAATACTAAATTAATTTCTCAACAATCACATTATAAATCTATCTTACTAACATAATTAATTTCTCAAAAACCTTATCGATTTAAATCAGAACAGATTTGGAGTTTTAGGCTAAATATGAAAATTGGGGAAAAATCAATTTAACAAGAGATTGACAAAAAATGATTTAGGGAGACACTTAATCATGCTCCCAATTTCCGAAAACACCAATTAATTTCAGATTTTGAGAACTAAAATCAAAACCTAGGGTTAGGGTTTGAGGAATAAAATTGAGATTCTTGAATCTGAACAAAGGAAGTGAGAAATCACTCACCCGAAGGTAGAAGATGAGCTTGAAGGTGCTGTGATGGTGGCAGGTAGCGGCGAAGGCGGCAGCCGTGGCGGCAGTGGGCGGCTTTCTGAAAAAAAATAAAACAACTAAGAGAGGGAGACAGCGATTAAGCTCAAGGAAGAAGGTGGAGAAACTCAAAAGAAACTCACATGGTGGAAACCACCATGGAGAGCGGCGATTCGCGGTTCTTACCGTGGTGGAGTCACGTTAGCGCGATTGAGATGGCGACAGAGCGCGGAGCTGCTCAACGTACGGCACGGGTCCCGTGTGGTGGTCCTCCCTTTGTCGCGCGGTGGCTGGTGGTCATGGTGTGGAGGGTGGTGGCGTGGCTGGTGTAGCAAAGGAGAAGGAGAAGAGAACTTGGAGTTTTCAAAGTTGAGAGGAGGAAGAAGAAAATGTTATGCTGATGGAGAAAAAAGATGTCGTGGAAGAAGAGGAAAGGATGAGAGAGAAAGAAACAACTTCTAAAAGAAGTTTTATAAAGAGGTAATTAATTAGGATCTTAAGAGCATTAGAGACATTAACAAGTGTAGATATTTTATCAAATTATTTTAATCAAGAACATTCATAGTGAGTTATTGTTGATCTGACATATTTTTCTTATCTGACTGGTACAAAATGTATTGTCAGTGGAAACACAGACTGGTTTCCGTTTGAATTTTCAACCCAAAATTTTACGGTAACTCTCTACGATAAATAATTATGTTTTAACTGGTAATACAATATAATTAAAAACAGGCTGTTACAGATAGTGCTTCAGGTCTTTATCTTTGCCATGTCATCTTTATGAACAGATGTTTGACTTTGAGTTGACTTGATCTCTGGCCGAGCTGCCCATTTTTCAGACGGGTGGTTTTTCAAATGAGTCAGAAAAATTGCTTCTCTGAAAAACTTAGACGGGTCTGTTTTAGACGAGTGACATTAAGTCCATTGGGCTTGGGTGCCAACCTAGTTGGGATCCTCTCTCCCATGGTGATGCTTTAGCATTCCTAGCCCTTTATCTAAAAAAAAAAGAATAGTTTTATTAGTAATTTCACATGGTTCAATATAACCATACTTAATATATTTGGAATCATCGAAACTTAGAGACTTTACACATTGAATGTGTTTCAGACTTATGAGGTCTCAACATTCTCCCCCTTTTTGATGATGACAAATAATTTTTTTGATTTTATTGAACATCAACAATATATAACATAATATAGACACGAGTTACTCAGATATATATTGGAACATTCATTTAATACAATAGTTTGTAAAAATTGTAAATATGCTCCCCCTTAATTACTGCATTAGGTAAAATAAGTTTAATTTTACTTTAGTTTTACTTCCTCCCTCTTTTGGCATCAATCAAAAAGCATAAAGAAAAGCAGTAATATGAAATAGATAGCCAAAAGAAGTCCAGTCTTCATTAATAAGAGAGTCTGACAGACAAGTACAGGGAAAATTGATAAAAAGATGTTAAGACATCATTGACAGTACATTGCATGACTCAGACTCAGACAACTGAAGACCTAAAGACTAACTACTAGGTCCTCCTTGACATTTGAAGAAGGCTTCCAGCATCTTCTGCATTGCGGCCTGTTGTGCCAAGACTGTGGCTTGAAAGGATGCTTGCTGTTCCATGGCTTGATCTTGCTTCTGCGTAACTGTTTGCAGACAAGTGGCCATTTCATCCAGTCGTTGATGACTAGCAGGGTTGATATTCACAGGAGGAGGACAAGGATGAGGGGTAGCCAAAATCTCTTCAACTTGAATTTCATCCTCGGATTGAGGGTCCATGAAAACATTAGTTGACAGAGTGGTTTCAAAATCATTGTTTGGAAATAAATTTTCCAGAAACTATTTAATCCTGTCCTGATGCAAAGGAGAGTCTATATGAGTTAACATAAACTCGTAGGATCTCCTGATGAGGTTAATGGGAGTGACAGGTGTGGATTCAGGGAAATTGAGTAAAAAAAAGAATGGTAAGTAAATAGTAGGTGGGAATGGGTAGAGAGCATAGGCAGGTCTACCAATTGTGGTGATCTTGTTCTTCTCTCTGACAGAGACACCAGAGCTCCGACCTTTCTTTTTGTAGGACGCGAAGGTTCCTCTCATGACAATCTTCTTTCTGAACTTCAACTTGTAATCATCCAGATCAATCATACAGTCTTCCTACTTTCCAGGAATATCAATCACTTTCTGTTTACCTTTCAGAGTAATTGAGTCTGGTTGAATCTTAATTACTGTGGAAGGCTTCATGATGATAGAAGTATTTGGCTTCCACTTGGCTGTGTTCTTCAGAAGATCCTGTTTTTCAGCCATGACTCTCTCCATCTCCAGAGCATCAATAATTTCACAATATTTCCTAGTTACCTTTGCAGAAAGGCAATCGGCAGAGATCTCAAAAGGAATCTGATTTGCAGTAGGATTATATGGAGGTAGGTTGAGTTTGGGAACATAATTGTGTCTGGTTTCAGAGAAGAGGTTAGGAAAGATAGTTCTAAGTGGAACTTGACACTGATTCTTCACCCAATCAGGTGTGGGATATCTAGATTGAGGTGAGTTGGGAGAGTCAAAGGTGTCAAAATTATGGATTTGATCATCATGGTAGGTTTCAGAAGAGAGAGCAAAGGTTTCAGAAGGCGTAAAGGTTTCTTGAAACAATTTGGTAACTTTTAAGAGAAGAAAAGGAAGTAATTATTGCTTTTGCGTTGGGAACAAGGAGTGTTGTCTTGTCATTAAGAGTAATAAATTTGAAATGACAGTTGTGAATAGACAAAGCGTTTTTGAGAAAAATGAGGGAATTTTTGCAATGTACACGTGCCTCAGTCGGGGTTAGCACTTATTAGTGCCTTTGGCCACGTCATCAGACGCTTGGCCAAAATAGACGAGTAAAGTAGAAAATTTAGACATGTCAATTATCAGACAAGTAAGCATACAATTATTCAGACACGTTACATGTGTTAAGATTAGTTCTAATAAAAACAAATCTATCTTCACTTAAAGGTTTAGTTAAAATGTCAGCCCACTGATTATCAGTGTTGAAAAACTTTATTTCAAAAACTCCTTTTTGCACATAATCTCTAATAAAATGACGCTTTATTTCTATATGCTTTTCCCTAGAATGTTGTATAGGATTTTTAGACAAGTTAATAGCACTAGTATTATCACACCAAAAAGGTATGTTATGCTCAAACATAGAATAATCCTCAAGTTGATATTTCCCAAAGCAGTTGTGAACAACAACTTGCTACAGATATATATTCAACTTCAGCTATTGAGAGAGTAATCGTTCTTTGCCTTTTGCTTGACCAGGAGATCATATTTGCTCCAATGAAGTGGAATCCTCCACTGGTGCTTTTTATGTCAATTCTATCTCCAGCAAAATTAGCGTTTCAGAATCCAACAAACTTGAAATCTTCAGATTTCTTATACAACAAACCAAGATTAGTGGTTCCAATGAGATATCTGAAAATTCTTTTAACAACCTTATGGTGAGATTCCTTAGGGTCTAATTGAAATCTAGCACAAAGACAAACACTGAACTGAATGTCAGGCCTGCTAGCAGTTAAGTACAATAAAGATCCAATCATACCTCGGTAGTCAGCTTGATCTACCTTTTTACCTTCCTTATCCTTGTTTAGAACAATTGATGGATGCATAGGAGTACTCATAGGCTTTGAATTTTCCATCTTATACTTCTTTAAAAGCTCCTTGGTGTATTTTTGTTAATGGATGTAGATTCCATTACTCGTCTGTTTTATTTACAGACCAAGAAAGAACTTTAATTATCACATCATGCTCATATCAAACTCATTCTGCATAAACTTGGAGAACTCTTTACAGAGCTTTTCATTAGTAGCACTAAAGATAATATCATCCACATATATTTGTACTACAATAAAATCCTTTTTAGAGCATTTCTTGATAAGTGTAGTGTCTAATTTTCCTCTAATGAAGTTATTTTTCATTAGAAAAGTGTTTAACCTATCATACCAAGCTCTAGGAGCTTGTTTGAGTCCATAAAAAGCCTTTTTAAGCTTATAGACATGGTGAAGGTTTTCTGTATCCTCAAACCCAGGAGGTTGCTTAACATAAATTTCCTCCTCTGTTATCCCATTTAAAAATGCACTTTTAACATCCATTTGATAAAGAGTTATATCATGTTGTACAGCATAAGACATAAGAATTCTAATTGCTTCCAGTCTATCTACAGGTGCAAAAGTTTTAGTGAAGTTAATATCTTCCTGTTGATTATATCATTGAGCAACTAGTCTTACTTTGTTTCTTACCACTTTACCATCTTCATCTAGTTTGTTTCTAAACACCCATCTAGTTCAAATAATTGATTTATCCTTGAGTTTAGAAACCAAAGTCCACGCATCATTTCTCTTGAACTGGTTAAGTTCTTCTTGCATGGTTAGAATCCAAATTTCATCTTTTAGAGCTTCTTCAATTCATTTGGGCTCCAAATCTGATATGAAGGCCATGTTGTTGTTTTCTTTGAAGGCATATCTAGTTCTAACTATAACACCCTTCTCAGGCGCTACATTGTCTGTGACATTTCTATTTTATAAGACCGAGTAAAGCGGAAAATAATTCTTTTACCAAAAATACGGGTTTACTTTTTGCTTTTCTCTTTCGTAAATGATACCATACATATTCTTTAACATACAACATCAACTCATATATATATATATATATATATATATATATATATATATATATATATATATATATAAGTATTTTACAAACCATGTTCCAAGTACTATCAGTCATATATATTTAGAAAAAAGGCGGAAATACCAACGCCCGTAAAACAACAACTTATGGAAATTATGGTTATAATAATAGTAACAACTTTGGAGACATAGCTCCACAAAATATAACATAGACACGAGACTGGCCAGATACAAAATAATGACAAAATGTCCATTACACTAAAGTCCTCGAGACTGTGTCCATGTCTCCAAGTACTCTCAAACTCTAGCGGAGTGTGATGGAGAAACAGTGCTGTCGTCATCTTCGTCCGACGTAAGATAGAAAACAGCAAACCAGAAAATACAGAAATGAGGTGAGATTTCCGTTCATCTTACACTTAACGCAGACATGCAGTGGTACGACACACATGTACGTACAAATTACAATAAACAGTTATATCATCCATCACAACAGAAATAATAATGTTTCACAACAACACAATCACGGGGCACCATTTTTCCTAGATAGAAGACATCTAAGACTCGAGGAATGACCTCTGATTTCCTATACTATGGTTTTAACAAACAGTAGGAGAGAGTGGTTCGGAGGATTGTTCCGAAGTCCACCAGCCTTGGGTAATAAAATGCGTCAACAGTCGTCATGGTGCACATAGGCTTTTTCGGGAACATCCTACACTACCAGAAAATACATAGTATCTAGTAGAGTATGTCGGTGTAATGCAAGATCACCATGCCACAGAGGAGCAACCCACTGGGCTTATGTGAGTATTTCATAACCCCGACATCCCCAAGCATCAATAGATCGTCACTACGAAATTCGCACCCGCATTAAAGTGTTAGCTCAATCTCCTAGGCACAACGGCCTTACAGAACATAGTTTCACTATGTGTTTAGGTAAACTTTGCTGGAAATGTGTTCTTCTCGTCAATCCATCAGATAACATCATTTGATTCCATCAGAATCCTTTCAACGTATTGTAAGAGATGCTAGATGTTCTTAAGTCCGAATCACCAGTACTTAATCATCAAGCTAAAGTTCTCAAGTAAACTTTCATCTTTGTGAAAAGTTATCTTAAAATACTTGAATGCAAATCCTAGCACATTATGAGATTGGAACACAGGTCCAATTTATTTATTTCTCTGTACTTTTCTAGTTGAGCCTTTTTCTTTGGCTTTCAAGAAAACAAATCATTCTAAGTCCATTAGATTTTATAGAATATGGATAATGAATTATCCATACTTTATGACATAAGGTCGTGTTCCACCCCACGTCATAAATCATTACGTTCGTATTTTCACTAAGTCGTTCTTGTCTTAGGTTTTTGTATTTTACCGTAAAATCTCGTCTTTGAAGACTAAAATCCTTTTGGCTTAAAACCAACACCTTTAGATAAAATAAAATCCTTTTTCAAGATTAATTTCCCTCAAAGATACATAGGTATCAATTTCCCCAAAACATTTTCTCAAAAATCCTTTAAAACGTTTAACAACGGTTCCCTCACTTTTTACTGAATTTAGGCCCAAAAGCCATATTTTTGAAAACATGGTTCTTCACCTCAAATGTATTACTCTCCTAGGTTATATTACTCATGAAAATGTTGAAACACTGATTTTCCTTCAAAATCTCCATTTATACAAAATTTCTAAGAATTTGACCGAATGTCGTTAATTTTGTAAATCGCGTAAATACTTTTTCAACGATTTTACACTATAATAGTACAAAACCCATTTTGGAGTTTTGGAAAAGTTTGATAGGCAGGAAAAACAGTTTCTAACTGTCCGATTACATAAATTTTCGAAAATTGCAGTTTAGTCCCTAAACTTTCATTAATTACAAAAAGGTCCTTATTCACTTAAAACCTTATAACTTTTTATTTATAACTTTAAATCACACCAAACCAACTTCTTTGGAAATATTTTTCAGCTGCCCTCAAATTTTCCAGAAATTATATTTATGCCCAAATATTTTACAATAATTGCAAAAAGGTCCTTTTTTACAAAAAAAACATAACTTTTTATGTATTAATCCAATTAACACCAAACCAATTTCTATGGTTTTGTCTCATAAAGGACTACAATCTTAACACACAAGAACATGAATTTCAGTGCAGCCACTGAAATTCTCAGAAATTGCATTTTAGTCCCTAAGGACTCATAAAATCATATCTTTCAATATACACATCCAAATCAATCCAAAAAAATTTCTATATTCTTATATATTCATTCACTCATATAAATTATTCAAACAATTTAAATCATCATGCAACCAATTTAAACAGCCAAGGCCGAATGGCCCAAGAATGATCATGTTAGGCAATTTTTCATGTTAAATCAAATAAACAACCATCAAGTATCCAATTAGAAATCATTGAATCAAAATCAACATATGTCAACATCAAGCATTAACCAAATCCTCCAAGAGGATCACACACTTATAAAACAATAAATTACACAACTTTCACACTTATGATTTACAAGACCATTTATACTAAATAACACTAAATAAACCATCAACATGCCTACCCTAAGGTAGGATGATGGTAATCTCCCCCATACCTTTGTTGATCACTTGAAACTCAAGCAAGAAGAGGATGATGTTCACCTAGAGCTTAAAGTTTTGCACAACCAAAACCTAGGCATGAACAATCAACAAGAAAACAAGTTAAAAATGGAAAAAATAACCATCTAACCAATTTATGAGTTAGATTCGGCCAAGTTTAAAAAAATAGCTAGGGATCTCTAAATTTTTCAAACTCTTGGATGATGAATATAAAAGTCATATGAAGATCATAGAAATTGATCTCATATTAAAATGATTTTCTAGAATATTTTGAAAAACTAGATCTAAGAATTTGATACTGAAGAAATGATGGATTTAAGAAGAAAACTTGTAATGAAAAGTGAAGGTATGATCATGGATCATAAGGCTATACCTTTGGAATTTGAAGAAATGATCAAAATCTACTACTTCCTTTGAAAATTGAAGATGAAGAACTTAGAGTTTTTTTTCAAGTTTTTGACGAACAACATGAACAAATGAAGGAAATGAATGACCAAGTGTGGTCTTATGATGTTGGGGACGTGGGTTTCTAGGGAGAAATGGGTAAAATGTTTTCATGGCACACTTGAAATTTCAATGAAGGATTAAGGGTATTTTGGACTTTTCACATATAACCATCATCACTTGCATTTAATACAAGATGACTAACCCTTATGACTCACCCCCATGAGTCATCATAGATGACTCATTGTGCTCGTCCACCCGGCATCGGGTTTTGTCTCTGCACATCCGTTCTCGATTCCTTCGATCCCCGATCGTCGAGTATTCGCCCGACTAACGTATAATAACCTATTTATTTTGAAAATTTTCAAAATAACCACTATCGTTAGAAATAAAATATAAACCTAAAAATTACGTTCAAGGGTCAAAATTAGGTTTTCTGACCAGTAAAATCTCACTGTCAGTGAAAACGCGACCAGGTTTCGTCTGAGTTTTAAACCTAAATTTTTACCGTAAGCTTCTAACATGATGAAGAGTATAATTATGATTTTGTTTTATCCAAAATCATTTTCTATATCTCAAATAAAATATAAATAATTAAAATTCTACCGATACTGAAAACAGTAAAAACGGGGTGTTACACTAACACCTTGAGATGGACTTCCAATGATTAGATCTTCTAGATGATAAACTTTGAACTTCCAATCTCTCATCTCATTCTGTTCTTCAGACATTTGAGTACTTGTCTGGTTTTATGGAATATCAGACATGTCTACTTTTGACTTGTCTGATGGATTTTCTTTAGGAGGATTCAGATCAATAGTTGCAATATCATCTTCTAGATCTGATAGTTCTTTATCAGTCCTTAAACCATCATTAATTTTCACATGAATTGATTCTTCTACTACAGATGTTCTAGAATTAAATATTGACATTTCAGAATAACCAATAAATATGCCATTGTCTTCTTTAGAGTCAAATTTTCCTAAATAATTTTTGTATTTAAAATATAACATTCACATCCAAAAGCATGAAAATATGATATGTTGGGTTTTCTACCTTTCCACAATTCACAATGAGTCTTATTTAGGATATGTCTAACTAGTATTATGTTTTGTATATATCAAGCAGTGTTAATGGCTTATGCCCATAAGTATTTAGGGAGATTATTTTCATTGAGCATTGTTCTACCCATCTCTTGAAGAGATCTGTTCTTTCTCTCAACCACTCCATTTTGCTGAGGAGTTCTAGGTGCAGAGAAATTGTGAGAAATATCATTTTCCTTACAGAACAGCTTAAACTACTCATTTTCAAATTCACCCCCACGGTCACTTCTACTAGCAGAAATGCAGAAACCATGCTCATTTTGTACTCTCTTACTAAATACTGTAAAGACCTTATAAGACTCATCCTTGTGGGTTAAGAAGAGTACTCATGTAAATCTAGAATGGTCAACAACTATGACAAAACCAAATTTCTTTCCACCTAGACTAGCTACACTGACTGGTCCAAAGAGATCCATGTGTAACAATTGTAAAGGTATAGAGGAGGTGACTTCCTTTTTAGACTTAAAACTTGATCTTACTTGTTTACCTCTCTGACATGCATCACACAAAACACCTTTCTTAAAAGAAATATCAGGCAATCCTCTCATAATGTTATTCTTTTTCAATTTAGAAATTTGTTTCATACTAACATGTCCTAGTTTCGTATGCCATAGCCACTTTTCATCCTCTTTAGATATAAAAAATGTTACATGTTGATATGAGAGTTCAGACAGGTCAATCTTATACAGATTGTGTTGCCTTTTGGCAGAAAAGAGGGTCTTTCCATTTTTGTCATTGACTATACATGCATCCTTAGAAAAAGACACAGATCCCACTATCACATAATTGACTTATGCTAAGCAGATTTTGTTTCAATCCTTTAACTAATAAAACATCACAGATAATAGGTAAGGGAGGTTTACCACCAATTTTACCTACTCCAACAACCTTTCATTTCTGGTTGCCACCAAAAGTTACATGTTCACCTTTCTTAGGTTGGAGGTATAGGAACATAGACATTTCTCCTGTCATGTGTCGCGAGCATCCACTGTCTAGGTACCATGATAGGTGTTTGTTTTGTTCTGTTGATCATACCAGCAACCGAAATTATCATGGACTTAGGTACCCATATTTTCTTGTGTTCTTTTCTGTTAGTATAAGGAGTCTGTGAAGACTTTTTTCTATTTTT
Source organism: Sophora flavescens (assembly GCA_030762895.1). Classification (NCBI taxonomy): domain Eukaryota; kingdom Viridiplantae; phylum Streptophyta; class Magnoliopsida; order Fabales; family Fabaceae; genus Sophora; species Sophora flavescens. The sequence goes on along the minus strand of CM061070.1, from coordinate 73,708,539 downwards.
GTGAATACACTTGGACGTAATATGTCCAGCTTTTCCACATTAGGTACATATAGGTTTATTTGAACTAATTAAAACAGATTTAACAGTTATTTCTTAGAACTTTGTTGATCCATTATGATGATTGTGAACACCCATTTTTGTCCGTCTTCATTTTATTCTAATTTTTTTATGTTATTATGTTTCAGGGAGACTAAAAATAATAGTGAAGAGAGAAAGAAGGAAAAGAAAATAATGAAGAAAGGAGGGGGCTCATAGCTAATTTGCTGTTGGACGACGCTAGGTCCAGTCCCATCCATTGCATTTGTTGTTGGACGGGTCGAGTCCATTTGCATTGCATATTTAGTTGGACGGGTCCGGTCCATTTCTTTGCATTTGCTGTTGGACGCGTCCAGTCCATTGCATTGCATTTGCTGTTGGACGCGTCCGGTCCATTTGCATTGCATATTTAGTTGGACGGGTCCGGTCCATTGCATTTGCTGTTGGACGCGACCAATCCACTTGCATTGCATATTTTGTTGGAATTGCATTGCATTTTCTGTTGGAGGCGTCTGGTCCATTTGCAACACATCTGCTATTGGACGCGCCGGTCCATTTGCATTGCATATTTAATTGGACGGGTCCGGTCCATTGCATTTGCTGTTGGACGTGTCCAATCCACTTGCATTGCATATTTTGTTGGAATTGCATTGTATTTTCTAGTGGACACGTCCGATCCATTTGCAATGCATCTGCTGTTGGATAAGTCTGGTCCATTTGTATTGTATATTTAGTTGGAGGGGTCCGGTCCATTTCATTTGCTGTTGGACGCGTCCAGTCCATTTGCATTGCATATTTTGTTGAATGGATCTAGTCCATTGCATTGCGTTTTCTGTTGGACGCGTCCGGTCCATTTGCATTGCATTTTTTGTTGGACGGGTCCAGTCCATTTGCATTACATTTTTTGGACGAGGAGGTTCCGTCCATTGCATGTTTAAACTTCTGTTGGACGAGGAGGTCCGTCCAGTGCATATCTAATTTTGCATATCTAACTTTTGTTGGACAGGGAGGTTCCATCCACTACAATTTCATTTTCAGGATGGAGGCTAAAGAATAAAGAAAAAGAAGATAATGAAGAAAGGACGAAGAAAACAAGGAGAAAAAGACAATCGACGAAAAGAAGAAAGGATATTGAGTTACTTCTCCTAATCCCAAAACCCCCATCTCCTTCTCTCTTCAAACACGCAACCTTCATGTCAAATCACCTTTTTCTCGCTGCTCGCGCCGCCCCCATCTGAACACACGCTATTGCTTCTCAGAACCGCCCAAGCCTTGGATTTCGTACAGACCGACCTTGAAGCCAATGGTGAGAAGAAGCAAGAAGCCCTATCCTCCGTCTATAAAAGGAGAGGAGAAAAAAAGCAAAGGGGGGAGGGGGGAAAACATAAGGAGAGAGATTTTTATCTGATATTTTCTTTGTGAAGAAAAGAGATTAGGGATTTGAGTTTTTTTTCTCTTCTCTGTTATTAGAGTGGTTAAGAAGGAAGAGTTAAAAGAGTCAGTGAAATTGAAATGTAAGGGTTTTGATCTTGAAATCTTACCACTAGGAGAAAACAAAATCATTGTTATTCTGCTCTCATTTGGTAATCCTTGTTCTCTTTGTTGATATTATTCATAAGTTTCTCTTGACATTCTTATTTTTCAGTGTCTCTGTTTATGACGAAAGAAAAACCCATGGATATTGAACTGAATGAGTTGGTATGATGTGTGTTGTATGTTTCGTCATTGGGAAAAATGAATGAATCCGTAAAATGTTTCCTTTTTGTCTCTGTTTACTATGATGTTTCTGTGTCTCTGTTTTCTGAATAAGTTAGTAAAATGTTTCATTTTTGTCTGTTTACTATAATGTTTGTGTCTCCGTTTACTGAATGAGTTAGTAAAATGTTTCATTATTGTTCCATTTTCATAAGGTAAAGCTACTTTTACATAAAAAATAAAAGATGATCACATAAATCCCCTTCAACCGGTTCTAAATACTTAATTAAAACAATGTTTTTTTTGGGTTGCTCTATGACAAGTGTCATGTTCAACCCTTTAGATTTTGAGGTTGCTCTGTGGACTTATGTAAGACTAAGCCCTCATTCATGTTTTGATGTATGACAAACAAAGTGTATTTTACATAAGATTTTTGATTTTGACTATGTACTTATTACGTGTTAAGTTGCATGCAAGATCACTCATGAAAAAGATGAATCAAGCAAAACAAGTAGATGTCCAACAAAGTAAAACAAGCAGACGTCCAACAAAGTAAAACAAGCAGACGTCCAACAAAGGGATAAAAAAGCCAGACGTCCAATGAAGCGATAAAAAGCTGACGTCCAATGAACTACTAAAAAGCTGGCGTCCACTAAAGTACCATTTGGAGCGCGTCCACTGAAGTATAACAAGAAGAGCTCGTCTACTGAACTACCATATGGAGCTCATCTACCAAATGGAGCTCGTCTGCTGATGTGGCACATATAGCTCGTCTACTGAAAGTAACAGAAGCGCACGTCTACTAAAAGTAACAAGAAGCACTTGTCTGCTGATGTGGCACATATAGCTCGTCTACTGAAAGTAACAGAAGTGTGCGACTACTGAAGTAACAAGAAGAGCTCGTCTACTGAAGTAATAAGAAGAGCTCGTCTACTAAAAGTGGCATATGGAGCTCGTCTACTAAGGTTATGCACTTTGGACTTACTAAGATCTTAATGAGAAGCTCCGTCCACTAACATGGCATATGAAGCTCGTCTACCAGTTGGAGCACGTCCAATTACCTTGTGCTAGTACTCCCGTCTGCTGACGTGGCAAATGGACGTGGATATTTTTCTCTTCAAATAGACGCGGTTATTTTTTCTCTTCAAATAGACTCGGCTATTCTTTCAGATGGAAACGGTTATTTTCAAGAAGGACGCAAACTCTACAAGAACCAACAGAATCTTATTTCAAGAACAAGAATCAAGAAAACAGATTTTGTTAAATCAGATCCAAATCTGTTTTAATTGATCCCAACGACTATAACTTGTTTTCTATATAAGGAGGGATCAAAGGAACACTTTTTAACAACACTACTGATTCTGAAAAGTAAAACTACGAAAGATTTAAAAGCTTCATCTTTGAGAGAAAAGTGTGATATTACTTAGAACTTCAATTTGTATAATCAGACTTTTAGAGTCTTTCTTCTACTCAATTCTTTCTGTGAATTAGTGTGATTAAGAGAGGGTATCTCTTAGGCTTAAACAAGGATAGAAAGGATCCTTGGGTATAGAAAAACAAGTGTGCTTTCTGGTGAATTTTCGAGCAAGGAGGTTATCCTTGTATTGCTGTAATTGGAATTTTGTAATTGCTGATTATGGTGGAGAAAACCACAGAGGTGTGGGACTGGATGTAGGCTTACCAGAGGAGGTAGCCGAACCAGGATAAATCAGTTTACGTGTTCTTCTCATCTCTAAACTCCATATACTTGTTATATGCACTTGTGTGTTGTGAATGAGTTTTTAAGAATACTTGTTAACTTGAATCTTTGATCTGCAATCTGTGTTAAACTTGTTGTTACTTCTTATAATTCTTCTTGTCATCATTACTTGTTCCATAACCTGATTCTTGGGAATTAAAATTGAGTGAAAACCAGTTTTCTTTAAGAAAACATTGTTTTGCTTTAAATTGTTGAAAAAGTTTTCAATATCTCCATTCACTCCCCTCCCTCTTTGAGATCGTAGCCACTACCAACATATGTGCCATGTTCAACCTCATTTAGCTTTAATAAAAAATTTCACAACCAGAGATGTTTTTTTAAAAACCGATTTTCGGGGTAAAACAAATATTTTCAAAGTTATTAATAATTTATACAACTAATTTTGGGTAACCATTTTTATGGATGTTCTAGAGTGTCTTGGGGTTAAATCTCCATGCCTTCCCTAGACGTAATCGACTCCCGAACCCAAAGCTTTTTTCTTAAAGGGTTTTCCAATTTTTCCGAAATTAAATAAAGTTGGTGGCGACTCCATGTTTTCTCTCTAAAAGGAAAAACAAGTAAGTTTTTCTTTTCTGTCGCGACAGATGGCGACTCCACTGGGGAGTGTTTTAAGAGAGTCAAGCCCGTAAAAATTGGTTTTGCAAATTTTTAGTAACTTGTAGCTTATTTGTTTTATCTTTTATGGCTATATCTTGCTATTTTTTTCCTTACAATAATTAAATGACAAAACTAAAAAATGTTTTTTATTTTTAGTGATGTTTGTCTGGATTGTCCCTTTTGTTGGGTTTTCCTTTTATTTAAATGAGAAAAATTAGTTGTACATACATTTTAACTCATGTTATTGTTATATATGTTTCACTAACAATGTTTTTGTTTCCCCCTCCTTTCTTTTCTTTTTTCCCATGTTTTAACAATAGGGCAGAGGACTTATAACCATTTTTATATATACCTATGTTTTTGTTTTGTAGGTTTTTCTTGTCTTTCTTTTTGTTTTATTTTTAAGTGTTACAGGTTTGTATGCTCCCTTCACACACATCACGATCACATATTTCACACACACACTTATCTCTATACCCGAGCTTGCTCAAAAACCCAAGGATTAGGCGGTGCTCCGACATTGTCATTGAAGAGGTCTTGTACATCCCTGATACTTGTCGGTTCACCACTCAGATTGTACATGAGATCATGGAATAGTCATATTGAAAGGGTTTATCCCTACTTATGGCTAGATTCATGAATCATATCCTTATGAAGGCAATCTGGGGACCATGACTTTTAGAGGTCTAGACCCGTCCCAATTTTCACTAATAGAGCAGACCTAGTGGCCGACCTGTTTAGAGTCCTAACCTTAGGGTGTGTCCATCCTTAGGTTTTACCTGGCTTAGGACAAAAGGGGGCGTACTTTTCTTTCCTCTCTCTATCATCATAAGCATAAATTGTCATGCATGTTCATTGTGAATATTCACAAAACTAGGGGCGTCACATTGCTGCCTCAAACCTGAATGACATATTCTAATATTATTGCACATCTAATAGGCGCTATGTCATAATGAAGGTGATGCATACCCATCAGGGTTTTCAACCCCATTGGGTCCCATACAACATGAATCATGCAAGATACATTTGCTTCACTATACTCATTTTTTTTTTGTTTTTTCACTTGTGTCTCTTTCTTGGAAGATTTTGGTATTCACCTTATAACAAGAAAATGGAAAAGTTTGGTTCAGAGAAGAGTACTAGCAACGCGAGCTGTTCCAAGAAAAGTATCAAGATCGATGTGACACTCAATGACATGAAGGGTTTATGTGAACTCAGCCAGCAAATGCCAGAAAAAGCACGCTCAGACTTTGTCAGCAAGTATGGTAGAATATTGGACCTATTGCGTGTTCCAGTGGAAGCTCCCGCTCTGAGTGCATTGGCCCAATATTGGAATTCAACTTTGAGGTGTTTTGAATTGCCTAACTTAGACATCACTCCGACCATGGAAGAATATGCTTATATGCTAAGACTGCCAATTCAAAAGAGGACTCTCGTCTACATGTATTATGGCCAATATGTAACAGATTGGAAGATAGCAAGTCTATTGGAGCTCCAACCCGAACAGCTAGAGAAAGCGGAAAAAGGAACCACCAAAGGATTGAAGAGGCAATTTTTGGAAGTGTATCTCAACAAGCTGTCCCAGCGACAACGATGGGTTACTTTCAACAAAGTACTAGCCCTCATGATATATGGGTTGGTGCTCTTTCCTTTTGTACCAGATCTGATTGATCAGTCAGCCATGAATGTTTTCTATAGGGTTAAAGAACATGGTGTGAACCCGGTCCCTGCTATCTTAGCTAAAACTTTCCTCTCCCTACAGGTTTGTCATCAGATTCAACAAGGGAAACCGCGATGTTGCGCATCAATATTGTGTGTTTGGATCATGACTCACTTGTACGCTCGTGATAAAATTGATAGAACAGATGACCCGCTGAAAGGATTCGTTCGCATGCAACTAAAGCCACGTAAGCTATATGAATGGAAACAAGAGTTTGATCAGATCGACTCGCGGTCATTTAGTTGGATGTGTCCATGGTACAACGGAGATTCAGTTTTACTCAGCTGTGGAAGTTTTTCAAATGTTCCATTGATGGGTCCCAGAGGTTGTGTATCATATTCACCAGCTTTGGTGATGCGTCAGCTCAAGTGGACGCAGGATGAACCCCCCGAAGAGCTGCTCGATGGGATATTCTTCCTATACCAAGAAAGTGAAAGCATCAAGAGTCAAACGATAGCAGTAAGGTCATCATGGAATGATGTTCATATAAAATGACCAGAGGAATTAGGAAGGCGAATCATAGCTCACACAAAAAGATATGAAGTATGGAGAGAAGCAAGAAGAGGTTTCCCTCCAAGACCTGCATCCCCTCTCCATAGGGAAAATAATCCTCTTACCAAAGATCAAATGTTGAAAGAAATCGAAATTTTAAAAGCTCAAATGAGGATTTTTGATGAGAAGGACCAAGCTGCCGAAGTAACTATTATCACGCTCCGAAGACAAGTGCAGAAGCTGAGTTTACAGATTGAGCATTTGAAGGATGAATGCGCCGATGCCCACGAAGCCCCGAGTCGCGCAAAAAAGGCAAGAAAAGACAAAGAAGCAGAAATTCAAGAGCTGCTGGCAAAGATAGGATGTCAAGAGAAGATGCTTGTCAAACTTCAAAGGAAGAAAAAAGAGCTCGAGACAAATGTAGGGGTTCATGTTGAAACAATACATATACTAGAAGAGAGAGTTGAATCCCTGCAAGAATCCTTGGCCCAAACAGAAGTTTACTCTGATCGAGGATGGAACGAAGCAGCCAAGTATCGCGAGCTACTAGCAGAAGCCAACATGAGAGAAAATTGGCCCAAAACCAAGATAAAAGACTCTGAAAGAGTTGAAGCTCAACGTCACAAGGAATGGGTAAAGGGATGGAAATTGGTGGTGAAGGATGTAATGAATGAAAAGGAAGCATGGAAGTGAAAATACGAGGACATGATGGATAAGTTCCAATATCACACTTCCCAGCTGGTGGAGCGATTTGAAGAGGCATCCATCCACATTCGTATGAACCATTTCCTTCAGCTACCACCAAAGGTGACCGAGTTCTTTAATCATTTCGGGAAACTTGCCAGAGGGTTCAGGAAAAAGAAGATGAGACTCTTAACATAGAACTTTGTAGACCTCGGAGAAGATGGAAACTATCAATGTACTTCTTTTATTTGATCAAAGACTCATGATTTGTATCGAAATATTTATAATGAAATGGAAGTTTTCATCCATGACTATCGAGCGTTTTTTAGATAATATCTATCGAGGAGTGCATTCTCCCTTAGATACGTCATCAACTATATTTTTACCCTAAAAACGACGTGTTTTCTGCGTAAAAATGAGGACGTTGCTAGTACGGGGGTGGTCTATCGAGGAGTAGATTCTCCCTTGGACTTGACACCAACTGCATTCAAGCTAGAGGGAACCATACCACTAGATTTGATTGCAAGATGAGTTTTCTTGCTATAGGTGTATAAGACAGTCTTCCTAAGAGTACCCTCGCGATCGAACAAAGGATGTTAACTTGCACATGCATACATACACACACACAAAGATTTTGGATTTAATAATGAGATTCTTAAATGCTTTACAAAGTCACATACTTCTGAGATTCCGGGAACCATTGCGCGACCTAGGAAAGGTAACACCAATCAAACCCGAGTTTACAATACCAGATCTCGAACCAGGATGACTGCCAATGCGTCTGAGGAAGGAAGAAACTTAAGCTCTGAGATAGATGAAGTGAGGGGAAGAATAAGTGAAATGACTAAAACCCAAGCTAGATTAGAAGCCATACTACAGGATATGAGGGAATCTCTCAGCATGCTTAGTGCGAACAGAGATACAATTGAACCTGGTAGGCAACGAATTTCTTCTGTGGTAACAGTACCGATGTTTTCAAACATTAGCACGGGTCTCATTCAGGGAGTATCTGGCCCCGACCAGACACATCACACGGCACCAATAACATTTCCCATTGGAGAAAGATATCCCCCTTTTGAAAATGTCTATCATGAAATCCCGGGCTATACCGCACCGACATGGGAGCAACCACATGTATCTACTCACAGTCAGTCAGTGGGAGTTCAGGCTGGTAAGGATAAGATGAGAGATGAATGGATGGAGAAAATGGAAGAACTGATAAAAGCAATAAAAGGTCTGAGTACCTACGGCCCTCTCCAGAAAGAGGAACTCTATCCCACCACAGATGTCGTGATCCCCAAGGACTTCAAGATTCCTGATTTTTCCAAATGTGATGGAAGTGGGAAACCACGATTTCACCTCATTAGTTATGCCACCAAGATGGCAATTTGGTCCAAGGATGACAAATTCCTTATCATCTTTTTCCACGAAAGTTTGACTGGCCTCGCCATAGAATGGTACCTCCAACTGGACCATTCCAAGATCTCGCGATGGACGGAATTGGCTGACTTATTCATGGGCCAGTACAAATTCAACCTGGATGCAGCTCTGAGTTGTGAACAGTTGACTACAATGCAGAAAAGAAGTGAGGAGCCCTTCAAGCAATATGCCCAAAGGTGGAGGAGTTTGGCCGCACAAGTTCAGCCCCCGTTGACTTTATCTGAAATGTGCTCATACTTTTTAGGAACCCTCGGAGCACCTTTTATAGGGGCCATGGTTGGGGCAGCCTATAAAGATTTCTCAGACTTGATCGCCGCCGGTGAAAGGATTGAATTTTTGGCAAGAGCTGGAAAGCTCCCCGTGAATGATGGTGAAGGAAGTGCATCCTGGAAAGGATTTCAACCAAAGAAGAAGGAAGTTGAGGCGAATTATGTACAATGCCAACAGAACTTTAATCCTCAGTACCAAGCACCATATAACCCTAACCCACACATTCCATACCAGACACAAACCCCGCTTTACCCGTTACAATCATCCTCACAAACCGACACTTACCCGCACAACCAAATCAGCAATATTCCTACCCCTCAACCATATAACCTTGCCCGCCCATCATACACCCGTTACCCGTCTGTACCCCCACAAAACCGCCTAAACTATCCTCTGCCTCGCCCAAATTTCCAAAACCAAGGATGTTTCCAAAATCCAAATCTGCCACCCTTCCCGAAATTGTCCATCTCTAATGCGGATTTATTCCAACAATTTTTTGATCGCCACTTGATCACGGGAAACCCTGTAGTCCTCTAGAACCACCATTTCCTGCTTGGTACAATCCAAATCAGACTTGCAAGTATCACATGGATGTCACAGGACATTCTATTGAGGACTGTGAAGCTTTTAAGACGGTAGTGAGAAAGTTGATTGCTTGTGGGAAGCTAGGGTTCGAAGAAGAGGTCAGGCCTAATATCGTTAAGAATCCAATCCCGAATCATAATGATGGAAATCGGGTGAACAATTTGGAGGTAAGAGGGTCCCCAATCAAGAAGGTGTTGGAAATACGAGTGCCAATGCAAAAGATCTTTGAAGGACTAAAGAAGGCGGGATACAACATTGTTGCACCAGTAAGAATCCCAAGAGAAGAAAGGAGGTACGCCAAGGATCTAAGGTGTGACTATCATCATGGGCAAGTATGGCACGACATCGAAACTTGTTGGGATTTCAAAGTCCGGGTTCAGAGATTACTCACCTTGGGGGTGATTCAAGCCAGACGAGATGCTGCCGAGGAAGTCAATGTAGTTGAAAAAGTTGTACTCCGAGTACCACCCATGAACAAACCTTCAGCCCCAGAAAGAGTCATCGTAAGGGTGAAGAAGCCAACTCATTTTGCTTATGTTGATACACATGCTGTACCATGGAATTATGAACAGAAGGTTGAACTAGCTGGAGCTATGGGAGAGACCTCGAAGGCCCAAGTTATTAACATTGTCAGAATTGGAGGCATTACAAGGAGCGGGCGATGCTACAGCCCTGATGAAGAAAAAATGATGAAGGAATCCAAAGAAGAGGAAACTATGGATGAAGGAAAAGGGAAAGAAGAAGAAGAGTGTCTGAAGATCATGAAGCAAAGTGAATATGATGTGGTAGAACGGTTAAAGAAAACTCCGGTGAGGATATCTCTTTTATCGCTTGTCTTGACATCAGAGTCGCATCGTAAGGCATTATTGAAGGTGTTGAATGAAGCGTAGCCTGACGTCACTCCAGAGAATGTGGTAAATATGGTGGACCCAATAAGGCATGTCAACATGATTACTTTCTTGGAAGATGAACTGGCCTCGAAATCCCGCAGTAGCACCAAAGCCTTACACATTACACTAAAGTGTAAAGGGTTTGTGATTGCAAAGGTGCTTGTAGATGGTGGTTCGGTGTTGAATGTGGTTCCAATGTCCACCCTCGAGCAACTGAATATAGGCATGGCGGATTTGACACCACAAGAAATGATTGTACGAGCCTTTGATGGGATAGCAAGAGGAATCTTAGGGGAGATAACTCTATCCCTTGAAATAGGGCCTAGTTGTTTTTCTGTCCTCTTTCAGGTCATGGAAATCCAACCAGCTTATACTATGCTTCTCGGAAGGCCTTGGATTCATGTAGCAGGGGTTGTTCCATCGACTCTGCATCAGTGTTTGAAGTATATCCAAGATGGGTCCGTGATTACTGTCCGTGGTGAAGAGGAAATTATGCTGACAAAGCCCGCTACAATACCTTATGTAGAAAGTACAGAGCAAATGGAAGATGATTCACTGCGTAGTTTTGAGGTATTGAAGTCAGAGAACAAGAAGAGGGAGCCCACAATGAAGAATGTGAATGAAGTAGCAATCCGCATCATGGAAAAGAATGGGTATCAAAGAGGAAAAGGCCTAGGGCCTCAGCTGCAAGGGATTTCTCAACCAATTGAAGCAGCTATGAGAGAAGGAAGGCACGGATTGGGGTATCAACCCTACTTGACAGAAAAGATGAAATTCATAACTCTTGAGAACAAAGAAGGAGAAGATGATGAGAGAAAGTATCTTCCCCTTCTGACAGAGACTTTCCCAGTAGTTGCTGAAGTTATCAGTCCTGAAAAGTCATTTTCCCCTCACTTCACTATCAGCACACTTGAAGAGGAGCAGGACGAGAACCATGTCATCTATCTCCCTGCTAGCAATGAAGTTCTCAACAATTGGCGATCTGAACCGTCTGTTGATGTTATTTCCATGAAGTAATTATCTTATTGTACTAATGATGAACTGATGTTTACTTTGTTTGAGACATGAATGAGAATGTAGCACTTTGTCTGGTGTTTTCCTTTTGATTCCATCGTTTATTTTCTCTCTCTTTCATTTATTTATTTTGTTTAAGTTTTTTTTGTCATAAATAAGACTCTTGCCTATACTTCTCCTATTCCCGACTTCTTCTTCCAGGGATAATTCTTCCACTAAAGATCTACCTCAGGAGAGGGACTTTGAAAACTCATTTATTGATTCCCTCACGGCCGCTGATGAATACAACCTTGAATCCGATGAGGAAGAAGAAGACATTGAAGAATTCTTAAAGATGGCGAAACGATCAGAAGAAGGGATTAGCTCAAATGATGAGGTTGCAGAAGTGATCAATATAGGAACCGAGGAAGACAAGAAAGAGTTGAAAATAGTGGATAACCCAGAGCGTGAAGAAATGGTTGCACTATTCAAAGAGTATCTGGATGTTTTTGCATGGTCCTACAGAGATATGCCAGGTTTAGATCATGAGATAGCATCGCATAAAATTCCCTTGGACCCAGATGTGGTTCCAAAGAAGCAAAAATTAAGGAGAATGCATCCTGAGATGTCGCTGAAGATCAAGGAAGAAGTGACCAAGCAGTTAGAGGCTGGCTTTCTGGAAGTAGCTAGACACTCGGAATGGATAGCTAATATTGTTCCGGTACCAAAGAAGGATGGAAGGGTCAGAATGTACGTGGACTATCGAGACCTGAATAAAGCCAGCCCAAAGGATGATTTCCCCTACCTCATATTGATGTCCTTGTAGGCAGTACAGCTAGAAGTCATAGGTTTTCTTTCATGGACGGGTATTCTGGGTACAATCGATCCTCATGGATGATGACGATAAAGAAAAGACAACTTTTATCACACCCTGGGGAACTTTTTGTTACAAAGTGATGCCTTTTGGATTAAAGAATGCTGGGTCCACTTACCAACGTGCTATGGTAGCATTGTTCCATGATATGATGCATAAGGAGGAAGAGGTATATGTTGATGATATAGTGGCTAAGTCCAGGGAAGGAGAAAGCCATGTGGCAGTTTTGAGAAAGTTGTTCGAGCGGCTAAGAAAGTACAAGTTGCGGCTCAACCCTGTAAAATGTACTTTTGGTGCATCCGCAGGGAATTTACTTGGCTTTGTTGTCAGTAGAGAAGGAATAAAGGTGGACCCTAACAAGGTAGAAGAAATACGTGACATGCCAGCACCTAAGAACGAGCGAGAAGTAAGGGGTTTTCTTGGAAGATTGAACTATATTGCGCGCTTCATTGCAAATCTGACTAGTACATGCGAGCCAATCTTCAAACTCCTCAAGAAGAATAATCCAGGAAGATGGGATGATGACTGTCAAGAAGCCTTTGACAAGATAAAGGCATATCTACCGAATCCCCCAGTGTTGGTACCACCTACCCAAGGTCGTCCATTGTTACTCTATCTCACCATATTGCGAACCTCAATGGGGGCAATGCTGGGACAACATGATGAATCTGGCAAGAAGGAGCAGGCAATTTACTATATGAGCAAGAAGTTTAACGCCTATGAGGCTCGTTATATAGCAATCGAGAAGACTTGTTGTGCACTAGTATGGACCTACAGAAGACTCAAACAGTACATGTTATATCACACCACTTGGCTAATTTCTTGAATGGATCCTTTGAAGTATATCTTCGAAAGTCCTCATATCTCCTTAAGAGTTTCAAAGTGGCAAGTGATATTGTCAGAATTTGACATCAAATACATGACTCAAAAGTCCATCAAAGGAAGTACGATTGCTGACCATTTAGCAGAGAATCCTCTTGAGGATGGATGGTCTGTCAATTCCGAGTTCCCCGATGGAGAGATAATGTCCCTCGAGGAAGATGAAGAACAGGAAGATGTGTGGAAAATATATTTTGATGGAGCAGTCAATATGCATGGCAGTGGTATAGGAGTAGTGGTTATCTCACCAAATGGCAAGCAATACCCGGTGGCCGTAAAACTAAAATTTGAATGTACGAATAATATTGCAGAATACAAGGCATGTGCTGGTGGATTGCAAATGGCACTTGAACTTGGTATAAAGCAGTTGAAAGTCTTTCGGGATTCAGCTTTAATCATTTACCAAGTCAATGGTGAATGGCAAACCAAAGACTCCAAGTTGATTCCGTATCAGAAATACTTGACTCAGTTGATTGCAAAGTTCGACGAGATTACTTTCTCGTATTTAAGTCGAGACAAGAATCAGTTTGCTGATGCTTTAGCCACACTAGCTGCCATGACCAAGCTAGATATCCATACCAATGTCCAACCCATCTAAGTTAGAGTGCAAGATGAACCGGCATACTGTGCTCATGTGGAAGGAGAACCTGATGGTAAGCCTTGGTATCATGACATCAAGCAATATATGTAGAACAAGGAATACCTGGTAGAGGCGAGCGAAGTAAATACAAAGACCATTCGAAGACTGGCTATGGCCTTTTTCTTAAGCAAGGAAGTCCTGTATAAAAGAGGATGTGATGGTACCCTACTCAGATGTATGGATGCTTGCGAAGCTAAATTGGTCATGATCGAAGTTCATGAAGGAATCTATGGGACTCATGCCAATGGTCACATGATGGCTAGGAAAATCTTGAGAAGTGGTTATTATTGGTCTACTATGGAGTCAGATTGTATGGAGCATGCTCGTAATTACCAAAAATGTCAGATGTATGCAGACCGGGTTAATGCACCCCCGTTTTCACTGCATAATTTAGCATCCCCATGGCCTTTTTCGATGTGGGGAATAGATGTCATCGGTCCCATTAATCCCAAGGCTTCCAATGGTCATCGTTTCATTTTGGTGGCGATAGACTATTTCACTAAATGGATAGAAGCTGCTTCATATGCCAGCATAACTCAAAAGGTGTTTCTCAAATTCCTCAAGAAGGACGTCGTCTATAGATACGGGATCCCAGAAAGGATAATCACAGATAATGCTGCTAACCTTAATGGTGCCAAGATTCAAAAGTTTTGCGATGGTTTCAAAATCAAACACCACAATTTAACTCCTTATAGACCTCAAATGAATGGTGCAGTTGAGGCAGCAAACAAAAACATCAAGAAGATCGTTGCCAAAATGGTTGTAAATTATAAAGACTGGCATGAAATGCTGCCATATGCTCTACATGCTTATCGGACTAATATACGATCAAGCACTGGGGCAACCCCTTTCTCTTTGGTGTACGGGATGGAGGCTGTCTCACCTATTGAAGTAGAACTCCCTTCGCTAAAAGTCTTGATGGAAGCAGATTTAGAAGAATCTGAGTGGGTGAAAACTCGATATGAGCAGTTGAACATGATAGAAGAGAAAAGACTGGCAGCTATCTGTCACGGGCAATTGTATCAAAGCAGAATGGCAAGAGCTTTCAATAAAAAGGTTCGTCCAAGAGAATTTTGTGTGGGAGACCTGGTTTTAAAGAAAATCCTCCCTAGTCAGGAGGATGCCCGAGGAAAATGGGCACCGAATTATGAAGGCCCTTATATTGTCAAACAAGCATTCTCAGGAGGAGCTTTGATTCTGCAAAACATGGATGGGGAAGAGTTACCAAGACCGGTAAACTCTGATGCTGTGAAAAAGTTCTACGCTTGAAGGCTCGCTAGGTTGAAAACCCGAAAGGGCAACCTAGGCAAAAGTTAGGGCAAAGAACAATGAAAACAAAAGAAAAGGCCCGCTAGGTTGAAAATCCGAAAGGGCGGCCTAGGCAAAAGTTAGGGCAAATAACAATGAAAACAAAAGAAAAGCAGAGGCCCGCTAGGTTAAAAACCCAAAAGGGCAACCTAGGCAAAAGTTAGTGTTAAGAAACCTTACGCTGAAAACCTGCAAAGGCAGCTTAGGAGGAGGATATGGTCCAACGTTTCTACAAGCACTCCCCACACTGGGGCAATTTTATCCGAATGAGTATACTGGGGCAAAATTGTTAAGGAATGATCGAAGAAGGTGTGTTTGAGGAATCAGAAACAGAAGCCAAGATCTGTGTCATCAAAAGGCTGAGGGGAATCAATTAAATGAAAATCAAAGGACCAACACTGGGGCAAATTTTATGTGATTCTCGTAATTTTCTTTGCTTATATTTACTTTTAATCTTTGTGATCCCTTTTGTAATTTTGTTCTCGTATTGTTATTGTCTCTTAACAAACTAAATTCTCGTATTAAGGCAAGAGGCTTTTCTTTCACACTCCCCTGTCGTGTTCACTCTCATGTTTAATCACTATGGTCGTGTCTCAATAAAAGTAAATATAAGTTTAATGGTATGATTTGATTATTCTAATGGTAGCACCAATGAATGGTTTGAACCAAAAGGACTCAATATTTCAAATTCAATGGAAGAGGTAGCATGCACTGGACGACAAAAGAATGATGCAAATAAGCTTGGGAGAACAAACATAACATCCACCTCATATGTTATCAGATTCTTGGGTGACCAGTGTTGCTAAAAGAATGAGTGATGCCTCATCCCAGAGAGGTCGATGAACGAGGGTTTGGTTGGTGGAAGATTTTCCATGGAGCATTTGGTTCTGCTGTCCTCAAAAGGAAGGGATTCTCATTTGTTTCAAATTACTGATTGAATATTTTCGAGCTTTGAGGCTCACTGCATTTTTATTCTCGAGCTCTGAGGCTCACAACAAATTTATTTTCGAGCTCTGAAGCTCACTGTATTTTTATTCTCGAGCTCTAAGGCTCATTGCAAGTTTTTTTTCGAGCTCTGAGGGTCGCTGCACGTTTACTTTCCTGTTGGACGAGGAGGTTCCGTCCATTGCATATTTACTTTCCTGTTGGACGAGGAGGTTCCGTCCATTGCACATTTAATTTTCTGTTGGACGAAGAGGTTTCGTCCATTGCATGTTTACTCTTCTATTGCCTATGGACGAGGAGGTACCGTCCAATGCATATTTCCTTTCCTGTTGGATGAGGAGGTTCCGTCCACTGCATTTTTATTTTCGAGCTCTGAGGCTCACTTCAATTTTATTTTCGAGCTCTGAGGCTCACTGTAATTTTATTTTCGAGCTCTGAGGCTCACTGCATTTTTATTTTCGAGCTCTGAGGCTCACTGCAATTTTATTTTCGAGCTCTAAGGCTCGCTGCATATTTATTTTCCTGTTGGATAAAGGGGTTCCGTCCACTGCGATTTTATTTTCGAGCTCCGAGGCTTACTATATTTTTATTTTCGAGCTCTAAGGCTCGCTTCAAGCTTATTTTCGAGCTCTGAGGCACATTGCAAGTTTATTTTTGGGGTCCGAGGCTCGCTGCATATTTACTTTCCTGTTGGACGGGGAGGTTCCATCCACTGCAATTTTATTTTCAAACTGTGAGGTTTTCTTGGGAGCTCCTCACAGACAAAATATGTGTTCATTTTCTTTACTTGTTCATTACTACGAGACATGAAGAGTCACGACTAATCATGTCTTCTAGTATGCAACAAGTAAAGATGGGCAACTGTGAACACCCTTTTTTGTCCATCTTCATTTTATTCTAATTTTTTTTATGTTATTACGTTTCAGGGAGAATAAAAATAATAGTGAAGAGAGAAATAAGGAAAAGAAAATAATGAAAAAGGAGGGGGCTCATAGCTAATTTGCTGTTGGACGGCACGAGGTCCAGTCCCGTCCATTGCATTTGCTGTTGGACGGGTCGAGTCCATTTGCATTGCATATTTAGTTGGGCGGGTCCGGTCCATTGCTTTGCATTTGCTGTTGGACGCGTCCAGTCCATTGCATTGCATTTGCTGATGGACGCGTCCGGTCCATTTACATTGCATATTTAGTTGGACGGGTCCGGTCCATTGCATTTGTTGTTGGACGCATCCAATCCACTTGCATTGCATATTTTGTTGAAATTGCATTGCATTTTCTGTTGGACGCGTCTGGTCCATTTGCAATGCATCTACTGTTGGACGCGTCCGATCCATTTGCATTGCATATTTAGTTGGACGGGTCCGGTCCATTGCATTTGCTGTTGGATGCGTCCAATCCACTTGTATTGCATATTTTGTTGGAATTGCATTGCATTTTCTGTTGGACGCGTCCGGTCCATTTGCAATGCATCTGTTGTTGGACGCGTCCGGTCCATTTGCATTGCATATTTAGTTGGACGAGTCCGGTCCATTGCATTTGCTGTTGGACGCGTCCAGTCCATTTGCATTGCATATTTTGTTGGACGGGTCCAGTCCATTGCATTGCGTTTTCTGTTGGACGCGTCCGGTCCATTTGCATTGCATTTTTTGTTGGACGGGTCCAGTCCATTTGCATTACATTTTTTGGACGAGGAGGTTCTGTCCATTGCATGTTTAAACTTCTGTTGGACGAGGAGGTCTGTCCAGTGCATATCTAATTTTGCATATCTAACTTTTGTTGCACAGGGAGGTTCCATCCACTACAATTTCATTTTCAGGATGGAGGCTAAAGAATAAAGAAAAAGAAGATAATGAAGAAAGGACGAAGAAAACAAGGAGAAAAAGACAATTAGCTAAAAGAAGAAAGGAGATTGAGTTACTTCTACTAATCCCAAAACCCCCATCTCCTTCTCTCTTCAAACACGCAACCTTCACGTCAAATCACCTCTTTCCTGCTGTTTGCGCCGCCCCCATCTGAACACACGCTATTGCTGCTCAGAACCGCCCAAGCCTCGGATTTCGTACAGACCGACCTTGAAGCCAATGTTGAGAAGAAGCAAGAAGCCCTCTCCTCCGTCTATAAAAGGAGAGGAGAAAAAAAAGCAAAGGGGGGAGGGGGAAAAAACATAAGGAGAGAGATTTTTATCTGATATTTTCTTTGTGAAGAAAAGAGATTAGGGATATGAGTTTTTTTTCTCTTCTCTGTTATTAGAGTGGTTAAGAAGGAAGAGTTAAAAGAGTCAGTGAAATTGAAATGTAAGGGTTTTGATCTTGGAATATTACCACTGGGAGAAAACAAAATCATTGTTATTCTGCTCTCATTTGGTAATCCTTGTTCTCTTTGTTGATATTATTCCTAAGTTTCTCTTGACATTCTTATTTTTCAGTGTCTCTGTTTATGACGAAAGAAAAACCCATGGATATTGAACTGAATGAGTTGGTATGATGTGTGCTGTATGTTTCGTCATTGGGAAAAATGAATGAATCCGTAAAATGTTTCATTTTTGTCTCTGTTTACTATGATGTTTGTGTCTCTGTTTACTGAATAAGTTAGTAAAATGTTTCATTTTTGTCTGTTTACTATGATGTTTGTGTCTCTGTTTACTGAATGAGTTAGTAAAATGTTTCATTGTTGTTCTATTTTGATAAGGTAAAGCTACTTTTACATAAAAAAATAAAAGATGATCACTTAAATCCCCTTCAACGGGTTCTAAATACTTAATTAAAACAATGCTTTTTTTGGGTTGCTCTATGACAAGTGTCATGTTCAACCCTTTAGAGTTTGAGGTTGCTCTGTGGACTTACGTGCCATGTTCAACCTCTTTTAGCTTTAATAAAAAATTTCACAACCAAAGTTGTTTTTTTAAAAAAATGATTTTCGGGGTAAAACAAATATTTTCAAAGTTATTAATAATTTATACAACTAATTTTGGGTAACCATTTTTATGGATGTTCTAGGGTGCCATGGGGTTAAGTCTCCATGCCTTCCCTAGACGTAATCGACTCCCGAACCCAAAGCTTTTTCTTAAAGGGTTTTCCAATTTTCCCGAAATTATATAAAGTTGGTGGCGACTCCATGTCTTCTCTCTAAAAGGAAAAACAAGTAAGTTTTTCTTTTCTGTCGCGACAATGCTTTTGATTGGTATATCCCAAACCTTCTTTGTTAAGGGAGTGTCTCTGACTTCCCAAAAGTTTAGTCAGATTTTCTCTACCATTAACAAATCTGGCAAGATCTGAGGTGAGCTCTTCTACTTTCTGTTGAAGTTTAACCACTTCTCCAGAATGTAGAGGTTCAACTGAGATCTCAGCTTTAGACTTGTCTTAAGCCTACTATTTTCCTCAGCCAACTTTTCACACTCTTGAGATTTCTGTGTATACTCATTTGAGAGCTTAACATACTGTCTCTCGGGGGATTTGAAGGGTTTGGTTAAGCAGTTAGATTCTTCCAAAAGCTCATCATATGCATCACTCAGTTTCTCAAGCTCAGAATGTACCTCAGTCAGAATCTAATTTTGTATCAACCTTGAGAAAGATTTGCTTCATGCTCCACTCCTTCACTTTTAGTGGAGTTTTCATCCAAGTATTCCCAAGTAGCCATCATTCCCATCTTCTTTTTGCTGAAGAACTTTTTGGGAGCTTGCTTCTTAAGTTGAGGACATTATGCTTTGATAGGTCCTGGCTTTTTATATTCATAACAAACAATGGCATTTCTGTAATTCGATCCTCCATCCTTTTTGTACATTTCTTTGTTGAAGCGCCTGGATGGTTTGTCCTTCTTGAAGGTTCTTTACTTCCAGAGATTTTCCATTTTTCTGGTAAGAAGAGAAAGTTCATCATCATCTTCATAATCATCCTCATTTGATTCCTCGGATTCTTCTGAAGATTCATCAACTTTGAGAGCTTTAGAGGTAGATCCCTTGGATGACTTCTTGTCAGCCTTAAGAGCAATGGATTTATTTTTATTTCCATTATTTTCTTCAATTAGCTCCTGTTCATGAATCTGAAGAGTTCCAAGAAGCTCATCTAGCTTCATTGTAGACAGATCCATGGTTGAGATACAACAGTTACCAGAGGTCTCCATTGTTTTAGAAGAATTCTGAGAATCTTTTGAATGTGCTCCTCAGTTTTGTATGCTTTCCCTAGAGATTTCAACCCATTGGTAATAGTTTGAAATCTCCCATTCATCTGGCCAATGGTTTCTCCTTCTTCCTTCTTGAATAGTTCATATTTTTTGACCGACATGCTGAGTTTGGTATCCTTTACCTTGCTAGTTCCTTCATGAGCAATGGCTTGTGATTCTCACATTTCTTTAACGGATTCACAAGCACGAACTTTCTCAAATTCCTCTATGCTCAAAGCACACATGATTGCATATCTAGCTTTGGCATTGAGTTTCCATTTTGTCTTTTGTTCTGAGGTCATGCTTGCTTTTAGAATCTCAGCTCCTTTCTCATCCTTAGGAATGTAGGGACCTTCTTCAATGATATCCCAAAGATTAGAGTTAGCGGATTGTAGAAACCACTTCATCTTTTCTTTCCAGTAGATGTAATCCTCTCCATTGAAGTATGGAGGTCTAGGCATTAGGGACCCTTCTTCTGCATGATTTTTGCTTGAGCAAGCTTCTCCTGCCATTTCCATGATCATTTCCTCTACACTGTTAATTGCTCAACCCAGAGGCTAAGCTCTTATACCAACTGAAATAACCAAAGTTAACACAAGAAGGGGGTTGAATTGTGTTTACCTACTTTTTAGAAAACTGAAAAATATTTTCGCAGGCACAACAAGCAAAACTGAAGCAAGGAAAAATTAGATGGGTGACTCATCTTATTTTAAAGCAACACACAGGCAATGAATGGTTAAAAGAGATTTGATATTCACAATTTTAAAACCCCAAGTTAAAAGCTAAAACAGATAAATTCTTAAATAAATTAAAGAGGTTAGGGAAGATGAATATCACTCAAGAGATTTATACTGGTTCACCCCAAAACCAATAGGGCTACCTCCAGTTCTTGACAGCACCAAGTTTAGCCACTATAACTGATCAGATTACAGTACAAGTATTCTTTTCACACTTAGCCTCTTCGGACTCATTCTCAAACAAGTATTCTTATCTCACCTAGCCTCTCCAGGCTCAACAATAAAAGGGTAAAAGAGTTTGAGTATTTATTACATATTTGTAAGTCGTTTTGGTAACACTCAGAGAGTGAAATAAATATGAGAATGAAAGATTGCGAATTAATATCAAATGATTGAAGAGATAATCAATGAATGAATGAAGAGTAAATGAGCAGAGTAAATGCTTCTTGAATATATTCAGAATCTCTTATCTTCATCTTCATGGTTTGCACTATTTAAAGGCTTCAATCAATTAATCTGTTAGACACATCACCAGAAAGTGAGTTCTTTTAATTTGAACTTCTGGGACGCCATTAATACCAAAGAGTCATTCTGAAAGTAAATTAAATGCTTGGGGACGTTGAGCTTTGACATGTGCGACCAAGAGTTCACTTTGTTTTAAAGAGTTGTTGTTTCAGAGATGTAGCAACAGAGCTTTTGTACTTGCAGTAGAGAACTTTCCCATTTCAGTGCAACACTCAGTTCACCTTTTGGAAAGTACTTTTGTTTTGTACTTGAAATAGCTAAAAGTATCTGACTTGGTACAGAGGTAGCGTGTTTATTCCTTAAAACCATGAAAGAATAATTTCTTTATTCTTGATGCTTGGTGCTTTTGTCTAGAGGTATTCGAGGTCTTCAAAAGAAGCATCTTGATAGAAGAATTGAAATAACCAAAGTTAACACAAGAAGGGGAGTCGAATTGTGTTTACCAACTTTTTAGGAAACTTTGAAAATTATTTTCGCAGGCACAACAAGCTAGCAAAAATAAGGCAACAAAAAATTAGACAGGTGACTTGCTAATTTTGAGACAGAACACACGCGCACGCAGAGAAGGTCAAAACAGAGATTGATATTCACAATATTAACTCCCCAAGTTAAAAGCTTAAACAAATAACTCTTAAACAAATTAAAGAGATAAGGGAAGAGGAATATCACTCAATAGTTTTATATTGGTTCACCCCAAAATCCCCAGGACTACGTCCAATTTCTTGGCAGCACCAAGTTTCCACTATAACTGATCAAATTATAGTACAAATATTCTTTTCACACCTAGCCTCTCCAGGCTCAACACTTAAACAAGTATTCTTTTCTTACCTAGCCTCTCCAGGCTCAACACAATAAGGAGTAAAGGTTTTGTGTAATTAAAACAACTTCCAAATCTTTCAGATCACACTCTGAAATAAATATGAAGTATGAAAGACTGCGAATTAATATCAAATGATTGAATGAATATTCAATGAAAGAATGAAGAAGTTAATGAAGTGAGTAAATGCTTCTTACGCATAGTTCTTAATGATATTCAACTTCTTGTCTTCATCTTCATGGTTTGATCTATATAAAGACTTCAATCAATTGATCTGTTAGGCACAGCTTTAGAAAGTGCGTTCTTTGATTTGAGCTTCTGGAACGCCATTAATGCCCAAGATTCGTTCTGTGTAAGCATTAAATGTTTAGGGAAGTTGAGTTTTAACAAGGCATTCCCAGAGTACACTTTTGTTCTGAGCAGCTGTTGTATCAGAGTTGCAGTAGCAAGCTTCTTGTACTTGCAGTAGAGAGCTTTCCTCTTTCAGTGCAACACTCAATTCACTTTTTGGAAAGCACTTTTACTTTGTACTAGAACAACTAAAAGGTGATTGCTGTAATACAGAGGTTGCGTGTTTATTTCTTAAAACCATGAAACAAACGTTCTTTATTCTTTATCCTTGGTGCTATTGTCTAGAGGTCTTCGAGATCCTTAAGGAAGGCATCTTATTCAAATAAGGTTGACTTGGACTTCATTTTGACAGGCTGACACTTTATCAAGTGTAGCAGTGTTTGAAATTTGGACGGGTGCTTGTGCAGTCCAGATTTTGACGGGTGATTATGAGTCAAAACTTAGACGAGTGATAGAGTCATTTTAGACGAGTGATCTTCCGAGGCTTCTTCAGAATTGTGAGTCTTGCCACGTCATCAACTATATCAAAATATTTATTGAGCTTTGACGTGGTCTATGTCTGAGTTGATTGTATTTTTAGACGAGTGGTTTTTAGATGAGTATAAAAATTGCGCCCTACTAAAATGTAGACGGGTCATAATTTAGACAAGTGACCTTAAGTCTATTTTCCTGCACACTTATCTGTAAGGGTGTTCGCGGATTGGATTGGATCGATTTTGAGCTAAAAAAATATCCGATCCAATGATTAAAACAACGTGCGGTTTGGTTTGGATCGGTTTGTTTCATTCAAAAAATCTGATCCAATCCAATCAAATACGGTTTGGATTGGATTGGATAATTCGGTTTTTGTAATACTTTATTTTTTCTTATGTCAAGTATTCTTTCTATTTATTTAATAGTGGACAAAAGATAATCTTCATTTAAATGAGCTAGTTTAATGTGCCCAATACTTATTTTAACATATCTTTGTATTAGAACAATAGAACCTTTATGAAAGGTATCAACTATTTGTTCCTTAATAATCATTATTTGATTTGATGATGAGTGAAGAAAAATTCTAGAGAATTCTTGACAAATATTAACACGTTCTTTTGTGTTAAATATTATTTATGTTAATTCTCTATATATATCTACTCTCATTTATCCTACTTTTTTCCTTGAATCGGCTACAAATAAATTGTAGCTAATTATTTTTCAAATTTACTTATGATTGATTTCCTATTTTTCATGTTTACTCAATCAGGTATATATATATATATATATATATATATATATATATATATATATATATGTTATGCATCAAAACTTTTAGCAAAATATAACTTTAAGACTTTAATATTTATTCTAAATAGTCTCATATATGTCATTGCAACAAAAATATTAAAGAGAAAAGGGACATAAAAGTATGAAAAATGATGCTCAAGTATGAGTAATACTATAATTTTTAAAAAATAATAGTATAAGTATATAAAATATTGGTTTGGATTGGATTTGATTTCACTAGAAGATCCAAAATCCGATCCAATCCGTTGAAAAAAGCGATTTTTTCGATTTTCGATTTTTTCGATTTTCGATTTTTCGGTTCGGTTTTATTGGTTTGAATCAGTTTGGATCGGTGGATGAACACCCCTACTTATTAGACATATCAATAATTTCATATGGTTCAATATTACCATACTTAATCTGTTTGGAATCATCAAAACTTAGAGAATTTACACATGGAATGTGTTTCAGACTTATGACGTCTCAACATTCTCCCCTTTTTTGATGATGACAAATAATTTTTCTGATTTTATTGAACATCAAAAAGTAACAGTAGAAATTTTCAAACAGATATAATTAATCAGAGTATGTTATGCTCCCCCTTAGTTTATGCATTAGATAAAAACATGTATCGATGCAAAAACAAGGTATCAGATCTAATATCAGAGCAACATCAAATTTTTGGAACAGAAGGCATTATTAACAAGGTTAAGTCCTAGTTTATGTCAGCTTTTTACTTTTACTTCCTCACCCTTTTGGCATCAATCAAAAAGATATAAAACAGATGAATAAAGAGAGCCAAAAGTGATCAAAACTTCATCTCATATTATTGAGAGTCAAGAAAGGTTACAAGTGATAAGGACATCACTGACTTGTACATTGCATGACTCAAAACAAAAAAAAGCTAAGTCCTAAGACCTAACAACTAGAGCCTCCTTGGCTTTTGAAGAAAGCTTCCATCATCATTTGCATTGCAGCTTGCTGAGCTAGCATCTAAGCTTGAAAAATAGCTTGCTGTTCTATGGCAGCATCCTGCCTTTGAATGACAATTTGCAAACTTGAAGCCATTTCATCAAGCCTCTGATGAGCAGTAGGGTCATAGGCAACGACTGGGGCAGTAGAGTCTATTGTAGCCAGAGCAGTTGCAGATGCACGTGGAGGAGGTGTAGAAGGTAACTCTTCAACTTAAATATTGTCCTCAGACTGAGGATCTAAAAACACATTTGTTGAAAGAGCAGAGATAAAGTCATTATTAGGATAGAATTCTTCAAGAAATCCATGAATTCTTTCATGGTGAAGAGGAGATTCTATAACAGAAAGAAGAAATTCATAAGATCTCCCAATGAGATTTATGGGAGTCATTGGGGTAGTTGGAGGAAAATTTCAAATAAAGAAAGGGAAAACCATAAAGAAAGGAGGTAAAGTGTAAACTGATGGTGAAAAGGGATAAAGAACAAAAGCTGGGCTACCTCTGGTTGGGATGGTTTTTTTTTCTGACAACCCAGAACTGGATCCACATCTCTAGTAGATGTCTCTGACCTTGAGGAACTCATGATGAGTCTCAGTTGAGAACAAACTCTTTCTATACTTGCACTTGTTGTCATTCAGCTTGATGAGTGAAAACTTCTGATCAAGTGGCAAGTTGATGACTTTTTACTTTTCTTTTAAACTCATAGAGTCAGGCATCACCTTGATCTCTGTTAAGGGCTTCATGAAGATATGTGGATTAGGCATCCACCTTCCTGCATTCTTCTGTTTTCTGGCCAGCTTCACAAGCTGCCTTTCAGCTTCCAGGGAGGCAATGACATCTAGATCTTTGTTATACAAAAAATTTGAACATGATTCATCTGAGACAGAGAAAGGAGTGGTTCTGGAAGATAAGTGATAGGGAGATAGAGTGGCCATTGGGAGTGGGTTGTGTCTGGTTTCAGAAAATAAGTCTGGGAAGACTATTCTCAGACGGACTTGGCACTGGTTTCTGATATGGTCAGGTGTTTGTGGTTTAGGTGAAGGTGATGGTGGAGGTGGAGTGGGATTGTCAAATACTCAAAATCATTGACATCCTCAGTATGAAGATTCTCAGTATGATGAGATGATTGTGGTGTGGAAGGCTTGGATAGTTGGGGTTCTGTTTCAGACACATGTGCTTATGAAGCAGTAGGGTTTTGTCCAGAAGTGTGAGGTTCATCAGTCTGTGGTTCAGCAGTGTGTGGTTCAGAGACGGAAGGTTCATGGATAGGTGATGATTGTCTGACAGGTGATGTATGTGGTGGAGTTGGGATTTTTGGTGAAGCGGGTGGAGGAGTAGGGGTTTTCTGTTTTGGTTGTGGTGATGGTGATGGTATTTCCTGTGGTGGTGTTGGTACTCTTTGTGGTGAAAATTGTGGAATATAAGTTGTTGTGGTTGTTAGCTGTTTTGTTGGTGAGGGTGAGGGAAGCAAAACCAATTTCCTCTTTGTCACAAAGGACGTCTTCTTCTTAGGGATCACGGTCTCTTCTGGGTGAGACTCCCCCTCAGCTTCCACAACTATCTTCCTTTTGAACACCTTTGTAACACTGGGTGCATTAGGGACAAAGGCTGATGCATCAGGTTTTACAACCTTAGCAGGTTCAGCAGAAGGGTTAACAGCAGGTTCAACAACTTGAGAAGGGACTTCAGCAGCATTCTGTAAATCAGAAACTTCAGTAAATTGTTGATCAGAGGACTCAGCAACTCCCTTCCTCTTCCTCAGTAACTGAAGCATTTCCTCTTCAACAAGCTCCATAAAGGGTTCAGCCTTGACAGCAGGAATAGTAAGAGTTTCTTCCACTTGAGCAGATATAACAGGCGCTGATGATGAGGCTTTAGCAACAGGCTCAGTGGTAGGAGTCAGATTGATCCTCATCAAGGACAGAGTCTTTGTTGTGATTTATGTGCAGAGATCAGCATGACAAGCTTTCCTCAAATCTTTCAGCTTGTTTGCCCTGAAGATCATAGTCATGATCATTCCAAAAGGGTAGTCCTTATCCTTTCCCTTGACAGCTTTCTCCACATGTCTAAAAATTAAATTAGTAATGTCTATTTTGATCTGTAGAATTAGGTGGTAGATAGCAAAATTTTCTATCTTACTCACATGATTCCTAGATCCAGTCCTAGGCATTACACAGTTAATTAGAAGAACGTGGAGAAATCTTGCCTTGGGAGTCAGATACTTGGTGTCTGGAATTATAGGTTTTAGAACTCCATACAGAACCAAGTTCACCTTTGCTTCTCCCAGAGACTTCAGTCATTCCTTGTAATACCCAACACCTTCACGTGGGCATCCAGTCACTTCAGAAAATGATTCATGAGTGATGATGACATGGTCATCACCCACATCTCCAGAAATCATGGAGTTGTGTCATCCTTCGTGATTTTTGCGGTTCTCCAGAACTCCCTAACTAGAGCAGGGAAGACAAGTTCTTGAAGTTGGAAGAAGGGTAACCATCCAGCATGTTCAAGCTCAGGTTGAACGTCCAAACCCTTGGTCCCAAGCTCATCAAAATTAGGGAATCTTCCAGGGTGCACCTTCTTCAGTTCAGAAACAGAGACTCGGGTCTTCTCAGCCAGGGTTTCCAAAAGACTTTTGGGTGCCATTGATTCAGAGAAGAAGATTTTAGGGTTTTGGAGATGAAAGGTTTCGTGAGGTTGAAGACGAAGAGAAATCAGAGAGAGATTGTGTTAAAATATTGTGAGTGGGAAATTTTGACACGTCACGGGTTACTTTTGTTAAAACACTTGAGTGTTTTTTGCGTTGGGAATAAGGAGAAAGATTATTGCCATAAATAGCAATAACTTTTGAAAAGACAATTGTAAAAAAATGAAACGTTTTTAAGAAAAAAGAGGGAAATTTTGCAATGTACACATGTCTCAGTCAGGGTTAGCACTTAGTGCTTTTAGCCACGTCATCGGATGCTTGGCTAAAGCAGACGAGTGAAGCATAAAGAAAATAGACGAGTCGAGCATATAAATTTAGACAAGTAAATTTTCAGATATATCAACATACACTCATTCAGACACATTATGCACATTAAGATTCCTTCTAATACAAACAAATCTATCTTCACTTAAAGGTTTAGTAAAGATGTCTGCCCACTGATACTCAGTGTTCACAAACTTAATTTCAAAACACCTTTTTGCACATAATCTCTAATGAAATGTTGTTTTATTTCTATATGCTTTGCTCTAGAATGCTGTATGGGATTTTCAGACAAGTTAATAGCACTAGTATTATCACAACAAACATGTATATTATGCTCAAACATTGAATAATCTTCAAGTTGATATTTTACCCAAAGCAGTTGTGAACAACAACTTGCTGCAGATATGTACTCAGCTTCAGCAGTTGAAACAACAATGGTGCTTTGCCTTTTGCTTGACCAGGAGATAATATTTGCTCCAATGAAGTGGCATCCTCCACTGGTACTTTTTCTATCAATTCTATCTCCAGCAAAATAAGCATCACAAAATCCAACTAACATGAAATCTTCAGATTTCTTATATAATAGACCAAGGTTACTGGTTCCAATTAAATATCTGAAAATTCTTTTAACAGCCTTATGATGAGATTCTTTGGGATCTGATTAAAATCTAGCACATGGACAAACACTGAATTGAATACCAGGTCTCCTAGCAGTTAAGTATAGAAGAGATCCAATCATACCTCGGTAGACAGTTCGATCTACCTTTTTACATTCATCATCCTTGTTTAGAATAACTGATGGATACATAGGAGTACTCATAGGCTTTGAATTTTCCATTTTGTACTTTTTCAGAAGCTCCTTGATGTACTTTTGTTGATGGATATAGATTCCATCACTTGTCTGTTTTATTTGAAGACCAACGAAGAACTTCAATTCTCCTATCATGCTCATCTCAAACTCATTTTGCATCAACTCATAGAACTCTTTGCGGAGCTTTTCATTTGTAGCACCAAATATAATATCATCAACATAAATCTGTACTGCAATGAAATCTTTCTTTGAGCATTTCTTGAAAAGTGTAGTGTCTACTTTTCCACTAATGAAATTATTTTCTATTAGATATGTGCTTAACCTATCATACCAAGTTCTAGGAGCTTGTTTGAGTCCATATAAAGCTTTCTTAAGCTTATAGACGTGGTGAGGATTTTCAGAATCCTCAAACCAAGAAAGTTACTTGACATAAACTTCCTCCTCAATTATCCCATTTATAAATGCACTTTTAACATCCATTTGATATAGAGTTATATCATGTTGTGCAGCATAAGACATGAGAATTCTAATTGCTTCTAATCTAGCTACAGGTGCAAAGTGTTGGAATATGTGGCTTCGACTCAAGAGGGGAGGGGTGAATTGAGTCTACAAATTTCTTTTTATTTTTTCAAATAAAAATTTCTTTAACAAAATTTATCACGCAATCAATTTATCACAAGTTCAGCCACCAACCACCAGTGACCTACGTCTAGTCCCCACTCCACCTATGGGATTTTCTTCCACTAACAAACAAGCTTATAACTGGTGCTTGCAACCTTTGTACACAACAGAGCCCTTCTCACTAGGGATATCCCACCCTTGTGTAGAAGCCTCAATCACAAAAAAGAGGGATACCACACCCTCACACAAAGTTTCAGCAAAGAAAGAACAATATGATACACTCTTCTAGTGCAGATTATTACAATTTGAAGCACTATGAGTATGATGATAATAACACAATTTGGCTCACAAATAATTTTCAGATCAAAATGTATTTTTCATGTATTCTCTTCTCTTATGAATTTTCAACA
Source organism: Sophora flavescens (assembly GCA_030762895.1). Taxonomy (NCBI): domain Eukaryota; kingdom Viridiplantae; phylum Streptophyta; class Magnoliopsida; order Fabales; family Fabaceae; genus Sophora; species Sophora flavescens. The sequence goes on along the minus strand of CM061070.1, from coordinate 73,679,099 downwards.
AAAACCACTTTTATAGCCTTTTGAAAATATGACCGTTGCACCTCAAATAAGGAAAGGACTTATGTCATTGAAAGCTAGTCGTTGCACCATTAAATTTAATGTGCAAATCAATTGGGTGGTTTAAAACAATTTGAATTGGAATTTGAATTGGAAAGCTAGCCGTTGCACCATTAAATTTAATGTGCCAATCAATTGGGTGGTTTAAAAAACAATTTTCACATGTTAAAATCGGTTCATGCCTTGAGATATACATACAGATTCCAATTCAAATTTCACACACTGAAGCTTTCTTTATTCAAGATCAATATCATTTAATTTCAAAAAGAAAGCTTTACGTTGCACCCAAGTTTCACATATATATGTAAAGAACAATGTACTATTATTTTGGTCATTATTGAACAAATTACCGTTGCCAATCAATTGGCAATATTTAGTCAATCAATTTATTTCATTCCAAACTCAATTAATCACATTTTTCAATTGAGAAGAAAAGCTTAGTCAATTGAAAATAAAATCTCAATCATAATTAAATTGAATCAAAGGCTCAAACGGTTGAAGCTTTAGTGCAAATCAGTTTTTATAAGATTGACAAAAATTTTCCATTTTCTATATAGTTTATGTTGACCAAACTCTGCACACGGTTTGAGAAAGTGAAGATTTGATCATTTCAATTGAAATTGCATCATTTTGAAATTGCACTATTTGCTATGCTGCAACGTATTGAATAAATTGATTGCACCTTGAAAATTAATAATTGCATGTGATTGAAAACTGATTTTATATTTTGAAAAACTTAATCTATTTTTTTTTTGTTAAATCAGATTTCTATTTATTTTTTTAATTTAAAATCAATTTGAAAAATACTTTGTTAATCAAAAGCTTAATTAAAAACCTTTTATCCAAAAGTGTAGTGTTTTAGTTAAACTGATTAAATGAGCCAAAGTGAGTTTTAGTCATCATACCCTTACAAGATAACTAAGACCTAGTATATATACTCAATCTTTCTTGAGGTCTTGATACTTGATTTTCTGGTACACCATAATAATTTGAATTTGTGCACGCGGTACCTGCATGCTATAAGAAAAATTCTCTTGCCTTTTTGTTAGTGTTTGTCATTCATCAAAATATATAAATGTGTGATTACATACTCCCCCTTTTTGATTATGACAAACCTTACCTTCTTACCTATGTAATGTGGTGTCAGAGTCATATACGCACTGCATGAGCGTGGGATGGATTTCCCCCTATCTAAAACATATTACTCAATAGATACGTCAGTTAAGTTCAGAAGGCATAGATTCAAATTATTAGGCAATGGAATATTATAAGCATGCTCCCCCTGAATAGTTCAATTACATTTATTTTATGCATTTTATGCAAGATTAATATTCCAATTCTTCTCCCCTTTTTGGCATGATCAAAAAGAAAGTTTATGGATAAAAGATAATAAATAAAGATGATAACTTTCATTCATCAAAATAGATGAAAAGTGGGACATTAATAGCGTTAATAAAATAAATATGTGTAGTAGCCAATATGGAGGTTGATTTTATGATTCACGGTATCCAAACTAACAAAACCAGACTATCACAATAGAACGGACGGTGCAGGAGCACATTGACCAACTGGATGCAATTCAGTTTATGCAGTTAATTTGGAAATTTATTATCGAAAAGTGTGACACATAGTTACAGGAACTATGATAAAATTAATTGTCCTGCTCACATATTTATTAATAAAATTAACGACAGAGAGCAAATTTGATAGATATGTGAGAATAAAAGTAAACATGTAAGGTTAATTGATGTAAGATAAATCTAGGATGCCTGATTCTCTTCTGATGTAAAAGAAACTCTCTTTATTGAGGGGTTTAGTAAGGATATCTGCTAATTGCTTAGTTGTATCCACATGCTCCAAAACACAATCTCCATTTTGCACATGATCCCGAATAAAATGGTGTCTTATCTCAATGTGTTTTGTCCTAGAATGTTGAATGGGATTCTTAGTTAAGTTAATGGCACTAGTGTTATCACATCGAATGGGGATATGATCTAATTGGACACCATAGTCTAACAGTTGTTGTTTCATCCAAATAATTTGGGCACAACAACTCCCTGCTGCTATGTATTCCGCCTCAGCGGTTGACAATGCCACACTAGCTTGTTTTTTGCTAAACCATGAAACTAAGGCACTACCTAAAAAGTGGCATGTCCCACTAGTACTTTTCCTATCTAACATGCAACCTGCAAAGTCAGAGTCGGAATACCAAACCAAATTGCATGTGTTGCCTTTGGGGTACCACAAGCCCATGTCTTTTGTCCCAACTAAATATCTCATTATTCGCTTAACCGCCGCAAGGTGGGATTCCCTAGGACTAGCCTAACATCTAGCACATATGCAAACACTAAACATGATGTCAGGCCTACCTGTAGTAAGATACAAGAGGGATCCAATCATACCTCGATATTTTGTCAATTCAATAGGCTTACCATCTTCATCATTATCTAAGTAGCATGAGGTGCTCATTGGTGTGGCTATCTCCTTGGCATTGTCCATTCCAAATCTTTTTAAAGTTCCTTGCAGTATTTTGCTTGACTTATGAATATGCCGTTGTCTGTTTGTTTGATTTGAAGCCCAAGGAAGAAATTTAATTCTCCCATCATCGACATTTCAAATTCTTCCTGCATATGCTTAGAGAATTCTTTGCAAAGAAACTCATCAGTAGAACCAAAAATTATATCATCCACATACACTTGTACAAGAAGAATATCATGTGATTTTCTTTTAATAAATAAGGTTGTGTCAACCTTTCCTCGTGAAAAACCTTTTTCTAAAAGAAACTTGCTTAAGCGCTCATACCAAGCTTTAGGAGCTTTCTTTAAACCATAAAGCGCTTTCTTCAAGCGAAACACATGATTGGGTAGGTCAAAATTTTCGAAACCAGGAGGTTGATTTACATACACCTCTTCTTGAATAAAGCCATTTAAAAACGTACTTTTTACATCCATTTGATATAATTTAAAATTCATAATGCAAGCAAATGCAAGTAACATACGAATGGCCTCAAGTCTGGCTACGGGTGCATACGTTTCTTCATAATCTATGCCCTTCTCTTGATTGTACCCTTTAGCTACAAGTCTAGCCTTGTTTCTAACAATTATACCATTTTAATCTAATTTATTTCTAAAGACCCATTTAGTCCCAATTGTTTGATTTTTTTGATGGCCTAGGGACTAGTTCCCATACCTGATTTCATTCAAATTGGTTTAATTCCTCTTGCATGGCTAACAACCAAAATTCATCACAAATAGCATCGTCAATGTTCTTAGGTTCTATTTGAGAAACAAAAGCCATGTGATTGCAAGCATTTTTAATGGAGTTTCTAGTAATTACCCCTTTAGAAATATCACCAATAATGTTGTCCAATGGATGATTTTTGGAAACTCTCCATTCTTTGGGAAGATCTTGAAGTTCTTCTTCCTCTTGCTTGATCTCATCATCATTGCCTTCTTTGTCTGATTTTTCTTTTCATCCAAGTGGGTATGTTCTAAGGAATATGCAAGGTCATCAACAATATCATTTCCCAATCTTTTGGGGTTAGTCTCATCAAAAGAAACATGCACTGATTCCTCATCAGTTAAAGTTCTTTTATTGTATACCCTGAAGGCTTTGCTAGATGATGAATAACCTAAGAATATCCCGTCATCAGCTTTGGCATCAAATTTTCCTAAATTATTTTTACCATTATTAAGCACAAAACATTTGCATCCAAACACACGAAAATGAGAGATATTGGGCTTCCTTCCTTTATATATTCATATGGGGTTCTTTTTAGAATTGGTCTAATTAAGACCCTATTGAGAACATAGCAAGTAGTGCTAACTGCATCCGCCCAAAAATATTTTGGGAGGTTTGCATCGCTTAATAGTGTTCTAGCGAGTTCCTCTAAAGCCCGATTTTTTCTTTCTACCACCCCATTTTGTTGTGGGGTCCTAGGCGCAGAAAAATTATGTTTTATGCCATTTTCTTCACAAAAAATTTCAAACGTTTCGTTTTCAAATTCCCCACCATGGTCACTTCTAATAGATACAATTTTTAGATCATTTTCATTTTGAATTACCTTGGCTAATTTTTTAAAAGCTTTAAAGGTGTCACTTTTGTGTGAAAGAAATAAAGTCCAAGTGAACCTAGAGTAGTCGTCAACAATTACTAACGCGTAAAAATTGCCACCAAGGCTCTTAGTTCTAGAAGGCCCAAAAAGATCCATATGTAGGAGTTGCAAGGGCCTCTCCGATGAAACAATATTAATTGGTTTGAAGGAAGCATTTGTTTGTTTACCTTTTTGGCATGCATCACACAATCCATCCCTTTTAAATTTCATTTTGGGTAAACCGATAACAAGTTCTTTTGAAATAAGCTTGTTTAAGTGCTCTGTGTGTATGTGTGCAATCCTACGATGCCAAAGAAAACTGTCTTATTCTCTAGAGACAAGACAACATGCATCATTTGAAGAGATATCATCTAAGTCTATCTTATCAATATTATTAATTCTATGTCCAATTAATTTCTTATTTTTATCATGGAAATTTTCAATTAAACAACTTTTAGAATCAAAGCTAACCTTGTTACCTTTGTCACAAAGTTGACTTATGCTTAGGAGGTTGTGCTTTAGTCCTTCCACAAAAAGTACATTATCAATTGATGTTGTCGGACTTTTACCAACACTTCCAATCCCAAGAATTTGCCCTTTGTTATTGTCACCATATGTCACATGTCCTCCAACTTTTGGTGTGAAGGATGTGAACTTGCTAATGTCTCCCGTCATATGCTTAGAGCAGCCGCTGTCAAGGTACCAATTTGTAGTCTTGGCTTTCAAGCATACCTACAAAACAACAATTATATTTTGTTTTTAGGTACCCAAATTTTATTGGGTCCTTGGTTGTTAGTGCCATATGATGTTCCCTTAGGAACCCATTTTTTCTTTTCATTCTCCTTTCTCATATTACAAGTTGATGCGGTATGCCCTTTTCTAGCACAATAATAACATTTGACGAAAGGACTAACAGATGTATGAGTAGGCACAAATGTTTTCTTCAAAAAGGATTTTTCATGATCATTAGGCTTATATCCTAAGCCAGCCTTATCATATACACCTTTTTGGATTCCCAAAAGAACATTCAAGTTATCTCTACCATTGGTGAATTTTACAAGAGTGATCTTCAAGTCATTTACTTGTTTTTCATATTCACTGCACTTTTTGCATGTACAATTTCCTAGAGTATATCCAATGCTATGGTTTTCCTTTTCTAATTCCAACCTTTCTTTTGTTAAAGTAATTACTTGGTTTTGCAAATAATTAACCATTTTCTTGGATTTTTCTAATGCCTTAGCCAATCTCATAGAGTCATTGTGTAGTTCAAGAAAGGCATCATGCAATGCATCATATGAGCAAGAAGAAGAAGAAGAGTTAGAGGTTACCTCATCATCGCTTTCGTGGCCAGCCATGAGACATAATTTGGCTTCCTCATTGTCTGAATCATCGGTGGTATCCAAATCATTTTCATCCCAAGCTATGTAAGCTCTTCTAGGTTTGTTTTCCTTCTTTTCTTTTCTTTCGAATTTGTCCTTATTTTGTAATTTAGGGCAATCATACCTCATATGACCGGGCTTTCCACATTCATAGCAAGTAGGTGTGGAGCTTGGACCATCTCCCTTATTGAAACTCTTTTTAGGAAAGGTTGATGATCTTCTTGAGTTAGCTTTCTTTTTCACAAATCTTTTGAATTTCTTTACTAGCATTCCCATTTCATCATCTGAAGCATCTTCCTCTTCTTCATCTTTTTCACTCTCTTCCTCATTTTTGGAGGAGGATGCTTTCAAGGCTAGGCTCTTCTTTTTATTGTCTTTTTCTTCGTGTTCTGACAGCCGACTAAGTTCTAGTTCATGCTCTTGTAATTTTCCAAATAGTGTCGCTAAGTTCATTGTGGTGAGATCTTTAGATTCAGCAATTGCTGTCACCTTCGGCTGCCATTCCCTGCTCAAACAACGTAGAACTTTATTAATTAAATCTTCATTATCAATATTCTTACCCGGATCAAAAAAGTCGGTTCACAATATGAGTGAAGCGTTTCTGCATGTCTTGGATGGATTCTCCTTGCTTCATCATGAACAACTCGTATTCTCTTATCAGAGTGTTTGTCCTTGCACGCTTGACTTCACTCGTTCCTTCATGAGTGATTTGAAGCGTATCCCACATTTCTTTGGCAGTCTTGCAATTTGAGACCCTGAAAAATTCTCCCCTACTCAAAGCAGATGTTATCATATTTCTAGCACGTAAATTTAATTGTACTTTCTTTTTCTCATCCTCAGTTTGTTCACTTCTAGGCTTAATAACAAACTTACCATCTACATCTTTCATAGGGACAAAAGGTCCATTTTCAATAGCATCCCACACATCATAATCTTGTGCTTGAATAAAAATTATCATGCGTTCTTTCCAATATGCATATTCTTCACCATTAAAGGTAGGGGGTCTGCCAAGGGAGGCTCCTTCAGGTAGGAAGTCATTCGAAGCCATTTCTCTTGAAGCTTCTAAGCTCTTTATGCAAGAATCTAGCTCTGATGCCGCTTGTTGGAATATGTGGCTTCGACTCAAGAGGGGAGGGGTGAATTGAGTCTACAAATTTCTTTGTAATTTTTCAACAAGAAAATTTATTTAACAAAATTTATCACGTAATCAATTATATAAAATAAATAAATTAATGGAGAGGTAAAGAGAATACTTGCGCGAGGATTTTATCCTGGTTCAGCTACCAACCACCAGTGACTTACGTCCAGTCCCCACTCCACCTGTGGTATTTTCTTCCACTAACAAACAAGCTTATAACTGGTGCTTGCAACCTTTGTACACAACAGAGCCCTTCTCACTAGGGATACCCCACCCTTGTGTAGAAGCCTCAATCACAACAAAGAGGGATACCACACCCTCACACAAAGTTTCAGCAAATGAAGAACAATATGATACACTCTTCTAGTGCAGATGATTACAACTTGAAGCACTATGAGTATGATGATAATAACACAATTTGGCTCACAAATAATTTTCAGATCAAAATGTATTTTTCATGTATTCTCTTCTCTTATGAATTTTCAACAAAAACCACTTTTATAGCCTTTTGAAAATATGACCGTTGCACCTCAAATAAGGAAAGGACTTATGTCATTGAAAGCTAGCCGTTGCACCATTAAATTTAATGTGCAAATCAATTGGGCGGTTTAAAACAATTTGAATTGGAAAGCTAGCCGTTGCACCATTAAATTTAATGTGCAAATCAATTGGATGGTTTAAAAAACAATTTTCACATGTTAAAATTGGTTCATGCCTTGAGATATACATACAGATTCCAATTCAAATTTCACACACTAAAGCTTTCTTTATTCAAGATCAATATCATTTAATTTCAAAAAGAAAGCTTTACGTTGCACCCAAGTTTCACATATATATGTAAAGAACAATGTACTATTATTTTGGTCATTATTGAACAAATTACCGTTGCCAATCAATTGACAATATTTAGTCAATCAATTTATTTCATTCCAAACTCAATTAATCACGTTTTTCAATTGAGAAGAAAAGCTTAGTCAATTGATAATAAAATCTCAATCATAATTAAATTGAATCAAAGGCTCAAATGGTTGAAGCTTTAGTGCAAATCAGCTTTTATAAGATTGACAAAATTTTTCCATTTGCTATATAGTTTATGTTGACCAAACTCTGCACACGGTTTGAGAAAGTGAAAAGTTGATCATTTCAATTGAAATTGCATCATTTTGAAATTGCACGATTTGATATGCTGCAACGTATTGAATAAATTGATTGCACCTTGAAAATTAATAATTGCATGGGATTGAAAACTGATTTTATATTTTGAAAAACTTAATCTATTTTTTTTTGTTAAATCAGATTTCTATTTATTTTTTTAATTTAAAATCAATTTGAAAAATACTTTGTTAATCAAAAGCTTAATTAAAAACCTTTTTATCCAAAAGTGTAGTATTTTAGTTAAACTGATTAAATGAGCCAAAGTGAGTTTTAGCCATCATACCCTTACAAGATAACTAAGACCTAGTATATATACTCAATCTTGCTTGAGGTCTTGATACTTAATTTTCTGGTACACCATAATAATTTGAATTTGTGCATGCGGTACCTGCATGCTATAAGAAAAATGCTCTTGCCTTTTTGTTAGTGTTTGTCATTCATAAAAATATATTAATGTGTGATTACACAAAGGTTTCAGTGAAATCAATACCTTCCTGTTGATTATACCCTTGAGCAACTAGTCTTGCCTTGTTTCTTACCACTTTTCCATCTTCATCCAGTTTGTTTCTAAATACCCATCTGGTTCCAATAACAGCTTTATCTTTGGGTTTAGAAACTAGAGTCCAAACATCATTTCTCTTGAACTAGTTCAGTTCTTCTTGCATGGCTAGAATCCAGCTTTCATCTTGTAAGACTTCTTCAATCTTTTTGGGTTCCAAATCTGATATGAAGGCCATGTTATTGTTTTCATTGAAAGAAGATCTGGTTCTAACTTCTTGAGATGGACTTCCAATGATAAGATCTTCTGGATGATATGTTTTGAATTTCCAGTCTCTCTTCTCATTCTGAATTTCAGATGTATCAGCACTTGTCTGATTTTCAGACACGTCTATTTTTGACTTGTATGAAGAGTTTTCCACTGCAGGATTAAGTTCAATACCTGCAATATTATCTTCTAGATCTTATAGTTCTCTATCAGTCTTCAAACCATCATTAAACTTTACATGAATTTATTCTTCTACTACAGAAGTTCTAGAGTTAAAAATTGTAAAAGCTTTAGACAGTTCAATGAATATGCCTTTATCTACTTTAGAGTTAAATTTGCCAAGATGATATTTTTTATTAATAATATAACATTCACATCCAAATGCATGAAAATATGATATGTTGGGTTTTCTACCTTTCCACAATTCATCAGGAGACTTATTTAGGATAGGTCTAACCATAATTCTGTTTTGCACATAACAAGCAGTGTTAATGGCTTCTGCCCAGAAGTACTTAGGGAGATTAATTTCATTAAGCATTGTTCTGCCCATCTCTTGAAGAGATTTGTTCTTTCTCTCAACCACTCCATTTTACTGTAGAGTTCTGGGTGCAGAGAAATTGTGAGAAATACCATTTTCCTCACAGAATAGTTTGAACTGCTCATTTTCAAATTCCCCCCCATGGTCACTTCTGATAGCAGAGATACAAAAACCCTGCTCATTATGTACTCTTTTGCTGAATACTGTAAAGACCTTATAGGACTCATCCTTGTGGGTTAAGAAGAGTACCCATGTAAATCTAGAGTAGTCATCAACTATGACAAAACCATATTTCTTTCCACCTAGGCTAGCTACACTGACTGATCCAAACAGATCCATGTGTAATAGTTGCAAAGGTCTAGAGGAGGTGACTTCTTTCTTAGATTTGAAACCTGATTTTACTAGTTTACCTCTCTGACATGCATCACACAAAACATCTTTCTTAAGGGAAATATCAGGCAATCCTCTCACAAGATTATGCCTTTTCAATTTAGAAATTTGTTTCATACTAACATGTCCTAGTTTTTTATGACATACCCACTTTTCATCCTCTTTAGACATAAATCATGTTACACTTTGATCTGAAAGTTCAGACAGGTCAATCTTACACATATTGTGTTGGCTTTTAGCAGAAAAGATGGTTTTTCCACTATTGTCATTGACTATGCATGCATCCTTAGAAAAAGATACATAAAATCCACTATCATACAATTGACTTATGCTAAGCAGATTATGTTTTAATCCTTTCACATATAAGACATCACAGATAATAGGCAAGGGAGGTTTACCACCAATTTTACCTAGACCAACAACTTTCACTTTCTAATTACCACCAAATGTTACATGTCCACCTTTCTTAGGTTGGAGGTCTAGGAACATAGACCTTTCTCCTGTCATATGTCGCGAGCATCCACTGTCCAGGTACCATGATAGGTGTTTCTTTGTCATGTTAAGCATGTTTACAATAGGAATGATCATGGATTTAGGTACCCATATTTTCTTGGGTCCTTTTCTGTTAGTGTGAGGAGTCTGTGAAGACTTCCTTCTCTTTTTGTGAATACACTTAGACGTGATATATCCAGCTTTTCCACAGTATGTACATATAGGTTTATTTGAACTAACTGACACAGATTTGACAATTATTTTTAAGAACTTTGTTGATCCTTTATGATGTTCTTGACTAGAATAACCTATACCTTCTTTGTTAAGGGAGTGCCTCTTACTTCCCAAAAGTTTAGTCAGATTATCTCTACCATTAACAAATTTGGCAAGATCTGAGGTGAGCTCTTCTACTTTCTATTGAAGTTTAATCACTTCTTCAGAGGGTAGACTTTCAACTGAGTTCTTAGCTTTAGACTTTTCAGTCTTATGCCTACTATTCTCTTCAACTAACTTCCCACACTCTTGAGATTTCTGTGTATACTCATTTGAGAGTTTAACATACTGTCTCTTGAGGGATTTGAAAGCTTTAGATATACAGTTGGATTCTTCTAATAGTTCATCATAGGCATCACTCAATTTCTCAAGTTCAGATTGTACCTCGGTTTCTGATTTTGAATCAGTATCTGCCATAAGACAGAGATTTGCTTCAAGCTCCTCTCATTCACTTTCAGTGGAGCTTTCATCAAGATCTTCCCAAGTGGCCATCATTCCCTTCTTCTTTTTGTTGAAGAACTTCTTGGGATGTTGCTTCTTGAGTTGAGGACATTCTGCCTTGATGTGACCATGCTTTTTGCATTCATAGAACACAATGACATTTTTGTCATTTGATCCATCATCTTTGTTGTATTTTTCTTTGTTAAAGCACTTGAAAGGTCTGTCCTGTCTGAAGTTTCTTTGCTTTAAGAGCTTTTTCATTTTTCTGGTAAGAAGCTAGAGAAAGTTCATCATCTTCATCATCAGAGTCATCCTCATTTGATTCCTCAGATTCATCTGAAGATTCGTCAACTTTGAGAGCTTTTGAAGCAGATCCCTTAGATGATTTCTTGTCAGTCTTGGGAGCAATGGATTTGCTCTTCTTTCCATTATTTTCTTCAATCAGCTCCTGTTCATGGATCTGAAGGGTGCCAAGAAGCTCACCTAGCTTCATTGTTGATAGATCTCTGGCCTGAGACATAACAGTTACAAGAGGTCTCCATTGTTTTGAAAGACTTCTGAGAATCTTTTGAATGTCTTCCTTAGTCTTGTAAACTTTTCCCAGAGATTTCAACCCATTGGTTATAGTTTGAAATCTCTCATACATTTGACCAATAGTTTCTCCTTCTTCCATTTTGAATAGCTCATATTTTCCGACCAACATACTGTCTTTGGTATCTTTTACTTTGTTAGTTCCCTCATGAGCAATAGCTAGTGAATCCCACATTTCTTTAGCAGATTCACAAGCACAGACTTTTTCAAACTCTTCTCTGCTCAAAGCACACATGATTGCATATCTAGCTTTGGCATTAAATTGCCATTTTGTTCTTTGATCAGAGGTCATGCTAGCTTTAGGAACTTCTGATCCTTTGTCATCTTTAGGAACATAGGGATCTTCTTCAATGATATCCCACATATCAGAGTTAGTGGATTGTAAAAACCACTTCATCTTCTCTTTCCAGTAGATGTAGTCCTCTCTATTGAAGTGTTGAGGTCTCGACATTGAGGATCCTTCTCCTGCATGATTCTTGCTTGTGCTGGCTTCTCCTGTCATTTCCAACATCTTTTCCTCTACACTGTTAAGTGCTCAACCCAGAGGCTGAGCTCTGATACCAACTAAAATAACCAAAGTTAACACAAGAAGGGGGGTTGAATTGTGTTTACCAAATTTTTAGGAAACTTTGAAAATTATTTTCGCAGACACAACAAGCAAAAATAAGGCAACAGAAAATTAGACGGGTGACTCGTCTAATTTTGAGACAGAACACACGCGCACACAAAGAAAGTCAAAACAGAAATTGATATTCACAATATTAACTCCCCGGGTTAAAAGTTTAAACAAATAAACTCTTAAACAAATTAAAGAGATAAGACAAGAGGAATATCACTCAATAGTTTTATAATGATTCACCCCAAAATCCACAGGGCTACGTCCAGTTTCTTGGTAGCACCAAGTTTCCACTATAATTGATCAGATTATAGTACAAATATTATTTTCACACCTAGCCTCTCCAGGCTCAACACTTAAACAAGTATTCTTTTCTCACCCAGCCTCTTCAGGCTCAACACAATAAGGAGTAAAGGTTTTGTGTAATTAATACAACTTGCAAATCTTTCAGATCACACTCAGAGAGTGAAATAACTATGAAGTATGAAAGACTATGAATTAATATCAAATGATTGAATGAATATTCAATGAAAGAATGAAGAAGTTAATGAAGTGAGTAAATGCTTCTTGCGCAGAGTTCTTAATGATATTCAACTTCTTGTCTTCATCTTCATGGTTTGATCTATATAAAGACTTCAATCAATTGATCTGTTAGGCACAGCTTCAGAAAGTGTGTTCTTTGATTTGAGCTTTTGGAACGCCATTAATGCCCAAGAGTCGTTCTGTGTAAGCATTAAATGTTTAGGGACGTTGAGTTTTAACAAGGCATTCCCAGAGTACACTTTTGTTCTAAGTAGCTGTTGTATCAGAGTTGCAGCAGCAGGCTTCTTGTACTTGCAGCAGTGAGCTTTCCTCTTTCAGTGCAACACTCAGTTCACTTTTTGGAAAGCACTTTTACTTTGTACTAGAACAACTAAAAGGTGACTGCTGTGATACAGAGGTTGCGTGTTTATTCCTTAAAACCTTGAAACAAACATTCTTTATTCTTTATCCTTGGTGCTATTGTCCAGAGGTCTTCGAGATCCTTAAGGAAGACATCTTATTCAAATAAGGTTGACTTGGACTTCATTCTGATAGACTGACACTTTTTCAAGTGTAGCAGTGTTTGAAATTTAGACGGGTGCTTGTGCAGTCCAGATTTAGACAAGTGATAATGAGCCAAAACATAGACGAGTGATCGAGTCATTTTAGATGAGTGATCTTTCGAGGCTTCTTCAGAATTGTGATTCTTGCCACGTCATCAACTAGATCAGAATCTTGATTGAGCTTTGACGTGGTCTATGTCTGAGTTGACTGTATTTTTAGATGAGTGGTTTTTAGACGAGTCTAAAAACTGCGCTCTACTAAAATGTAGACGGGTCATAATTTAGACAAGTGACCTGAAATCTACTTTCCTACACACTTATCAGGCATATCAGTAATTTCATATGGTTCAATATTATCATACTTAATCTATTTGGAATCATCAAAACTTAGAGAATTTACACATAGGATGTGTTTCAGACTTATGAGGTCTCAACAAGAATGTTGACTTGGACTTTGTTCTGACAATAATCAGTAGACGTGTGCAGTAGAGTCCATTTTTAGACAAGTGAACTAATCCAGCTTTTAGACGAATGTGCAAGACTTGTTCAGACGAGTGACCCACTGATAGTGCTTCAGGTCTTGATCTTTTCCACGTCATCTTTATGAACAGATGTTTGAATTTGAGTTGACTTGGTCTCTGGCTGAGCTATCCATTTTTCGGACGGGTGGTTTTTCAGACGAGTCAGAAAAACTGCTTCTCTGAAAAACTTAGACGGGTCTGTTTTAGACGAGTGACCTTAAGTCAATTTTTCTGCAAACTTGAATAGTTTTATTAGTAATTTCACATGGTTCAATATAACCATACTTAATAGAATTGGAATCATCAGAACTTAGAGAATTTACACATTGAATGTGTTCCAGACTTATGAGGTCTCAACACAAAGTACCTCCCTAAGTACCAAAGTACTTACCTTTTTGATAATGCCAAAAGGGGGAGAAGAAGAAAGAAAGATTTTATAAAAAGAATGGGAGAATGATTTTATGAGAAAGTAAAATAAGATAAAATAGAAGTAAGTAGTAAGTCAGGATGTCTTTATAGAAAGAATCAATTCAAAGGAAAACATAAGTTTAGGGGGAGTCTCTAAATGCTCTTAAAAGGAACAAAGAAACAGAGAAAATAGTTTCTATGTCTCTGTTGTATTAAAATGAATATGTTGATATCTTACTTTTAATTAAATCTATCTTTTTGATATCTTCTGTATATTTGCTTATGTTCAATATAAAATCATACGAAATGTTTGTCATCGTTAAAAAGGGGGAGAATGTTAAGTCACAAAGCATTTGACTCTGTCATGCATCTGACTCTCACTCTAGTTAGCCCGTGTGTGTTTTGATGAACCCAAACATTAAGCAAATGATTTTAATTGAACTATCTGAGTATTGCTAATCATCTACTTGAGATGTGCAGAAAGAGAAGACAATCTTAGCAGAATAACTCAACTAAAGGATCAAAGCATAATATATGCGTCATATCTTTGGATGCTGAATACATGATGAAGAGTAATGCGTCTGAGGAGAGATTCAAGCTCTAAAGCTCTAAGGCCAACATCTTATCTCAGACTCCTTGTTTATGAAGAAAGTAGCTAGAAGCAAGAAGGCAAAATGTTATTCATAATCTAGCATCTTCAAGATTGAAAGATGAAGATAGTGCATCATCTAATCAATCAGTTGTTTGTGAGAAGACTATGTCAAAAACTGAAGAATGATCTACTCAAGATCTCTCTTTCATCTCTCAGTGTGAAAGAAGAGAGATCAAGAAGTCATCTAAAGTTATACACTGATCAAACCTCTTCAAAGCAACAAAGAGTACAAATACAATTTTCTGAAGAAAGTTGAAAGAAGATAGATCGAGATTACAGACTATATCTTCCAGAAAGACTTGCATCAAGAAGCGTCTGATTACTCATAAGATGTGTCTGGACTTCTGACAGAATCAAGAACTTCATTCTTGTCAGAACTACTCATAGAACCTGAAGGATGTTCAAGTGCATATCTCCAGCATGGAAGAAGTGAAACATTAAAGTATGGAGTTACATTTTATCTCTCGTGGCTGAAGCAACGTTCAAAAGGAGAAAATGCTTTACGAAGAAATTACTTGGAATCAGAGTGAAAGTATTTAATTAATTCAAATGAGTATATTAATTTATTTATTATCTTCTACCGAGATCAGAAAAAGAAGAAAAGACAAAGGGCAATGTTGCAAAATGTCTCTTATGCGATAAAGAGAAAAGCACATTTTCTGTGCTTTTTTAAGTGTTGTACAAATAAGGAAAGAAACGTTGTCCGAAGCAAAGAAAGCATATCTGCTATACTCTGTGGTCAACAAATGACCTCCAACATTCTAAAAGCATTAAATGACAAGTCAGAACGGCTATTATCCAAAGGATAAAGAATAAGACCTTTGATCATGCCTCAACGGATCTATTGTGATCAAGTATAAATTGAAGAAGTCGAAGACCTGAAGAAAAAGATGAGAACACGAAATAGAGATGAATAACTAGCAAAGCTGAAATATACAACATACTCTGAAAGCATTTCTTTACAAAGAAAAATATTCATACAAAGAATACAACAAAGCTAATAGCATTCATCACTCTCGTAATTTTTTCTCAAACTACAAATCTTTTAGAGAAGAGCTCCTCTGCAGCTCACCAAGATCTTAATCTTATATTCACTCGCTGAAGTGTTATTTGGTTGAATTGCTATTGTAACATTGAAAAGCGATGGGTCATGAGTCTTCATTTTTTAGCAAGTTTTAGTTCCAGAGGAGACAAAGCATATGTATGTGATCGATGAAACTTGTAGTCTTTCTCACCGTTGCTCGATCTTTCTCTCTGAAGCCAAAATGGTGGCTTGAAGGAGACGAGATTTACCGATAAAGACGGTCATGACTCATAGGAGAAGGGGTCTGTGCAGACATAACACGGAGACTCTATTACAATTTGATAGGACACCAATTCACTCGATCACAAGTTAACTATATTTTTTTGGACAAACAAATCTCTACCGTTGATTACTTTAACAATAAATCCAATGGCTAATTGTGATGCTTCTCGGGTGTGCCACATGAAGAGATGCTTCATGTTAGAATTGGCCTTATTTTATGAGAAATGTTGAATAGTACGACTTTTTTTTTGACGAAACATGACGAATAGTTATACACCGTTGGTTGTTAATACCATCTCCTGATTATCCTCTGCATTTTCTAAAAACATAATATTGTAATAATTGTTTAAGTGATTCGTCAAATTCGTAAGGTACTTTTTCGTACCAAATAGTGGTACTCTTATTTTATTGATTGTTCTTTGACTATGAATAATTAAATCTATTCTTGTCAAAAATCGTATTTGTCGGAATCTAGTCGGAACGGGTGTGACCTATATTTCTAATAATAAATATTAAGATTATTTAAGAATATAGTTTGACAGACTAGTACATCCTGCTCCTATATATCCCAGATGAAAATCAAAACTAACGTAGTTATCCATAAAATTTTGACCGGAACAAAATCTATTATAAGAAGAAGTTTTTATTGACGTGTATTACAAGAAGTCGTTGAAGTGCTAGAAATAATATACTTAGGGTCCGTTTGATTTGTTATTTTTTAAGGGACAGTACAGTACAAATCATTTTGTTACATGTTTGATTTTTAATTTGGTTTATGGACAGGACAAAAACAAGATGATGGACTAGACAAAAACTTAAAGTTTTGTTACCCACTTAACCAAGGGACAAAAACTTGTCCTGTACACAAAATAAACGAAATGTCAAAATTATCCTCCAACCATCACGTCTTCCCCGCAGTAACCCACCTCGAGCATTTTTCTTCCTCGCAGTAACGGCTCTAACTTACTCATTTAAATTAATCACGTGATCCGCTTTCTTCCTTGTTCTCAAATTTCTCTCTCTGGCCTGGAACTCTTTTTCACACTTACGATTCACGAACCTTTCCCATTCTCTCTGTGATGGATAAGACAAAACCAAAAGATGAAAGAATTATGGTGCACCATTCATTTAACAGGTAATCAGTTTGACATTATTTGATTTTTGAAGGGAGTGTTAAGGTGGCTCCAGAAAAGGTTGAAGCCAGATCAAAAATCGGTCTTTGGAGATCACAATATTATAATGTTGTGTTGCAGTCAATTTGACAATAGTGATATTGAATAGTGAGAACCCAACATGAAAAGCCCAATCAATTAATTATAAATAAAAAAGTATTTAAAATATAAAATTCTTGTTCCGTATATTTTTATAATGCACATCAAACATTATATAGTATAAATGACATTTTAGTAAATTTTCCGTTGTCTGTCTCCAAAGATCGTAAGCATATCAAACAACATATATCGCATAAAATCAATTGTTCGTCCCATCAACTAACAAACACCATACATCACAAAAAGTTGTCTTGAATCTCAAACCACTTGTTCTCATCAGATCTTGTCTTGCTTTGTTTCTTCCTGTATTGCGAATCAAACGGACCCTTAGGATATAAGAATAAGAATTAGTGTAATGTGATGATCTCATGGGCTTGGCTGTCCCGTGGACATTAGTGTTCATACATGAGTGTTCTGCAAGCATGCCAAAAGCAAAAGAAAAAACATTTTTTTATCCTTCGTTGAAAACTATGTTCGTTATACCTGTGAACGCATCATTTTGATAAGCAAATCCTTCATCCCCACTCTGAAATCACGCTACTCAGCAGCGACATGTGATTGGTATGTGTCCCTCTCGGGTGGTAAGTATCATACCTTTACTTCTTTGCTAAGGCTGATTGTTTGATCTAATTTGCAGATTGGTGAAGATTTTGGCCTCAAACAACCGCGGATTCGGGGTCTCTACATAAACCCACCCACAATCAGCAGAGCACACCAAGTGAATGACAGACAGCAAACGGCGCAGCAAAGGTGAACCTCTTTTGATCAACCAATTGTAATTGTAATTTTGATTGTCTTATATACATTTTTTCGTTAAAAATTGATATAATCTATTTTCGTAGCTGTCCAAAACAAACTCTAAATTTTTTAACGGCCCTCTAAAGTAATTGGCTCATTAGAGGAGCCAAATACGTAATTTACTACCTTTTTCGGCTACTTTATCATAACCTTCATTCTTTGCCTCTAAATCAGAAGTTAATACTGATTTTATGATTTAATTTGTAGATTGGTGAAGATTTTGGCATCAAATAACCGTGGATTCGCATTCTACATAAACCCACCCACAATCAGCACAGTACACCCATCGAGCGAAACATATAGAGAAAGAGTTTGAGGATGCAGCAAGAATTGAGGGAGATGCGCACTGGGATAGATAGAGATCAAGCGATGCAACAAGGGAGAAAGGATAAAGGAATGCTTCCAGCAGATGAGTCTCTCCCCAATCGTCACCATCATGCATCACAGGCGCACATGGGTAACCTCTTTTAGTCTTTTCATCAACCAATTCTAATTTTCATTGTCTTATATCCATTGTTTTGTTACTGGGCTATTTGATGTTTGCATTTCACTGCTGCGCCTTGCCTTTTTCTTTTTTCACTTCTAGCCATGTTAAATTTATCTCACCTCTTGGTTTCTTATATTTGTCAAAAGATAAAAAAAATAGATGCTGCCAAGGAGCAAATAGGAGAGAGCACAAAGAAAGATCGCTCTTGGTTTGGATTCATAATTGAAATCATTCTCTCTCCCTTTAGAACTAAGCACATCGAGCCACATCGTATCCGTGGGGACTACAACTATGTGGAGAATAGGTCCTTACCCGTTTCAACTCTGATTGATATACTCAAGATGAAATATGGGAAAGATGATATACATGAGGGGAATCTAATACCTGCACTATATGATATATTTGGTGAAGATGCTAGCCCTACAGTGAAGAATATCGCAAAGTTTGGCTGGGATAGTCGCCAACGAGGAGGTGGTGAAAGTGAAGGATGTGCTGGAAGTTTGGGGATGGTGGGTAAGCAAGAGGCTTATTCTAGATCGACTAGGAACAATGTTACAGATTGTTGAGGTATGTATTTGTCGGAAATCTTGACGAAGTTTATGGAGCTGTTAACAATGTCATATTATTATTAGTTTTGAATCAAGTTTCATAATTTAGTTTCCTTGTGTATATTTGAATTCTTTAATAAATTTTTTATTTCACATCCATTATGGTTCCACCATGCCACTTTGTAAAACTATTCATTTCGTTATGATGCGATGATCTGACGAGCAACTTGTACTTGATTTGCTTTTCACACAAGTAAGCTGATAGGTAATCAACTAGTTAGTTAGTGGGTGAATGAGGGGAAATAAGGCATGTTGCCTACAAATAAGAGGAGAAATTGAGAGTGTGGGATATCTTTTAATTTTGGAAATAGTTGGGGCCTTTGGGCAATTGGGAGGTTGGCAGAGCCTCGAACATTTACTAGATTCTATAATGAAAGGAAATTTCTCTATCTTTCTTATAATCTGAACCCGTTTCGATCAACTGGTATTAGAACTCCTATCTTGGAGCTGTGGGGTTGTAAGCAGATGAATTTAGATGTTGTTCGGGGTTCAACAAGAATGAAGGATCTGATTCCTGACATGCTTGACGAAATGATAAAAGAGATTCAAAGTTGGAGAAGAGAACTCAAGGAGCCACGTCTAGGAATACCAATAATTGATGGAGAAGATGTGTATGGGTGGCCGATCAAGGTCAAGAAATATTTTGATGCGGGAGGCGTATGTGAAGAAGAACTTCAACCAGGGTATGATCCAGATTTACTGATTTGGGTCCATGAAAAAGAGTCAAAGTTGTTGCAGGGATCAAGAAAAGAATCAAGACTAGCAACAAAAGAAGAAACAGAGGGAGAAAAAGGGACTCGAGAGGGGAAATCCTTAGCTTTAGAGGTAACCAGAATCCTTAATTTCAGAGGATGAGAGAAATTTCGTACTAGAGGAGTTAAGAGAAAATTGAAGGAGGAGTGGTTCCAAGAACTCAACAAATAATTTCAAGACGAGATGGTGGAGAGGACAGAAGAGGTATAAATGGCAGAACTGGAGAGATAAGCAAAAAATACAACCGTGAGTGGCGCAAAGGTGGATACGAGACAGGTAACAAGAGAGTAAAGTGGAGAAACCGCCACCAAACCCGCCAGACTGGGACTCGTATACGGCAGTGGGTGAAGCACTTGCATTAGCAACAAGAACAACGATGGTGACCGGCCGACAACCCCAAGTCAACAACAACGATCACAAAGACGGAACAACGACGGCAGAAACACTGCTGATCAGGCCATCGCCAAAACTTCCGAACTCAAGCTCGACCATCAAGGGTAATGTGATAGAACCCAATTCAAGAGAAATCGAAAACTGTATTATTGATCGAAAAGGTAAGAATTATTACAAGAGAAACCCTTGTAATCCCAAAGCAAAGGCTTCTCAGAGAAGAAAATGTTATCTCTCTGCACAAGTCAGAGTATACACTCTAGACTCCCAATTCTGAAATACAAACTCTGCATGCAATATAACAAACTCAATCCTCTTTTCTCTCTCCTGTAACTAACTTTTCCCTCCTTCCCTATTTCCCACCTAAGGTGATTCTAAGTGGCCTTGTACATTTGGGCCTGTGGTAGGTCCTGATTATAGGATTGTCGTTGGGAACTTATCAAAACCGCCCCTTTAAGTTCTGTCTTGTCCTCAAGATAGAGGAAAGAAAACGGTTTTGTAATAGCTGCTACCACTTTTCCACATCCTTGAGGCAGAAGGAAGGGTGCAGCTGCTTGATGAAATCTACTTCCTTCCAACGAGCTTCTTCTGCTGTTTGAGCCTTCCAAAGAATGAGCTACTCAAACACTGTTCTGCCATTACACTTACTCTCTTTGCATGCAAGTAATACTTCATTAGGCTCCGCAATGGATCTTGCTGTCTTGTGATTAGAATCAATAGAGTGTGCCATTAAAGGATTTGTTCCAGGAAATTGCATAGGAAATGACTTTGCTAGAGTTATTGAGCCAGGCATTTTAGGATACTGGCCCATTGTCAATATTTAAGTGCTCTTTTAATGCGGCTTATCAAAACTTCATTTGTCAACTCCGGTGCGTAAGAGAAGATCTTCCAATCAATTCCCTGGCTTGTTGCTACCGCCATTGCTGTAAAAACATGACCGGTTGGTTCAACCAGGAACCAGTTGTTAATAGAAATGGCAACTTTTTGAATACAACTGGACATTTAAAGCCATTTAAAAGCACAACTGTAATTATAAAGCTAGTTAAAATTCTATCAGTAACTGTAAATCTGTTATTCTCTCCTTAATTAGGATATCACAGCTGTAGGATAGGAATATATGTCAGTTTAGGTAATTTTCAGGGATGAAAATAGCTTGTATTTATTTGTATTAAACAATATTTATATGAGAATTCCCAGAGAGGAAAATACAGTTTTTAGCCTACACGTTTCTTAGTTTGAGATGGTATCACTCTGGGTCACGATCATAGCCTAGCCTACATCACGTCTCTGTCCTTTTGCAATTCTAGTCCCAGTCCTAGTCCAGATCAAGGTCTTTCTTGGTTGTTTTTCAGCTCATTCCTAGTTTGAAATTGGTTCTTCGTGACCAATTTTTTTTTCTCAGCCTCATGTCTTCCGAAAAGTATGATGTTTTATTGGTTCGTCTTAATGGCAAGAATTACTCAGCCTGGGACTTTCAACTCCAGATATTTGTCTTCGGTAAGGACCTGTTGGGTCATATGGATGGCAGCAACCCCGCTCCTAACAAAGCCACCCAAAAGGATGAGCATGCCAAGCAGGCAGTCAAGGATGCTCAAGTCATGGCCTGGATCATCGCCTTTGTTGATCCCACCATCGTCCTCATTCTTCGACCCTTCAAGACTGCATCCGAGATGTGGGCCTATCTGAAGAAAATTTATAGTCAAAATAACACGGCTAGAAGATTCCAACTTAAGCACGAAATCGCCATTTTTCAACAGGACAAGTCTCTCTATCTTTGAATTTTACTCTCATTTCATGAATTTGTGGCTGAATACACTGTCATAGTCTATGAAAACTTAACTTTTGAAGGCCTTAGTCCGGTACAATATTTTAACGAAACAGCTAAACGTGATCAATTTCTTATGAAACTGCGATTTGAATTTGAAGGTATCAGGTCAAATCTAGTGAACAGAGACCCTGTACCCTATTTGCTCTCTGTACCCTCTTTGGATGCATGCCTCAATGATCTGTTTTGTGAGGAACAACCCCTTCTCGCTCAAACCACCATGGACCAACACAAATTCACATCTGTTCCAGTGGTGTATGCAGCACAAACCAAGCCAAAAAGATGGGACATGAGTGCCATTCAATGTTTCTGCTACAAAGGATTTGGTCATTATGCTTCCAACTGTCCCAAAAAATTATGCAGTTACTGTAAAAAGAATGGGCATATTATCAAAGAATGTACGACAAGACCGCCCAGGAGATATGCAACGGCCTTTACTGCCTCGGTTGGTTCTTCTACTCCTAGAAGCTTTGCGAATACAACATCTGTCCAACAAAATGCTCCTGCCCCTGTTCACAGTTTGACTCTCGAAATGGTTCAACAAATGATCATTTCCGCATTCCCTGCTTTAGGACTCTCAGGTAAACCCTTTCTACCTTTTTTCCTTGGTACTTTGATTCTGGTGCTTCCAACTATATGACAAACAATGCTCCTTTCCCTACTAATGTCACCAAATGTTATGAAGATCTGAAGATTCATACTGCTGATGGAAAACCATTTACCTATCACAGTCAATGGTGATATTTCTTCACTTTAACCGATGTCATTGTCTCTCCTGACCTAACGAGTAATCTTATTTCTGTTGGTCAATTAGTTGACAATAATTGTCGGGTAGAATTCTCAAAATTTGGTTGTCTTGCGCAGAATCAACACTTAAGGAAGATGATCGCGAAGGGGCCTAAAGTTGGACTCCCTTTTCCACTCCATTTCTCTGTCTCCATGTCTTTTCTTACCTTTTGTTTCTGCATAAAGCGTCTTCGACATCCAAACTCAAATGTATTTCATGATTTGCTGAAATATGGTTTTCTTGGAAATAAAGAATCACCATCTCTTCGTGCAGTTCAATTTGATTGTGTTTCTTGTAAACTTGGCAAAAACAAAATTTTACCATTTCCAACTCATAAATCAATTGTAGAACAACCTTTTGATATGATCCATAGTGATTTATGGGGGATGACACCTGTTATATCTCATGCTAATTACAAGTACTTCATTACTTTTATTCACGATTATAGTCGTTTCACGTGGATTTATTTTGTGCTCAAAAGACGAGGTATTCACTGCTTTCAAATTTTTTCATGCTTATGTTCAAACCCAATTTTCTCCCAAAATTAAAATACTTC
This sequence comes from Sophora flavescens, assembly GCA_030762895.1. Lineage (NCBI taxonomy): Eukaryota > Viridiplantae > Streptophyta > Magnoliopsida > Fabales > Fabaceae > Sophora > Sophora flavescens. The sequence goes on along the minus strand of CM061070.1, from coordinate 73,655,723 downwards.
GCTCTGACAATGGGGGGAGTACATGTCTCATTTATTTCAGGAATTCTTGCAAACAAATGGTATTGTCTCTCAAGGGTCTTGTCCTTCAACCCCTCAACAAAACGGGGTAGCCGAAAGAACAAATCGCCATCTTCTCGATGTTGTTCGCACCCTTTTGTTGGAATCTTCAGTGCCATCTCACTTCTGGTGTGAAGCTCTCTCTGTTGCTTTTCACCTTATCAATCGCATGCCCTCTCCATCATTGAACCATGACTCTCCTCTCAGACTTCGAATTTCCCATGCATGTATTGTTCCATCCACCCCCACGAACGGCTTTGGGTGGAATTTTGGCCGTGATTCTTGTATCTCCTCTTCTATTGTCAGGTCAACCAACTCCGGGCTTTGAAGACAGTAAGCCTTTGTCGCTGCATCTCCAGCTTTGATCTCCCCCTCGATCTTGATAATTAGGTCGTCCTCGGTTTCTGCTTCATCCTTCTTCATCTCACCAAAAGCTCGTACTTTGGTCTTGTCTTCCTCTATTGTCAATCCCTCAATGACACTGCCACCGTAGCTCTATCTGAATCTTCTGATTAGAGCCATTGAAAATGACTCCCAATTTGCATCAAGGTCCTCTTGGCACCAAGACCGAACCTAATCCATGCTCATGAATACACATTGCAGCTTATCGGACGGGTGAATTTCTTGCTCCTCGAAGAACCTATCAGCTCTACCAATCGACCCAACGGGACCTGCCCCGTAAACTTCGGCAACTCCACCTTCTTGGCCCACATGTCCTTCTCCGGTAACACTGACTCTCCCTCGAGTATCCGGCAGATCGGACCTATTGATAGGAACCCAATTCAAGAGAAACCGAAAATTGTATTATTGATTGAAAAGGTAAGAAGTATTACAAGAGAAACCCTTGTAATCCCAGAGCAAAGGTTCCTCAGAGAAGAAAAGGTTCCCTTTCTGCCCAAGTCAAAGTATTCAATCTAGACTCCCAATTCCAAAATACAAACTCTGCATGCCTTCCTTTCCCCTCCTTACCTATATAACAGTCTCAATCCTCTTTTCTCTCTTCTGTAACTAACTCTTCCCTCCTTCCCTATTTCCCACCTAAGGTGATCTAAGTGGGGCCTGTACATCTGGGCTTGCGGTAGGTCCTGGTTACAGTATTGTTATCGAGAACCCATCAGAATGGAACGCCGGTGACGTGGATCCTGTGGAAGGCAGTGGGGCTGGCCTCTATTATCTGCTATATCCTGTAATCAAGGGAATTTCCCTATCTTTCTCTATAATCTGAACCAGTTTTTATCATAAGCCATTCTTCCATTTTTCTTGTATCTGAGTTGGACAGTGAAATGAATGAGATGTTTAATGCTTTGATTGATTATGTCAATGTCTTGAATGAGTTCAATGCTACATTTTGTTTCCGTGTTCAATGATCCTCCGCATTAATATGTGATTAGTCTTGAATATCTGCTCCATTGTTTTGGGTAGCACGTCGTTCTATTTTGAAAGTTGAAATATCAAGCACATTATTGGTCAGTGTCTTGTCTTGCATCTTGTGGATATCTTTGGTTTTTGTGGGCCAGTTTCACTCTTTCAGTGTTTTGCAAAAAACTTCACCTCAGTTGCTCACAACGTAGCTTGATAAAATGCCAGAGTCATAATGATAATGATGAGCACAAATGCTCATGAGGATTTTGAACTGTTTGATATTGTTTTAGCCTTTGAATCACCTTGTCGATTGCATTCTAGTGACATATGATGCCTTGAGTCTTGCATAGGGTCTGTTTGTTGACAAATTAATAGCGTACTAATTGTGCTGACCAGGTTTCTATATCAGCAGGTGATTGACTTGGCCAAGATGGATGTATTGGTAACTAGCCCAGCTGAAATTGGAACCTTGAAGAGGAGAAGGAAGGTTTGGAGGCTGAGATTAAGGGCATCAAGCTAAAACGGAAACAATCAGTTGACAAGTCCTTTGCCAATGCACTTGAGCACAACAAGCCCCCTCAGTAGATCCTGTCTTCTTTCCTTATTTCATTCTCTTTTTTAAATATCCTACCTTTTTAATATGATGCCTTGAGTCTAGCATAGGGTCTGTTAGTAAACAAATTCAATCGGTACTGATTGTTCATGGGTCTGTTTTATTGCGTGTGTTAATGAAAGGATTAAGAGGACTGCCTAGGAAGATGTAGACCTTTTAAAGCTTGGTTATGGTCCATTGATTTCTGGGTTGTGTGTTTTAGCTGGTGCATTTGATGTCTTTGGGTGATAGGTTTGTTTATGTACTCACTCAGTTGATTGCCTGCAGAAATATTTGCCACTGTTTTGAGGTGAGGGCTCTTTGAGCTTTGGTTTTGATTTGAATGCTGAACTATTATGATTAACTAAGCCTATTGTGCATGGTTGGTGGTTTGATGCTCTTGATTTTAGAGCTCATGCATGTCTTTAATTATCCATCGCAGTTTGCTGCATGCATGTTGATGAGTAATTTGTTTTGCATGTCAGAAACTTTGTAATTCTTTCATTTAAGTTGATGTGCTACTATATGAGTTTGGGTTCTGTTTGAGTTGTTTAGCTAGCTTTTAAGCTTTTTAAGTTATGTGGAGCTCATTTTCACATGCTGTCAAGATTTTAGGCTGCATATGTTTTTATTCATAACTTGAGCTGGAAGCTTCAGATTTGGGTGGCCCCTTTTTACTTGGAAACTCAATATATAGCCGTTTATTGTCAAAATCCCAGACTTGAACTTTTAACCAATCAAAATCTATTTTTGTTTAGAGCCAAATATGTCCTGCATGTTAGGATCGAGCCATGGGATCAATATCTTGCAAATATGAAGGGTGGCTACTGTCGGCCCATGTAGTCGGTCCAACTCTTCCTTGGACCCTACACATAGCAGGAGTTCTATAGCTTCATGTTGCCTTTTTTTTTTGTCTAGCATCTTTTCAGCTTTCGGCATCAATTACTCTTCTATCTACAACTTGGGTCATGCACCTTTGATTTGCACACAACTTGTTAAATTGTGAAGCTTAGGTATGGATCTTGAATCTGTCTAAAGTTTCAGATTTTTTTCCTTTTCTCGTCTGACACAGGTTTGTGCATAAATTGAAGCCATTTTCTGCATATCAACCTGTTAAGTTGCTGTCACTGTTTGATTCGGATATGAATCTACACACCTAATATCTTCAGTGATTCTCGTCTTGTTTAAGAGTTAAATAACCCAGTTATGTTGAGCTAAAATTCCAATTCTAACTCCATTCCTTTGATTTCTGGTGTTTTTGTGAAGTTTGCTTAAAATCTTGTACAGCAAAGGAAGCGAGCCTAATTAGATTTGGGCATGTGGTTTGTTGGAGTGACAATGGTTTCTCATTAAAATCTATGCATGATCTGGTTTTTAGTGGTATCATTGTTCTTGTTTTTATTTCAGGTTCTATTTGTTCTTTTTTAAATATGCCAAATCTTTTTTTCTTATTCCTTGGGATGAAAGAATTGTGCATATTCATTCTATTAACTGTCCGCTACAATATGTGAATCATTAGATGACAGTAGCCATAAGTTTAATTTTCCCTTTCAAATTTGTCTCGTTAGGTTATTTGGGAACTGTATACATGGATAAATCTTGGATTTGTATGCCGCATAACATGCCGCAATATGTTGATGGGGTGAAGAAGTTTTTTGGTTTGTGGTTTGGCTGTGGCAGAACTCCATGGTTCCATGCATTGACCTTTTTTCAGCAAAGTGTAAATGTTGTGACCCTTTTGATTGACTTGTGAGTTTTGGTACTTTAACATGTCTGGTGCAGTAGTTTTGTTCTCTTATGATCTTGTAGATGCCAAAACTGTCTAGTGGTGCTTATTATGGAATATTTAAAACAGTCTCACGAGGGGTTTAACACCCTTTTTAACTGCAAAACATTAGTGAAGAAAAACTAAAGCTGGGAAAATGTGTTTGTCCTTCTAACAGAGATCATGAGTTGATAGACATAATATGAAATTGGTTGTGTATTGAATAATGTGTTTGCTCTGCTGGTTACTTTTGTTAATTGTTGTTGTTGTATTATTTGAATGCTTTCCTTATTCTTTTAATGCAAATGCTAACCAGTGTCCTTAGGGCATTGGTTAAGGAATTAGAAATAGAAACTTTGTCTTGGAAAGTGGTATATTTAATACTTTGAAAATTTAATGGAAGGTACCAAACTCACACATCAATACAGTACAGTTTGTCTCATATAAAAATTCAAAGGCATTAATTTATTAAAAATCAAACACTTTTCCAGAAATCCAATTTAACTAACTTGTAAGTTTATGAAATTATTTCTTTATATACATATGTAAAAATTCTAAAAATTCAACAAAACTTTAGTTATACTTTAGTAATAACCCATAAAATTTTATAAAAGTTTTTATCTTTCAAAATCATATTTAAAATCATCATGCAATCAATTATATTCTTATTTTCGCAGTCCGAATTTTATTATACTTTGAGAGGTGTTTCAACCCAGAAAATCTTATCCAAATATCTACATATTATATATCAAATTAAAGCCCCAGAAGTCTTCTTTCCAAATATGTATTTATTTTCCAGAAATCCGTTCTGTATAAAAACTTACGGGATTACGAATAAAGATACATCATGCAACCAGAATCAAAATCTACACAAGTTTATCCATATCAAGTTATTATCTTCACTCTAGCATCATCCACAAGCCATAAAACCAACATACAAGGGTCCTAGACCCTCTAAAACATACATGCAATGAGAAATCTCAACAAAACCCTAACTTTCTTCCACATATGATTTTCGGTCATCATAGAAAAATAGGTTTGGAGGAGTTTTTTTTTTCATTACATGCTAACCAGTGCCCTTAGGGCATAGGTTATTATTGTTCAACTTTCTGCAAATAACTTCTGCTCACTTGCTCATAACTTGAATGAACAAATGCCTGAGTTGTAGTGATTATGAGCATGCATGCTGGATGATAATTTTGAAGTGTTTGACACTGAATTAGGCTTTCGGTCAACCCGTTCTTTGCATTTTAGTTATATACCGTGCCTTGAATCTTGCAGAGTCTGTAAACAAATTCATAGGGTACTGATTGTTTGTGCTGTGAAAATGTGAAATCTTATTGTAGTTATTGAGTCTGTGGATGAAATATTAAATGAAGGAGAATCCTAATGAATGTCCTTATGGCACTATTTAAGGAATCAATAAAAGAAAGTTTTTATGGGGAATTGATGTATTTAATGTTTGAAAATGTGAAATAGTTAGTTTTCCAATAAAAACTTGATTTTTTTGGTTCATTAAAAAGTACCTCCTTAAATGAATTGCCTTTTATAAGTGTCTATACATTAAATGATAGGAAGATGAAGAACCTTTGAAGCTTGAGAATTTAATAAAAGCTCTGTTTGATGTCTTTGAATGAAAGGTTTGTGTCTGTTCTGACAATTTAATAAGACCCAAAGTTCAAGAGTTTGTTGGTGATTTATTTTTTCTTTTAATAATAATGTGAAAATTTTTACCATTCACAATAGAATAAAGTAAGGAAATCAAATAAGTTGCATGAAAACATAAAACTAAATCAATATATTGCAGTTTTATAGTATAGAACCTAAATGACCTGAAATGAGCACATCGAATGTTTTAGTTTATCCAACAATTATTGCCTACTACTTAGAATTGAGGTCCATAAGAAAGTATGTGTCAATAGATCCGAGAAAAGAGGTGACGAGTGTTTAAGTGTTTAAAATGAGCTCAAACGGGTAAACTTGTGTTTAAATCAATGTAAATATGGGGTGGCGTTTGGATAAGTGTGTGAATATAACTATTGAAAATATAGCAGCATGATGAAGAAAGAGAATACATGCTTGTATGCTACCAATCTTATAAAGATGATTCAAAATTGGGAAAGAGGCAAGCAATCCGTCACATTTATTTTAGATATGATAATACTTTATCACATATGACATTAAATTTGTTATATAATTATGTTTGTTAGTAGGAATACTTTTCACTGTATCATGAATTCAATCACTTGACCTCTTATTTTTCTTCTATCAATCGTTTGGGTCTAACTACAATTTTTGTGATTTTCTCTCGATTCATCAATGTCATATGTAATTTTGCGGATTTAGTTGGATTACATGTTTGGCTATCATGTTAAACAAACATATATATTTCAATTTTTTTTGTGAGTGGTTTTAATGTGATTTCATTAATACTTATATAACATGTACTGAACAGAATAACAATTTTTTTTTTGAAGGGAGAATAACAATTCATCTCACTTTTAAAATGTATTTAGTTTAATAAGGGTGTTTTGCTTGTATAAACTTTTACAGCCATATGAGCAGCGAAACTAAATTTTCAAAAGCAGCAAATCAAACCCGCATCTAGATTTTTTATATTTTTTGGAACATCAGTTTGTGGATGAATCTATTGAATGGCATAATAGTTGTATAATCAAACAAAAATGGTTAGTATTTTCCTTCACATTCCCACCAAACTTTTCACTCTTCTACCGCTTCTCTCACTTCCCAGATAAAGGAAAAGTTTATCATCTCTCACACTTCTCTCCTACTCCTTTCATCCTAAAATCACCTTAAATGATGAATGTGTAAACACTAAAAATTGGTTATGGAAATTGATTTCCTAAAGTTAATATTTGATGCATCCACGTGTTCATGCTTTAATGTACACTTAAATCAAGCACTAAAAATATTTAAAAAAATTTAAGATAATAATACATTAATGATTGAATACGTGAATTCATCAATTACTTAAAAAGATTTTAAAAATCATTTCGGATCAATATGTTTTTTTTTAATTGGGAATTGACATGTTGCGTGGCTTCACGGCAATTGTTCGGGGAAAATATAAGTATTGGACATTTTGTCTTTTCACTGTATTTTAATACAAGAGAAGATAAGGTAACAAGTGGCATACTTTCAGACCAATCGGAAACGGATATTCTTTTTCTTCTTAAATTGTTGATTGTTGAAAAGTCAACCTTTCCACCTTAGTTCGGAAGAAAAGCTAATTGGATAAAGAAGGAAGAATAGAAGTGAGGAGTATGAATCACTTGGTAGATTTTTAAATTGTTAAAATTAAAAGTAGAAGTAAAGTAAATAAATAGAAGTTAAATTTTTTCTCTAGTCATTTGATTAAGCAGAAATACAGAAAATAATTTTTCTTTTAAAAAATATTTATCCATGATAATATAATATAATATAATATAATGATTAATATAATATTCTCTTTTCTTTTTCATTTCTTTTTTTACTAGCGATAAATTTTTTTTTTGATGTCACCCACAGTTTTTTATTTCTATTCTCTATTTTTCATAAAACTATTTTTTCTCACTCATTACACTTTTCCTAGTTTCTCTGTTTTCAAATTTTCTTTAGGTTAAATTAATCTTTTGATCCTTATACGTGATATTGATTTTCAATTTGGTCCATATACGTAAAAAGTTACCAATTTGGTCCCAACACAAGACATTGATTTTCAATTTGGTCCTCACTGCTAATTGGTCCCTATATAAGAGGACCAAATTATAAATTATTGTCACATGTAGGGACCGATTCAACAAAAAAAATTGAAATCGATCCCTACACGTAAAGATTATTTTCAAATTGGTCCCTATATGTGATAAAAATTTACAATTTGGTCCCTCTTATATAGGGACCGATTAGCAGTGAAAACCAAATTGAAAACCAATGTCATGTATAAAGACCAAATTGATAACTTTTTACGTATAGAAACTAAATTGAAAATCAATATCACGTATATGGACCAAAAGATTACTCTAACCTTTTCTTTAATAAAAAAATGCCTGGATGTTGCCATATTGGTTAAAATAGCAGGTTTCAATGTAAGACACCTGTGTCTTTGTGGAGAGTGCTCACAGAGACCACTCTTGGCTCAAATTTTCAGGTTTGTTCCTTCCATCTTTTTCTTCTTCCAAGGTTTTTGGTTTCTAAAATTTATTCTAATGGGACCTTTCTCATATTTTTGTTTTATGTTCAGATAAATTTGTTGATCTTCTTATGTTTCCCCGTATCATGGTCTGCTGTTCTTTGTAGGCATATTTGATATCTTGTCATCTAAATCTTTACTTTTCAAATTGATCGATCATATTCTTGAAAGGGTTCTAGACTTGCATACACCTTGTTGCGTCTTAAATATTTTGAATGCGCTGAATACTTCTTTTTCTTGTTAGTTCGACTCTGTTATTTGTTGGAGGATAATACCTATAATTGTTGCATATTGTTGTCATTATAGTGAGATTTAGATTCCTACTTCCTAATATTACAATCTAGAACTAGAAACTGTTACAAGTTGAATAATTAGAACATATGAATTACTGCTGCTTCTGGTGATGAACAACTGACTATGTTTCTAAATTATAATGTTAAAAATAATGAATGGAGATATATTTTAATTCTTTTGCTTTTTTTACACATATAATTCTTTTGCAAAGAGAAGTTTGAAGATTTTTATATTCTCAATTTCTATCAATCTCTCACCTATAGGCTATAATCACCCACTGTTGATTCTTTTTGTCCAGTCTTACCTCCTTTTAATGGCAAAGTTAGCAGTGGTTATCGGATGCAACTACCCAGGAACAAAGGCTGAGCTCAAAGGGTGCATCAACGATGTGAACAGAGCGAAGAGCTGCCTCGTCGATAAATATGGGTTCTTAGAGGAAAACATTGTCGTCCTTATTGATACAGATCCTTCGTTCACCCAACCCACTGGCAAGAACATACTATTGAAGCTGACCTCACTAGTTGAGATGGCGAGCCCTGGTGACGTGCTGGTTGTTCACTATAGTGGCCACGGCACGCGCCTTGTTTCCAACAACCCGGAGGATGACAGTGACTTCATCCAGTGCATTGTTCCTACTGATTTCAATCTAATTACTGGTTGGTTTTGTTAACTCTCCTTTAATGTTCCTTTCTTTATGATTCATTTGTTTAACAAAAATTAAAATCGTTACACTTATTAGTTAGTTATTAGTAACACTTCATTATTTATTCCTCTCTTTGTCTTTCTCTTTCAAGATAAAGCCTACTCGGACCTAGATTGGAAAGCTGCACATTAAAGTACGGAACAATTTGGTATATATTTGATATACAAACACCAAATGTTGAAATGAATTATAAGGACTCTATTTTTTGTTTCCTATTCCACTATACCATAAGAAAAATTCAACTTTTTGGTGTCTCTTAACTTTGATGTTTATTTCATATTTACTTTTTCTTATAATATTATTACATTTTTGTGTGTGTATGCGTGCAAACAGGTTATGATTTAAGGAAAATTGTAGACAAGACTCCTAGAGATTGTGCGATCACAATTGTTGCAGATTCTTGTCATAGTGGTGGCCTTATTCAAGCTGCTATGGAGCAAATAGGAGTCAACACAAAGAAAGAGTGCTCTTGGTTGGGTAACATGTTCGAAACCATTGTCTCTCTGTTTGGAACTAAGCTCATCGAGCCTCATGTTGTCCATGGGGGCTACTACAACTTTGTGAAGAATAGGTCCTTGCCTGTCCCGACTCTGATTGATATACTCAAGTTGAAAACTGGAAAAGTTGATTTAAATGAAGGGAATCTAATAACTACACTTTGTGATATGTTTAAGGATGATGCTAGTCCTCAAGTGAAGAATTCCATGAAGTTTGGCTTAGACAATCTCCAACATGGAGTAGATGGTAGAATTTATGGGATGGTGGGTAAGCAAGAGGTCTATTCTAGATCAACTTGGAGCATCATTCCAGATTCGTGGAATTCTGTTGAGTGCTAGCCAAAGTGACCAAGAAGCTACGGAGGTTAGTTTTTCTGGAAATCCTGATGAGGTTTATGGGGCTTTTAGCAATGCCGTACTAGCTACTATTGAGGAGACTTGTGGTGTAGTTACAAATCGGGAGCTTATTATGGAGACTACAAAAAAACTTGAGTCGCAACATTTCACTCAAAAACCTGGACTCTATTGCAGTGATTGCCATGTTGATGCTCCTTTTGTGTGTGATTTGATAGAGAAACAGGTAAAATAAAAGATCCTATTGGGATTGCTCTTATTTTTTCTCTTATTATTTCAATTGTTTATATGTCGTAGTTGATATAGTGAATACATGTTTTCCTACTTTGGTGTCCATTATAAATGACAGTGCTTGGATGCATGAGCAGCTTCTTCAAGTGACTTATTACTATTAGTTTTGATTCAAGTTTCATAATTTTAGGTTCTTGTGCATGTTTGAATTCTTGAACATCTTGCATTTTTTACCTCTATTATGGTTCCGGCCATCCAACAATGTCCAATCAGTAGTGATCTAAATGTCACTTTGTAAAACTGTTCATTTCATTGTCATTTCGTTAATATAAGCCGAGACACAGTGTGTCTGAGTTGCAATGATCTCATGAGCAACTTGTTGCTGATTTGCATTTCACACAAGTAAGCCATCCTTCCATTTTTCTTGTATTTGAGTTGGACAGTGAAATGAATGAGACATTTAATGCTCTGGATGATTATGCCAATGTCTTGAATAAGTTCAATGTAACTATTTTTTTCCGTGTCAATGATGGTCTGCATTAGTATGGCATTTCAGTGTTTTCTCTTTCATCTTGTTGATATCTTGAGTGTTTATGGATCATGGATCAGTTGTCGTCGTTGAACTTTTTGGAAAAAACTTAAGCTCAGTTGATCATAACATAGCTGGATAAAATGCCAGGGCTGTAAATTAATTTGTAATGATTAGTGTGAATGGTGGATGAGGATTTTAAACTGTTTGATATTGTTTGAGCGGTGAATCACTTGTTTGCATAGGATTTGTTTGTAGACAAATTCATAGTGTATTGATTATGCTGACGAAGTCTCTAAATCAATAGGTGGCCAAGATGGAGATTTTGGTGACTGGCCAAGCTGAAGTTGGAAAGCTTGAAGAGAAGATGGAAGGGTTGGAGGCCGACATGGAGGAGGATATCAAGCAACAATGGGTGTTGGTTTAATGGACAAACTCAAGAGGGGGCGAATTGAGTGTTGTTGGATTTCTAAAAAAAATTCCTCCTTTTTAAAGATGTGAGAATAACAATAAAAAGCTTTATGAAAATAAGATTTAGAAATTTCAAGAATCTTCAAAGGGTTGGAAATATTACTGATTCTTACAAGTTTTAAAAAAAGTTTTCACATAAGAATTATTCTCAGCTAAATAATATTGGTATGTTTGTTTTACTGTTGAGAAAGTGTGCAACTGAGTTCTGCACGGCGTTCAACGGAAAGCTCCTCCAATTTGGAGCGCTGAACAAAACCCAATACTGTGCCTCGGGACGGTAGTTTTTGTGGTTTGCGTTTAAAATAATATGTACCAAACAGCCATCGATCATAAAAAAAAAAGTAAAGATCATCAAAAAAAAAAAAAAACAGCCATATCATGCCCACAATTAAGATTTGCACCTTCAATATGGAAAGGTTAAAGCAAGGTTTACAAAATCGGACCGGTCATCGAACCGGTGAAGACAGTGATTCGAGATTTAATGGTCCAACCGAGGTTGAACCGGTTATAATTAAATAATATTATTTTAATTTTTAATATAATATTTGTAACAATATTAAACAAAAAAGCAACATAACAACTAAAATTATTAAGCACAAATTTTTTTATTTTGAAATTAAACTAAATAAATGTAAAGATATATGTTAAAATCATCTTCATAGGGAAAACCAATCCAAAATCTACAATCAGTCCACATATGTTAGAAAACAGAAGAATTGGGTTTTGGCTAGGATGACCCAAATCCTTTTATACTATTTTTTTTTTTAGGAAACCGGTTCAGGCCGGTTCACTACCGGTTATGATTGGTTTTACCGGTTTTGAACCGGTTATCCGGTTTTTCCACCGGTTCAATACAGGGACGGTTTTCCCTATGAACCGGACCGGTCAAGGTCCCGGTTCCCGGTCGGACCGGCCGGTCCGGTCCGGTTTTCAAAACCTTGGGTTAAAGTAATATTTTGATCTCTATATGTGATACGAATTCTCGATTTGGTCATTATATATAAAAAATTATTAAAATGGTCCCTATACATACAGAAAGTCTTAATTTGGTCCCTATACGTTACCTGTTTAGTCCCTATATAAGTATAAAATTATCAAATCAGACTCTAAAATTTTATACGGCAGGAATCAAATGAATATTTTTTATATATATAAGAATCATTTTAATAATTTTTTATATATATTCGTATCACATATATTCTATCATAATATTACTTTAACCATATGAAAATACCACAATAACCTTACTCACGCTTTCTTGGCGTCCCGACTCCCGCTCTGCACACGACAGCTCGTCACACAATGACCTTTTTCTCTCATCTTAAGCTATTGTTGCAGGATGTCTCTTAAAAGAAGGAATTAAATACCCTGCAATAATGGATATTATTACGAGCAATTATAACGAAGGTTTACAAAACCGGACCGACTATCGAACCGATGAAGACAGCAATTCGAGGTTCAATGGTCCAACCGAGATTAAATCGTGGTTGAACCGGTTATAATTAAATATTATTATTTTAATTTTTAATATAATATTTGTAACAATATTAAACAAAAAAAAACATAACAACTAAAATTATTAAGCACAATTTTTTTATTTTGAAATTAAACTAAATAAATATAAAGATATATGTTAAAATCATCTTCATAGGGAAAACCAACCCAAAATCTACAACCAGCCCACATATGTTAGAAAACAAAAGAATTGGGTTTTGGCTAGGATGATCCAAATCCTTTTATACTATTTTTTTTTAAGGAAACCGGTTCACTACCGGTTATGACCGGTTTTACCGGTTTTGAACCGGTTTTCTGGTTTTTTAACCGGTTCATCACAAGGCCGGTTTTGCTAGCTGACCGGACCGGTCAAGGTCCCGGTTCCCGGTTGGACCGGTCGGACCGGCCGGTCCGGTCCGGTTTTCAAAACCTTGATTATAACTAGAGTTTAATTGTTACATATTGTCCGTGTAAAGATTTTTTATACCGTCAATCAATTATAAATTGTCATGTCATTAAAAAATTTGAGTCTTATCATAATCTCTTTAAAAGTTATCTATACCATGATTTATGATTGATTGTCAGTGTAAAAAATTTTACACTGATAATATATAACAATTAAACTCAATATAATTTTAGAGTTTAATTTCTATGCAACGTTTGCATAACGATTTAATATTATTCTGACAAATCAATATAATTGCTATTTTTTTCTCTTAATTATAAAAAAATAAAAATACATGTATCAAGAGGTTAGTGGATAACATAATAAAACTATTTACACTAAAAATATATACCGCTTTAATCCATAATTGTAATCCCGTAGATTCTCAACCTATATTTTATTCCATTTCATCATAGTGTCACATCAATTACCTAGATACAGAAGTAATTGATAAAAGTTTCTGAAAAGCAATGAGATTATCCAAATTAATTGTATGAAATTGTAGCATGACGAGGGATGACAATGAGTAGGATACTATAATATCCGTCCATATGCTCGTGTTTGAAAAAATACCCGTATCGTCTCCATACCAGCATGGACAGTAACTTTAGTACCCTTACCCGTATCCTCTGGATACCTAAGTACCCACATCCGTACTTTAACTAAGAAAAAACAATAAATAACATATAAAAAAAATTATAACTCACTTAAAAAAACCTTCCAAAGATCTTTCTAATATACTCATGAAATTTTACAAACCAAAGTATTAAACTAAATAAAAACATCTAAAACATCCCGAACTAGTAAATATCTCAACAAATATCCAAAACAATAAATTCATGAACTTGTAAGTCCAGGAAAGAAAAGATGCCAATGAGTCCTAGGTTTAGATATATTATTATTATAATATATAATTATATACTTTTTTTATAAGCTAAAATATATTGAAATGAGTACGATGGATACTTCAATCGTATACATAAAAATATTACAAATATTTATGGAGGAAGATAAGGTAATTACTAGGAACCCAAATTACACCATGGTTGAGAATCTAACTTACCCCACAACCCAAAATACTCTAACCCAAACAAAATCCCTTCTAACCGAATAAAATAAGATGAAGGCCATCAATTACACATTAAGGGTGTGTTTGGGTAAACAACTTAATTAAGAGTTTATCACATAAGACCTTATCGTATGAGAGTTTATGCCATAAGCACTTAAAGAAAGAAAAAGAAAGAAAGGGGCATGAGAGGATTCAAATAGTAAAAGACACGGAGATGGTGTTTAGTGCATAAGCTCTTATGATAATTCCATAAGCTTCTCCCAGTGACTTATGAAAATAAGTCAAAAACTCCTTATGGGATGTCATAAGTTATTTTTATAAGCTCTGCCAAACACACTGCATAAGAGCTTATGTCATCAGATAAGTCAAAAGGAGCTTAAATAAGCTCTTCCAAACGCCACCTAAATTCTGCACCATTAAATTCTTCTAGCGGCCTTTATATATGCGGGTGTGGGGCGGGTGGATACTAGAATACCCTTTCTTTTTGTGTGTAATTAATATTTTTGCATCTGTGTGATGTACGGATCATCAATTACTATTATTATTAATAATATTGTTATCATTAATAACTTGAATTGTGTCTATATATATACGAAACTTTTTTTTCCTTTATCCCAAATTAAGTCCACTATGTCAAACATTTTCTGGACTTATTTCATACATTGCTTTTAATATTTCCTTCTCACCCATAATGGTGGTACTCATTCATCTCCAAGGCTTTTCATTTATAGACAGAAGTGATCAACAAAAACCTTGAAACAATTTTTTCTATAATTTGAGTGCAAAGAATTGAATATTATTTTTATTTTAAAATGATATTCCAATACGTAATGTAACATTATGTGTTAAGTGTTCCTCTTTGATTATTACTAATGATCAACTAATCATCTTAAATCATGTGGTACTGACACGTGTCACTTTATTTGAAAATCATCAATTCCCCTTATTAATTAGTATAGATATATATTTATTATTTAAAATAGAAAAAACAAAGGCAAGGATGTAGAAAAAATAGATTAGAAAATATGAATAGCTCTACCTCTATTTATGTCAATTCAGAGATTGTCATGTTTGACTCCCAAAATATTGTACCTTTACCGGTTTGTAAATATTTTTAAAAAAAAATATATAAATTTTAGAAAATAAAAAATAACAAAAAAAAAATTCATCACTTGACATGTGGCTTGCACTATTGTGCTACACTAAAATCAGCATTTCCCCTTATTAATTAGTATAGATATAGATTTATTTTTTAAAATAGAAAAAACAAAGGCAATGATATAGAAAAAAATACAAAAAATGAATAGCTCTGCCTCTTTTTATGTCAATACAGATATTAGAAAAATAAAAAAGTAAATTAGAAAAAAAATCATTCGGAAAAAAATTTAAAAAAAATAGAAAAGTATATAAAAACATATTTTAAAAAAATAGGAAAATAATAATTAGAAAAAAATATTCAAAAAATTTAGAAAAATAAAATTAATTAGAAAAAAAAATATTTTTAAAAAATCAATTATAGAAATAAACATTTTAAGAAAAGTAAATTAGAAAAAACATAATTCGGGATTTTTTTTTTAAAAAAAATACTATAAAGAATATATGTTTAAAAAATAAATAAATAAATTTAAATAATCCACCAATTGACGACTCCTTCTACTGTTACAAGAATGGTAGAAGAAAAGTTGTTAATTGATAAAGTGATATATATATATTGAATACTAAAATATATACAAATATTAAAATATAATAATTGGTTCGGTTCAAAAATAACTGAATTAATGACCATTGTGTTTGGTTTAATTCAGAGCCGTAAAAAAATAAATTTTAAAAAATATATTATAAAGAATATATGTTTAAAAAATAAATAAATAAATTTAAAAAATCCAAAATAATCCACCATTTGACAACTCTTTCTACTGTTACAAGAACGGTAGATGAAAAGTTGTTAATTGATAAAGTGATATACATATTGAATACTAAAATATATATAAATATTAAAATATAGTAATTAGTTCGGTTAAAAAATAACCGAATTAATGACCATTGGGTTTGGTTCAATTTGGAGCCGTGCACAAAAAAGAGAAAAAAGGAACCAATTTAATTGGTTGGTTCGGATTTTCAAATTCATCGAATTATTGGTTCGAGTTTTACGATCCTAAACTTTTTCGAAGAACACGATAGCTTTACTACCTTTCCTGGCTAAAAATATTTAAAAACAAAAAAAATTTATAAACTTTAGAAAGTCAATAACAATATCCGAACCAATTAAAATTGCACTAGTGCAAAAAAGGGATTCTACATCGGAGTTTACACATCGGTTTAGTATAAACCGATGTGTAAAACGAGGCGGTGGCATTTTTGAAATTCAAAGGAAAGTATTACACATCGGTTTAGAGAATAACCGATGTGTAAAACTTTTCCACATCGGTTATATATAACCGATGTGTAAAATTAAAATAAAAAAATTTAAAACTCGGAATTTTAACATTCAACATCGGTTCTTTTTGAACCGATGTGTAAAATGGTGAGTAACCACATCGGTTTTTAAATAACCGATGTATAAAATTATAAAGACAAAAACATCGAAATGTAGGTTACACTTTTACACATCGGTTTTATTAACCGATGTATAAAATTTAAAAGAAAAAATCGGAATTTAAATGTTTCATGTTTACACATCGGTTTTGCATAACCGATGTGTATAATATGTTTAACACATCGGTTTTCCTCATAACCGATGTGTAATAGTCCCAATTTTTGTGTTTTGCGCCTCATTCTCGGTTTACGAACGTACCCTAAAACACAACACTCCTCCCTCGCTAACGCTACGGCGTTGTCACTGCATTTCCATCTCTCTCACTGCACGCACATCCGCGAGCTACCCTCAGGTATGCGTCTCTCTCTCTCTCATTCTCATTCTCTCTCTGCATTTCCTTCTTCTCATTCTCTCTCTCTGCATTTCCTTCTTCTCATTCTCTCTCTTTCTTTCTCTTTCTCTCTCTCGCTCCCTTCTTCACGTCCTTTTTCCCTTTTCAATCGTAGACAAAGAAGACCACTCGCATTGCGAGCCTTCATTTTCTGCTTCGTAAGAGAACCACCGAGAACGATCATCCGCGAGCTACCCTCGTTTGCGTGAAGAGCGCCATTTTTGCTCGTCCCTCGGTATATATTTGTTTCTTCTTTAGAAAAGTTATGAACTTTGACTCGAAATGGTTGGATAATATACTTGCATGTGTTGTTCTGTTGCTCCAAGACTGGGGTTTTTCGGTGGTGGTATCACCCGTCACGGCCGTCTTTGCACTGTCACGGCTAGGCCGTGACGGTTCTCGACTTGGAGGTTGCTTCACTGGTTGTTCTGTCACACGGCCGTGACCACCATCACGGCAAGGCCGTGATCGATTACTACTGTGAGGGTCCGGTTCGATTGGCATGTCACGGCCGTGATGGCCATCACGGCCCGAGCCGTGATAGGTTACTGCCTTGGAGGATGCTTCACTGGTTTGGTGGGTCACGGCCGTGACCACCATCACGGCTAGGCCGTGATCGATTCTCGCTGTGAGGGTCTGGTTCGATTGGCATGTCACGGCCGTGATGGCCATCACGGCCAGGCCGTGATAGGTTCCGCCTTGGAGGTTGCTTCACCGGTTGGTCATCACGGCCGTGACCACCATCACGGCCTGGCCGTGATCGATTTCTGTGTGAGGGTGCTGGTACGGTGACATGTCACGGCCGTGATGGGCATCACGGGATGGCCGTGACCATTCGACTTTTCCATTCTTTCTTTTAAGCTATACTCGATCACGGTAGTGATGGCTTTCAAGGCTAGGGCCGTGAAGGGCTCTGTTTGGCTAATTTTCTTCACTTTTCAAGCCCCATCTTCATGCAAGCTACATAAATAGTAAAGCCTTAGTTTCCGTTTGAGATGCAATACTAATGAGCGTACGTGTGCGTGCTTAATGTACCGCTCATTGTGTTGGATCTTGAATTGTCCAAAGTTGGACAGTTTGGGAAAAAACTTTTTCTTAATTCAGTTAAAATAGTTATTCATTGGTTCTAATGTTATATACTTGATGAAAGTTCGGATTGATACATTTCCTTTCGTTCTCCGGTGCATACTTTATCGTGGTGGATGTCATCGCGTTCAAGTAGTGTACGTCGGAGACCGCGGGAAATGCTGCCGAAATTTTGTCGAGTATGAGCATGAGAGTTAAGGACTAACTGTTAACCGAATGTTGGAAAAGTTTCTTCTCGAATGGGATAGGGCCATACCCTATCATAAGAAGTGGTTGATGAATATGTTGGACTAAGTACGAAGGTATTGGTTTAGTCATGGATCGCGGTTGGATGAATGCTAGACGGACAAGTGATGAGTATGAGAATGGAGTGGAAGATTTTCTACGGTTTGCAAAAACAAATGCTCCTGATAGTGGTAACGGAAGGTTTTATTGTCCTTGTGTTAACTGTTTGAGTGAGAGACGACTAGAAGGCGAGGAGATACGTGATCATCTTATTTGTGAGGGGATTTGCAAGAGTTATACAACATGGATATGCCATGGTGAATCGTTAGACAGGCCGAGGGTGTCGGATAGAGAGGAAGTTGATGACGTGGAAATGGACGATGGACTAGAGGACATGATCCGTGATGTTGGGCAAGAGTCTTTTCGGCGCGCACATGTGTATGATACTTTGTGCAGTGATGCGCAAGTGGCTTTGTATCCGGGTGCACTAATTTCACACGGTTGTCGGCGGTGTTAAGATTGTTCAATGTGAAGGCGAGAAATGGGTGGAGCGATAAAAGCTTTACCGAATTGCTTGAGTTGTTGAAAGAAATGCTTCCAGAAGGCAACACATTGCCATCTCGAAACTATGAGGCGAAGAAGATATTGTGTCCGATGGGTATGGAGTATAAGAAAATACACGCTTGCCCCAATGATTGCATATTGTACAGGAAAGAGTTTGAAGAGATGCACGAGTGCCCCAGGTGTGGGGTATCACGCTACAAAGTGAAGGATGGTGATTCTAGTTGTGATGTGGTCACCAAAGGTCCTCCTGCGAAGGTGTTATGGTATCTTCCCGTGATTCCGCGGTTCAAGCGATTGTTTGCTAATGTAAATGACGCAAAGAACATTAGATGGCATGCGGATGAGAGGAAGTGTGATGGACAGCTTCGCCATCCGGCCGATTCTTTGCAATGGAAGAGAATTGATAGTTTGTTTCCGGAATTCGGCAACGAGCCCAGAAACCTCAGGCTTGGACTTGCTACCGATGGAATGAATCCATATGGAAACTTAAGTAGTATTCATAGTTCATGGCCTGTTCTCCTTGTAATTTACAACCTGTCTCCTTGGTTGTGCATGAAGCGCAAATACATTATGTTAAGTATGATGATTTCGGGTCCTAAACAGCCAGGAAATGATATTGATGTTTATCTGAGTCCCTTGATTGAAGACTTGAGAATGATGTGGGATGAAGGCGTTGATGTGATCGACGGGTATTGCCGTGAGACATTCAGATTGCGTGCCATGTTATTTTGCACCATCAATGACTTTCCAGCATACGGGAACCTGTGTGGGTATAGTGTTAAAGGGCATAAAGCATGTCCAATATGTGAAGAAGGCACATGTTACCATCAACTGCAACATGGAAGGAAGACGGTCTACCTTGGGCATCGGAGATTTCTCCGACGTAATCATCCTTATCGTAGATTGAGGAAAGCTTTCAATGGACTTAGGAGAATGAAATTGCTCCGGTGGCCTTGACTTGGAGAGCAAGTTTATGAAAGGGTGAACAACACTAATGTTATCTATGGGAAGACCCGGAAGAAGGCTACGAGAGAAGAAAATATGGAAGAAGAGGTCGATCTTCTTTGATCTTCCATACTGGTGCAAGCTTGATGTAAGACATTGTATTGATGTGATGCATGTAGAGAAAAATGTGTGTGACAGTTTAATCGGAACGCTTCTCAACATTCAAGGCAAGACAAAGGATGGTGTGAATGCTCGTCTGGATCTAGTTGCGATGGGTATACGAGAGCAGTTAGCTCCACTTAAAGTGGGGGATAAGAAGACTTATTTGCCCCCCAGCATGTCATACTTTATCAAAAAAAGAGAAAAGAAGTTTCTGTGAATGTCTACGGGGAGTCAAAGTGCCACGGGGTTACTCTTCAAATATCGAAAGACTTGTCTCAATGACAGATCTCAAATTAGTTGGCTTAAAGTCTCATGATTGTCATGTCTTGATGCAACAACTACTACCGGTGGCCATTCGTGACATATTGCCTAAAAAAGTCGGACATGCCATTACTAGGTTATGCTTATTCTTCAATGCTATATGTAGCAAGGTCATTGCCACTAAAAATTTGGATGAGTTGGAAAATGAGGCAGCCATTGTATTGTGCCAATTGGAGATGTATTTTCCACCTTCATTTTTTGACATCATGGTTCATTTGATTGTTCATCTAGTGAGGGAGATTAGATTGTGCGGTCCCGTTTATTTAAGGTGGATGTACCGGTTGAGCGATACATGAAGATCTCGAAAGGATATATGAAAAATCCACACCGTCCCGAAGCATCTATTGTTGAAAGGTATGTTGCGAGAAGAAGCTATTGAGTTTTGTACAGACTACATGTCGGGAAGCGGAACTGTAGGGCTTCGAAGTCTCGTCACGAAGGAAGATATGATGGTAAGGGTACACGAGGTATCACTGTTAAGAGCATGGATCGGGAGGAAGTGCTTCAAGCACATTTGTATATATTGAATAACACCGATGAGGTTGAACCATACTTATGTGAGCATAAAAGCATTATCAATGAAACTTACCCTAGAATGAATGAAAAATGGTGTTTGAACAAGCATAACAAGACTTTCTTGAACTGGTTTAAAGAAAAAATTGCAAAGGATGGTACTGCTTCTGCTACATTAAAATGGCTAGCACAGGGGCCTAACTTTGATGTCATATCTTTGGAGTGGGTACGATATCAATAAGTTTTCCTTCTATACAAAGTCCCGGGATGACAAAAGTACTATGCAAAACAGGTGGGGTTATGGTCGTCGCTGAGTCCATGCATTTCTCTAGTTCGAAAGATAAAAACCCTGTTATGGCATCGGTTTCATACTTTGGAATCATTGAAGAGATATGGGAGGTTGATTACACGAAGTTTAGAGTACTGTTTTTAAATGTCGGTGGGTCGACAATAACAATGGTGTGCAAACCGATGAGTTAGGATTCAAATTGGTGGACCTTAGTTAGGTAGGTAATAAAGAGGAACCTTTCATAATGGCATCCCAAGCAAAACAAGTGTTTTATACCCGTGATCCTTCTAACAAAAGGTGTTCAGTGGTTCTCCAGGGAAAAAACATGTATAACGGTAGTGAGGGAAATCACGATTCAACTCTTGATATTTCTGATACTCCTTCTTTCTCAACACGAGTGCCTAATTTCAATGAGGAAAATGAAGTGGATGATGTACATGCTACTCGTAATGATCACCAAGAAGGCT
Source organism: Sophora flavescens (assembly GCA_030762895.1). Taxonomy (NCBI): domain Eukaryota; kingdom Viridiplantae; phylum Streptophyta; class Magnoliopsida; order Fabales; family Fabaceae; genus Sophora; species Sophora flavescens. The sequence goes on along the minus strand of CM061070.1, from coordinate 73,634,172 downwards.
TATGGGAGAACTTTACTAATTGACCACACAGTAAGTTTATTTTTATATTAACATCTAGTTTGGCATATTATGTGTTTACGTTTATATTTATAATTTATGTTTATGTACGTTGATCGATATTTATAAGTTATGTTTGATATTTATCCTGAAATACTAACAAGTTTTTTTTTTGTTTTGTGTTTAAACAGGTATACATGGCTGATCATGAGGATACACCTCCTTCATGCAGCGGGTCGGAGACCCCGTCTCTACCGTAGAAAGGGTAGACGTGCCACACGGATGAGGCATTTGACCGCCAACCGTGGGTCAAATCGGAGAGGATAAGAGTAGATTTTGATGATAACCTCAAACCTATTGGGCCAATGGAAGATCGGTTTACCGGTTTTGTGGCGACCCTTGCTAGGAACAGGCCTAGTATACTCATTGATAGGTGGAGAGATGTACCTACGGACGTGAAGGAGCAGATATGGGAGAGTATTCTGGTATCTATACTTCTACGTCCCGTGTTTGTCTGTATCTACTTTATTTTTATCTTAATAATATCATACAAGAATTCGTTGTTTCTTTTGGTCTTAATGTAGTTGACATTTGACATACCTAGGATACATACGCTATGAAGAAGCGTTCTTTGAAGTATCTTTGGAGAGCGTTGGAGGGGTTTTAAGGCCGACACAGGCGGATACTATATATTCGGTCCAAAAAGTAAAAAGAACCCACTTGAGGTGTATCCGTTTCTTGACAAGGTGACGTGGGATCGCTTTGTTCGGAGCCGACGTGATCCCAGCTTTCAGGTTAACTTATTTGATTTGTCTCTAAATTTATGTAATTGCATTAATTTCATTTACTTATGTAATTTAATTGTCTTTTATTTATAACAGGAGAAGAGGAAAAAGGGGCAGGGAAAACCAAAGCAAGAATGTCTACCCCCATGTCATGTCTCGTGGGGGATATAAAAAGCTTGTTAAGAAAATGGTTGAAGAGGAAAAGAAAGCACGTCGTGAGGCAGCATCTCAGGCGGATCCTAATGCTGAAAATCTTCCGAGGTTGTTGATCCACCTCCACCCCCACGCCATCGTTCATGGAAGAGGGGCCGACAAAGAAAAACGGGACAATATACATCCGAGGATGCCCGCCAAGTAGCTGAGAGGATTGTAAGTATAGTTTGTTGTAATTGTCATTTTAAGATTGTTACCGAATTGTAATGTGACCTGATATTTTTATGTGATAGGATGCCTTGGATGATCAGCTAACCCAAGGAACCTTTGTTCCTAGAGGACGCAATGATATCTTATCTACTGCCATCGGTAAACCAGACCACCCGGGCCGTGTCATTGGTGTTGGATGGGGAGTCGGCATTCGCCAATACCATGGTTCATCTTCACATTCCTCCCACAGGGATTCGGTTGCAGATAGAGCACAACTAAAACAGGAGATTGCAGCTGAGCTTCGACAGGAGATGAACGAGCAGTTTGCCCAGCAGATGGCAATATTTACTTCTTTGTCCCAGCAGATGACAGCCGGTGTCCAACCCTCTGTCCAACCCTCTGTCCATGTGAGCACTAAGGGCTCATGTGATCCTCCTCATCATCCTGAAAATGATGATGATGCTGCTGCTGATGATGATGATGATGATGATGACGACCCTGATAGGTGTGAGCTGTATGTTGATGATCATCATCATCATCGCCGCTTAGTGGCATTGGGTAGGGCATATAATAAGTTAGGTAATACCATACACCATCGGTTATTACCGGACGATCATCTGAGGGTGTCTGTTGAGATTATTCGAGATGCTGATGCTCGAGTCCCTGTGCCCACTGAGGAGGTTCAAACAATGGGGTCGGGCCCCTGAACTTCATCCTCTGGCCAAGAAGACTGGTCAGCTTTCTTGTTGCATCTGAGGTATTCGGTTAGTTGTGTTTTTCTATATTCATAGTTGAAATATATTTATTATTGTTTAAAGATAATGCTTTATTTGTATTTGTTATAGGATGTTGGAAATGATATTGTGCCTAAAAGGTCGGATCTAGGAAGACCAGAGAGATGTCTGCTCATGTCAAGGTATTCATTTGACCATTTAGTTCATAACGAATTAAATAACTTAATTATCCGTGATTACTAATATATATCTATGTTGTTTAGGGGATCGACAAAGGGGCACCTGGCCATGGTGATGTTTTCAAAGATCTTGCTATACAGGTTGTCACCATGGAGGATGATGCGGCATTGGTAACGTTGGAACATGATGCCAGCCCTGGTGAACTGTATATACCAAAGAAAGAACTTATGGAGATGGCACTCAATAAAGAAATGGCCAGTTACTGCACACATATCGTTTTGGTGCACGTAAGTACATTTTATTTATAAGTTAAGTACGTAATTAATTTTTAAATACAATGATAATTAACATGTTTTTCCAATATATTAGGTATCTGCATCGTATGTTAGTCGATCAGGGTAACCTCGCCCTTTATGGGTTCATTGACCCCATGTTCATTCAGGGGTGATGTTCTCGTAGCATCGGAAGACCCGGTCACTACCATACGTGATATACTTGCCCGAGACGATCATCAATTCTATCTTGCGCCTTATCTCAATAAGTAAGTACCGGTTATTAATTTAAGTATAACTATATATGACTTACAGTCACTAATTGTTCCGCAAATACAGCAAGCATTGGCAATCATTGCTCTTGTACCCAAGAATGAACGTCGTGGTCTTCTTACGCTCATTGGGACATAAGCCGAGAATGAATCAAGACGATCATCGAAACGTAAGCGTTAAAATACTTTATAATCGTAATGCAGTTGTTTTAATTATCTGAAATCTATTATATATACTTTAATTAATGTTTTTGTCATGATAGGTCTATTAATGCATCCCACATGCAGCGTGGTGAAAGGCGTACTCGGGCTATCAGATGGATTATTCCCAGCGTAAGATATTTATTAGTTCAAATGCATCAAATGCAGTGGGTACAATAATTGATTTCTATTTTATTTAATTCCTCATATTCTAATTGGGTTTCATTTGTACGTAGTCACGTATACAACGTGGGTCATGGGAATGTGGCTACTATGTGATGCAGTGGATGTTGGAAATTATCTCCTCCGGGATCACTGAAAGATGGAGTGAGGTAAATGTTAATTGACACAATTAGAAGTAATAGTATAGATTCGTTATATGTTTTATGTTAGTTTATAACTTAAAAGTAATAATCTTTTGTCCAATTAAACTTGCAGATATTCAACAATCCATCTCCATTGTCTGGTTCTGACATCAACATCATAAAGAGGCGTTGGGCAACTTTCTTTCTTGAAGTGTACCACCCATAGTTTGTATATATGTAGTTAGTTTAAAAACTTATCATATACTAGCTATAGTGTACGTACCTTTGACTGATGATATGTATTAGTGCTCGTGTCCGGTTCAATTTTTCTTCTCTCGTGTTTTGATGTAGCTTTGATAAAGTGTTGTTTTCATTCATAAGAAAATTGAATGAAGTATGTTTTGCTTTTGAATGATTGTGTCAAAACTGGTTTGGTGTTCTGTTGTTGTTTCTTGTTTGATCGAGGTACTGCTTGGTTTGTTTATTGATCTGCATTAGTGAAACAGGAATGATTGAAATGTAAATAATGATTAAAAAAAAAAGAGATTTTACACATCGGTTCTCGAGAATCGATGTGTATATTTAACTTTCTACATCGGTTTTACATAAAACCGATGTGTAAATTTAACTTTACACATCGGTTCTTTAGAAAACCGATGTGGAAGGTCAATTTTACACATCGGTTTTATGAAAAACCGATGTAGAAAGTTAAATTTACAACTGCTTATCAATTGCTAAATTAATTTTACACATCGGTTAGTAATAAACCGATGTTTAAAATATACTTTACACATCGGTTTTAAAACCGATGTGTAAAGTGGCAATAAACCACATCGGTCGTTTCCACATCGTTTGAAAACCGATGTGGAAAGCCAAAAATAACCGATGTGGAATCCCCTTTGTGCACTAGTGTTGGTATGGTTTGATTCGATTCAAACCAGAAAATATTAAACTATATATTTATATATAAATAAAAAATATTAAATTTTAAACTATTAAATTATATATACATTAAAGTATAAGTATATAAAAATTAAAATATCAAGAACACGACAACTCTACTTTTACTATTTACCAATTTATGGTTGGTTGACAATATAAAAAAACTCTACACTATCAGTTTATACAAATAAATTCAAAAAAAAGTATTGGCAAAAAAAAATTATTAGGAATTTTTTTTTAAAATTAAGGAAAATGTAAAAACAAATAAAAAAACTAATAATTAAAAAAATTAATTACAAAAAAAGCATTTTAAAATGAAAAAAAATTAGAAAAAAATTAAAGGAAAAATAATTAGAAAAAAAAATTATGGAAAAAAAGATTTAAAAAATTTAGGAAAAAAAAATTAGGACAAAAAATATTTTAAAAAATTAGAAAAATAAAATTCATTATAAAAAATATAAATTAATTAGAAAAAAATATATATTTAAAAAAAATTAGGAAAAAATATATTTTATAAATTATTAAAAAAAGTAAATTAGGAAAAAAAAATTAGAAAAAAGTATATAAAAAATATTTTTAAAAATTAGGAAAATAATAATTAGAAAAAAATATTCAAAAAAATTAGAAAAATAAAATTAACTAGAAAAAAATATTTTAAAAAATTAATTATAAAATAAATATTTTAAAAAAAGTAAATTAGAAAAAAACTAATTCGGGAAAAAAAAAATTTTAAAAAAATATTATAAAGAATATATGTTTTTAAAATAAATAAATAAATTTAAATAATCCGTCGGTTGACAACTCCTTCTACTGTTACAGGAACAGTAGAAGAAAAGTTGTTAATTGATAAAGTGATATACATATTGAATATTAAAATATATATAAATATTAAAATAAAGTAATTGGTTCGGTTCCAAAATAACCGAATTAATGACCATTGGGTTTGATTCAATTTCGGAGTCGTGCATAAAAAAGAAAAAAAACAAACCAATTTAATTAGTTGGTTCGGATTTTCAAATTCATTGAATTATTGGTTTGAGTCTTACGACCCTAAACTTTTTCGAAGAACATGGTAACTTTGCTACCTTTCCTGGCTAAAAATATTTATAAAAAATATATATAAACTTTAAAAAGTCTATAACAATATCCGAACCAATTAAAATTGGTTTGATTTGATTCTGTTCGAACCGGAAAATATTAATATATATATAAATAAATAAAAATATAAAAAATATTAAATTATATATATATATAAATATAAGTATATAAAAATTAAAACATCAAGAACATGACAACTCTATTTTTAGTGTTTGCCATTTTATTATTGGTTGATAATGTAAAAAAAACTTTATCTTGTTAGTGTATACAAATAAATTCAAAAAAAAAAGTATTAGTAAAAAAAAATTATTAGGAAAAAAATAAAAAATTAAGGAAAGCGTAAAAAAAAATTAAAAGATTAAACGTAAACAAAAGTAAAAAAAATTAAAGTTTTTTAAAAAAAGAGAAGAAAAAAAACAAAAAATCATAGTGCTGACATATGTATGTATAGTAAAATTGTCTATCCAACTTTTATATGAGTATAGATTACCCACACACAAACCCATAAAACCGATATTTATCCTATTTATTGCAGATGTTTTTTACGGATACCCATAAAATAAGGTTCAAATTACCATTCCTAAACATGATTCATCAACCGTGGAGTACATAAAAGAATGCTATTCGCACACATAAAATAATACGTACTCCTACTTATAGTCATTTGATTATACCGCACTTAGCATATTTACCTCTATTTTCAATATATATATATATATATATATATATATATATATATATATATATATGTTTAATTATTGAGTTGGTCCCTAACTTATTTGAGAATTCTCAAGTAGGTCCCTGAATTAAAAAAGTTTTTAATTAGGTCCATGAACTTATATAAAATTTTCAACTGGGTCCCTGAACTAAAAAGTTTTTAATTGGGTCCCTGAACTTATATAAAATTTTCAATTTGGTCCATAAAGTAGAAATGTGACTATATAAAATAAAAATTAATAAAATGATAGATGATGAAATTTATTTTAAAAAATATTTTAAAAAATGTATATTTTTTAAAACATTAATTTTCTAGTATAATTTCATATTTAATTATTTTGTTATTATCATTTCAAGAACTAAATTTTGTCTTTCAAATTTATCTATTTTTATTTAATTATTATTAATTATTATGCTGAATAATAAATTTTCTCACTAAGCTTTATTTTTTATTTTATTATTATTATTTCAAATAATGAGTTTTTCTCTCATATTTATCTTTTGTCATTTTATTATTATCTCAAACAGTGTTTTTTCTTCTAAATTTCATCATCTATCATTTTATTATTTTTTATTTTATATAATCACATTTCTACTTTTGGGACCCAATTCAAAATTTTATATAAGTTCAGGGACCTACTTGAAAATTATCCAATAGTTCAGGAACGAACTCAATAATTAAACCTATATATAAACATACCATAGTTTTAGCTTTTCAGTTCTAAATTTTTGGAATACTTATACATAATGTTCAATTTTACACAAAATTTTTTTTATTAAATTTTTAATCCTAAAAATAATAGTGTGTTACCATACAGAATATAACCATATAAATATAAGCTAATTATAAAAAATAATTAAAAATATCCAGAATTTTGTAGAAGAGTATAAAAATATTTATTTTATATTATAAGTATGGCTGATAATCACCTTAACTTTTCAAAATTATATTTTATTTGTTATCAATTATATTAACAAATTAATATTTAAATAACATTTGTATAGCAGGAATTTTAATTGTTAACCAAATACCTTTTACAATATATCCAATAATAACATGTCTGTTAATAAAATTTCCAAGAATGTGATTACCATTAATGTATTTTCAAACCTTGAAACAAATGTCCCTTAATCAATCAAAAAGAGTAGCATAACCATAGAAATTGTGCATACCAATTATTACAAGATAAAAGATATAATTGCATTCGAACACAATTAAAGATTGATAAAAAAAATTAAAGAGAATAGAGATGGGAAAAATCACACTAGATATTTTATCCTTTGTGGATCACAATCATCATGATCTACATTCAGTCCTTGAGCCATACTTGAGATTTTCTTCCACTATGCTTTAAAATCAATGTTTTTACAAGCATACAACAAAAAATAAAGGATAAAGAATTCTTTCCTCTAAGGATACTACATCTTAGGGCAATTTTAGTATGGTCCCTACAAATGGACACCAAATCTGGACCCCGTAATCCTGACCATTGATTTATTGGGTAAGATCGATCAATGGATATTATTGAATACCGGAAATCTGGAGGTAACCTTTTACTTTGTTTTTAAAAAAGTCCTTCCATTATTGTTTATTATTTGCCAAACTGGTGGTAGTGACTATCCTTTTGGAACTACAGGTGATTCTATCCTCCCTAAAACGCGATTTTAATAAAAATGAGATATTTAGTTATTTGCAGGTAAAATTGATTTTGTTTTCGAAAGCGATTCTGACTAGAAGTAGTTTTTGAGTTGAATTGAAAATTTTACATTAAGTTTTACATCAAACTTACTTTCAAAATAAAAATATTTAAAGATACATCACTTCATTTCAAACTCGATTCTAACCGAATCAATTATATTCAAAATTAGTTTTACGAAAGATCGAAAGACACTATAGAATTTCGGTGAGCTCACTAGGTGCTAGTTCATCTATCTGGGCCAGAGTTCGTGGTTCAAAAAACAGATTTGACATGAAAGAGAAAACTCACTCTACAATGAGTTCCTTTCAATATCCCGGGAATCAACTAAAGGAAGATAATGATGAATTAAAAGAATCAATTAAATGAGTTCCTTTCAATTAATTTTTGTTATCAGTAAAAACAGGCAAAGGAGATGTAGCCATCCGACCCAGAAGCGTTCGAGGGCGACTCTGAATGGGAGGAAAGAAGGGTCGCCGCAACGTGAAGCGGCATCCTTTGGGGGCCTCGAATTGGGAATTTCCTCAATGTTAGGCGTTGAGTCATTCAACAAACATGCCTAAAATATTAAGGAAACAGAAGTGCTGCAATTACTACTGCTCCTCTTGCTGTGTCCCTTCCTAACCCTCTCTCACTTTGTGACACCGTGCTGTCCTCCGAAATCGATCCCAACGACGGCCTCCAATCTGATTGTGGAGTCCGATGAACGAATGGTGGCGGAGCCGCCACACGAAAAGAAGTCTAAGAAGAACCTCATTGACCCCAATAAATGAAATAATAGAAGGAAGATTTTGCTATACTGGAAGTAGAAGATGAGCATGGTTTCCGATTAACTTCATCTTATAATTATGATAGCAAACGAAACGACTATGATTGACAACTATGTTGAGCTGTACTGTTGAGACTTGAGTGTGAGAATGAATATCATATATGGGACCTATGGGTGCGATTAAATAAGGAGTCAGTGTTTAGAAGAAAATATTTATCTCATAATTTTTGTTAATTGTATCATTTTTATACCTAAAATCTAACGGAAGAACTGCGCAAGAAGCACGAAATGGCGCAGATTGACGTACAACTTTTGATCAAAAGCTGCTGGGTCGGGGGTTTTTGTTTCATTCAAAATGGCGCAGATTGTTCAATTTTTAGTTTAGTCCCTATGACCTGTTCTTTTTATTTTGGTACCCTCATTAGCAGGCTACAGCAGGTGGAGTCATTGGTCCAGGACTGGGACTCTTACCAATGTGCACCATACTTAAAGGCTTCACATCTTAGACTTGAGTAGGATACCTCGCCCAATTACAACCGTAGAGTACAAATCAAGATAGAAGAAAATGTAGCACTTTTAGATAGTGCATGAACTTTTACAAAGTAAGCTCTACGATTTATGTAAGAGATTAATCTAAATGACTCACTACGATTAACTAGTTTTCTTTCAGACTTTAAAAATAACATTATTTTCTTATCAAGAATATTTCAGAAACCTATTTTGAATACTTAATAACTTGAAATCGATTTTCAAATTAATTCTAAACATTTTTTTAAGTTTGAAAACATATTAAATTGATCTGAACTCATTTTTACCCTTTTAAAAACACTTAAAGTCAAATTATAAATCAAATAGGAAATCTTACAAACGTTTTTAAGTACTTCAAATATTCTTTACAAGAGGAATTTCATAGTTGTTTGGCTTCATCATCAAAACCATTGAGTTTTGCAGCTTTTGGTAGCGTAAACATACACACCTTCGATCGCTACCTTCAAAGAATATTTAATTTCTATTTTATTTCAATTCAAATATATACATCTTTTGAGTTTACACTTTACACTTCAAATATACATCTTCTCAATTTCATTCAAAATCACTTTTATCAAACACTTATCCAAACACACATTCAATAAGATGTTGATGGCAAGGTAGAAAACGGAATGAAGCTTTGATGTATTTTTTCTACCGTCCTCCTCCCTTCAATATTCGTTCCGTGTCTTTATCCCTTCATTAAAGCTTCTCATATCTTTTTGTCGTCTATCATGCAAAAAGGGTCACTCGGTCGCCAACGCCCCATCCACCGCCACCTTCTGTCATTTCATGAGGGCACTTTATGGATACCCCTCATAATGGTCATATGTCATTCACATATCCTTTTGAAAGGCTCACCTTTCTCAGTAACACGTTGATGACAAGGCTCCCCTCGGAATGAAGTTTTGTTGTGTTTTTCCTTCGGTCCTCACTTCAAAATCCGTCACTGGGTCGCCACCGCCCCCTTCTGTCATTTCATGAGGGCACTTTATGGATACCTCGCATATAACTTATTGTCTGTTCTGGGTCGCCAATGACTCCTTGATCATCCTCATATATGGCGAGAGAACTACTTGGTCCCCAGTACATCGCATTTCATGAGCAATTTTTTAGTGACGATGGCATTCACATATCTTTTTGTCGTCTGTCATTACATTTAGGATGATGCTTCTTCTGACCCTCTTCCGGAAGAAGATGGACACAGAGAAGAATACATGAGGAATGAGGAAATTTTATAAAATTTGTAGTGTGCGTTAAGAACACAAAGGAGGGTTATTTATAGGAGAAATTGACTTTGGTTTAAGTGAAGTTGACACAAGGAAACACAAGAAGGGAGGTTGAATTGTGTTTCTTAACAGTTTTTCAAAAAAACATTTTCCCAAACCTTTTACAAGCACAACAATGTAAGCAACACATAAACAATAACATCTTTTTAAAGAGTTAACAAACTCGAGATCCAAAATCCCACAGTTAGTCTAAACAAAATATTGTAAAAGATAAGAGTTAGAAGATTCACATAAGTTTTTATCCGGGTTCCCTCTTTTCCAACCAAGAGCCACGTCCAGTCCCTTCTACTCCGGAGGTTTTCTCCACTATTCTCCAAATAGATTACAAGTATTCAACACCTCTTTAGGCTACAAGTATTCTTTCTCTATCAAGCATCTTTAGGCTCTAACTCTAACAAAGAGATTTAGATTTGATCTAAGAACTCACTAAGTGTGAGAGTATGAAAGTTGAAGATCAGTTAAGATTACGAGTAAAACTTGTTGAAAGATTTCAGCGAGTTTTGGCACTTTTGGTATCGGAGCTTCTATTTATTCTTTACTTGGGGTTTTTCCAGTATTTATAGAAAGAGAGCTTTGCTTTGTCTTGATCTTCTTCAACGGTCTTCAAATTGTATCCGTTTAGACATAGCATTAAATGCTAGGATCCGTTGAGACTGATAACTTGATATGCTTCATGGAGAAGTGCTATTGTTTATCTGAGGAATGCTTAAAGTAGAGTTGTCACTTCCCTGTTGTACCAAAGGTTGCTTTCTGACTTTCCTTCTTTGTACTTGGTTTAAACTTTACAACAACATAGTTGACAGAGTACAAAGGTTTATGTTCTCGATGGTACTATGTTTCTATTCTCAAGAAACAAAGAGTTTAACAAATGAAGCAGCAAGGGAAAAAGACATATATTCTCTTGAATTAAATATACAATCATTTGAAATAAATACGCTTAAGCTTAGACGAGTTCACTTTTAATAGCTAGTAGGCGTGCGGGTCTTTGGGCGTGCAAGATTAACTTATCAGTAAAACGGGCTCGTCTACTGATACTTGTCTAGTTCCAAGTCTTTAGACTTGCTATACTCAATAGCTCGTCTACTGACGTAGCGTCTAGTGTGACTTCTCGTCTATTATCAAGTCTTTAAACTTGGTGTTTTTCTGAGAGTTATCTATTGGCTCGTCTACTTATCTTTTGTTAGACTTAGATACTGCCTATCGTCTATTACCTTAGCCAATTTTTAAGACCTCGTCTATCGATAACTTAAAAGACTCATAATTTTACTAAAGATTGAAGACTCATCTAGAGGATTAAATATAGAGTCCGATTTGATTCCATAGCAAAGAAAGAAACTCTATTTCTAAGTTTCCTTGACTAGTATTATTCAAACAGTCCTACAATATAGAATAAACAAGTTAGATCTTTGACAATACTTTGCCATACAAATTTAACCTTTTTGTTAACATAAAAAATTAAGAGATTATTTAAGCCAAAACCACTTTGGTTCTAACAATCTCCCCCTGTTTGATGATGACAAAAACCAATAAAATTTGAGTGAGCAAAGTCTAAGAGAGCTACAAAGCTCCCCCTAAGACAAAGCATTCAAACTTAAAATATTTAAAACAGATAAACAGCAGCACATATCATATATATCTTATCAAAGCAGCATGCATAAACTCAATCATATTCAGGACATAGTATCAAAGCTTAACAAATATCTACAAACACATAAAGACAGATCAGTCATATCAAAAGTAGCAAACATAGTGTCAGAGCATATAAAACAGAAGTAACAAAGCAATTTAAGAATATGCATATGCAGGTAGATAACTTATAACCCAAAAACCGACTTTTATAAAAATTTAATTCTCATCCTTTCTCCCCTTTTTTTGTCATTAGACAAAAAGGAAATAGGAGTGGACCATCATTATCAGTTTAAAGATAAAAGAAAACTAAGAAGAGGGTGGAGGTGGTTGAGGAGGGTCTTGATTTGGAGGGGGTGGAGGAGGTTGAACAGCAAGATTATGACTCTGTTGAAAACTTGTGAGGAGGTTTAGCATCTGGTTGATGAGTACATGGGTTGGAGCTAAGGATTCTTCAACTTATTCCTTTACTGTAACGCCCTTTGTTACATTAGTAATCCAAATTAGTTTCAATAAAAATCCTTGAAAACATTTAATTAAAATATACAAGTCATAAAAACTTCGCAAATTAATTGAGTGCGAATATACCTCACATTAATTAAAATAGTAATAAAGTATCCGAAGTAATAATATAATAAAAATCCATACATTCAAATATAACCAAAAGCCTCAAAACCGGGCGTCTACTAATAAACCCAATGATAAATAAATAAACGTGTCTGTCCACATACGACTCTGCATTTAAGAAAATACTAACCAAACTAAAAATGACTAAGAAAATTCACTAAGTCCTCAAGCCGCTTCAATCTCAAAGGTGCCGTCCTCGTGCTCTGAAAACAACACTTTTAATGAGATATAATCCCAGTGAATAAAAACAAGTTCTAACAATATTTTCGAAAATAACATTATTCTCAGCCGGTGCGGTAACCGGAAAAAAGGAAAACATCCATGGTACCCGCTAATTTTCAAAATGATATAACTCAAAATGTCTTCATAGATTAAAGAATAAATATTAATCTTATGAAATTCATGTATAAGACGTAACACCATCAAAAGAAACAATTCGATCTACATAATATAAGTAAAATCATTCGAAGGACGTCTCTCGTGTCCAATCAATCTCAATGTATATCCAAGTCTCTTTTATTTAATTACCAAAAATTTAAGTCTATGAGCTCATGACAAATGGAATGGCATCCCACCACCTTTGCCTTCCCAAAAGGAAGTATCTATAATGGGTTTTCCCCTTCTCAGAAGGAGGTATCTATCTTCCCCTCTAACGAGGAGGTATCTATCTTTATCTCTAACGAGGATGTACCTGTCTTCCCCTTCTCAGAAGGATGTATCTATCTTTCCCTCTAATGAGGAGGTATCTATCTTCCCCTTCCTAGAAGGAGGTACCCGTCTTCCCCTCTAATGAGGAGGTATCTATCTTGCCCTATAACGAGGAGGTATCTATCATCCCCATCCCCTTCCCAGAAGGAGGTATCTGTCTTCCCCTCTAATGAGGAGGTATCTGTCTTCCCCTCTAACGAGGAGGCATCCATCATCCCATATATCTTAACAATCACAAAAATCATAATTCAGAATCATATTTTGGGCATCTATCATCACCCCAGGTCATGATATATGACCTCATATGTCAATCTCAATGATATAGCGTCATGACAAGACAACACTATAACATCACAAAATCAATTAATAATCAATATACATACATACATACATATATATATATATATATATATATATATATATATATATATATATATATATATATATATATATATATACACACCAATTAGTGAATTCCACGTTACAAAGCCTTTTGTTCAATTTCAAAATAAATTACAGCCATGCAATTTTATTTTTAAGCTATACGTACATATATAAACCAAAGAAAGGCTTCATACCAATTCTCGCTTCAGTAGGTTCATTAACGTTTGTGAATGTCCAGGGAACAAAGATATTCACAACAAACAATATTATACATAAGTAAACAAATTCAGTCATTTAGATGCTATACCCAATATATTTAAAATTCAAAAGCCTAGAAGACTGCTAATCCCAAATTCTTCATATTAATAACACAATAAAAATTACATCCTTCAAGAAATCATTCCGATCTAACATTTAATCACATAATTTAAAATATTGAAAATTAAATCATTGGAAACTCCCTAAATTCATGATTTGGTTTCAAACCCCAAAATTTATTGTACCATGGAAGGGTGAACAAAGATGTTTTTACTCACCTCTTGAAGACCTTCAAAAGCTTCAAAATTAATCTAAGGGAAGAGCTAGTCCTTCACCACAAAAAATCTTCCTTCTTTTCGTTAATAATTTTTGGTCTGTGTGTGGCTCCCCATTCGTTACTAAATTCAACAATTAGCACTGCTCTTTCTTTTATCCCCCTTGTCTGGCCGTGCCGTTTCGTTATGTGAGTGCGAGAAAGAGGAGTTATAAACTTATATAGCCGTGTGAATAGCAACTAGGTTTCCTCATAGCATTAGGTTTCTTTTTTTTTTTTCCTACCTTTAATATTGTTGCGGGACCTGCTGACCTTTATTATTAGATGAACGAAAGGCAAGGCAATCTAGCCCTGACGTGAGGAGTCCTTCACCTTAACATACATGTCTATATAATTTTGTTTCCATTTTCATTCTTTGTTTCCCTTTTTTTTAACCCAAAAGAATCCTCATTAATATTACATCTCCTAATTGTTTTTCACACAAAGCTAAACATGCTCACTTCCTATACGAGAAATACAAAAATGGATGGTGGTTCATGGCTTTTTCTTTCTTTTTTTTTTAATCTAAATTTTGTAATTATTTAAAAATATTAAATAATTCCAATAAATAGTTATACTAATAGTTTTCTATGCTAAGCCTTATAACAACTTAATCTTTTCATTAAAATAATTTATATTGTAATTTTGGGATGTTACATTTACTTTCTCCTTTACCTCTACCTTCACTTGCTCCTTTACTTTCAGCAGAATCATGCAGATATTGTTGACCTTGCAAAGTACTTGATGCTTGAGATTGTTGAGGCTGGTCATGTGGATGCACAACTGCTAGAGCCAATGGTTGTGAAAAGTGCTTCCCGAAGTTTCTTGTGCGCTTGCGAGAATCAGCAACCTCTTCACCCAATGGTTCAGTCTGGACAATTTTTGTGTTCATATTGGGACCTTCAACTATAATCTCCTCAATTTTCTCAGAAGAATCTTCAGATGCTTGTGTAGTTGGAGCAGGGGTAGGCAAGGGGGTAGGTAAATTTGGAACCCAATGTACAGGATCTTCCTCATAGACAGGACTAATCAGAGGAATACCAATGGTGTCCTCATGAATATAATACCTGGCCTTGGAGAAGCCAAATTTTCCTCTAACAGTGGGAGTGACCCTCTTATCATCTTCACTCAATCCAGAGGAGGATGCTTCCCTACTTCATATCTTCATGTGACAAGCCCAGAAGCCTCGGGCATCAAACTTGGTTCTCTTGTCCTCATTTTCATTCTCCTCAAGCAAGAACTGCAGCATTTCTTTAGCAATCAAAGGATCATCAGTGGGTTCAAGCAGACAGGAGCTATCAACAGCCATCTTATATTTGTTTCTTCTAAACTTTGCATCTTTGTCAGGGTTCAGATCAATCATATTAAGTCTAGGATAGATTGTGGGAGGTCTCACTCCAATTCTGGTTTCCTTGGAGGAGTGGTACAGCCAGGTGGGTGGAACAAAATTGGCAGCTTCAATCTCAGCCTTCAAGTGTGTATACATAATGTGATCCACAACATCAGTAGCTCTGTCATACTCCCTTGGGTGCTCAAAATTCGTCCATTTTGTATTTTTGTCCATGATGAACTTCTCCCTGCCACATGTCTTTGATCTCCGGCATTCAATGTATTTAGATGCAACCTTGAGTGGATTTGTCCACCAGACAGGAATGATATGCCTGTCTACACCATCAGTGTGTGGTTTGAAGGGTGGGAATTTAATGAGGTTTGAGTAGATTTTTCTGGGTGGAAATTTCTGTTGTGTAAGATGAGTGAGGGCAGGTCCAATTTCATTGTATAGGTTAGAAGGAAATGGACCAGTTGTTCATATGGTATTGGTTGATGACAGGGATAGTAAGCGGGTTCTAGTTCATACTCATATTGTGGTAAAGGCTAGAAAGGTCTGGTTGATTTTGGTTCAGGTTGGTGAGTGTGGTAGAGTATTCTCCAATCCGTTTTGACTTTGGCCCAGCTCTCAGCTTTGCCATCATACAAGATTGTGGTGTCTGTGTAGGGGAAAGTGACTTTGGAAATTTTAGGAAAGGGGACACCAGGGTTGATCCCTACATCATCTGGTTGATTAAACCAGGGATCATCTGCAGGAATGATTGGTTGAAACTGTGGTCTTGTAGGTGGGGTTTGGATAAGTGAGTGGACATGTGAGGTTATTTGTTGTGGTGTGATTTGTGGTTCAGTTTCAGGTTGTGGTAAAGGTTGTGTGGGAAGTGTTTGTTCATGCATAACAAGTGGTGATTGTGATGGTGGGAACACAGATGGTGCATATGCATTATCAAAGCTTTCAACAAGTGCATCAACTGCTAATTGTACATGGTCATCAACAGGGATGCTTACCTCAATAGTCACACCAGACTTGGACTTCCTTGAGGGTGTCCTCCTGGTTTGAGTTGAGGTAGTAGCAGCAGCAGTAGACATCTTCTACTTCTCCAAAATAGCACCAATGGGGACATTGTTCTCATCATCCTCATCTTCATTGTGAGACAGAAAAATCTTCCTTGTTCTTTTCTGTGTTGGGGCAGGTTGAGGTGCATCAGCAGCTTGTTCCCTAATTACAATGCCAGCAGCAGGTTTCTTGGCAGCAGGTTTCCTTGCTCCGGTTGTCTTTCTTCCAACTATTTTCCTTCTTAGCATTAGAGTCTCAGCATTATTGAGCTCTATTTATTCTTCCTTGATCTTCATCCTCTCTTCTTCCTTAGCAAACTCTACTTGAGCAATAGTGCTCATTTTCATGTTGATAAGGTTCACCTTGCCAAAAACCATGGCAGACATACCCTTCTCCCTAAGAATCAATGCTTGTTCTTCAGGGGTCTTAGTGTAACACCTTGCTTTCCGTTAAGCCCTTTTTATAAGCTTGTTTGGCTGTTTGAGTTTGTTTTGTTAAGTTAGAGTTGTTGGCTAAGGGCCTAATGGGATTTTTGGCTTAAAAGTTCCTTTCTGTAGATTAATCACGATCGTGCTTAATGTCCAGCATGCCCGTGCTTGAAATCCGGTGTGTTTCACTGGTTTTAAGTTGAGCACGCCCATGCTCAACAGTGAGCACGATCGTGCTCAAGTGTGGACCGCGTCTCGTAGACGCTAAGTCCAGCACGCCCGTGCTTGCTGAGGAGCACGATCGTGCTTCGTGTCCTGGTTATATATTTGGTACGAAACCGGGGTTGTGTTTCATCCCTATTTCTGGTGGCTGCTACTACCCTAATGTGGCTACTACTATTGCTTTCCCTTTTTCCCTCATACTCGGTACAACTCTTGAGTGTTGGAGGCCGTTGGGAAGCTCTGTTTTGCTGTCATTACTCGTATATAGGTAATATTCCTTTCTCTTTTGTGGTTTCCTTTCATTGTCTTGAATTGGGAACTGAATTGGTTTGTGTTTTATTTAACTAAGGCTTGGTGGTGGATTGAGTTGCTCGTGGGGGCATAACTAGTTCGCTGTTTGGCATTTTCATGGAACCTTCAATCCAGGTATGGGGAGAAGGGTAGTGTAACCATAGAAAATGGAGGTAGTGTAAGGTAAAGGGGTTCCCCATAACCCCGACGTTGTTGTATGTTTATGTGTTAATATGTTGTTGTTGATAACATGATCTGTTTGGTTTGGTTATGTTCTTGATATATGTCTCATTGATATTATTGGTTGTTTTATGAGGTTAATGCCATGATTATCATTGTTGATATGGTGTTGTTTGATGATTAAGATATGGCCGTTTGGATGTTGGTTTTGTTGTTAAATATCAATTGGCTAATTAGGCTCTAAAATGACTTAATGATTAAAGGAATAATTTCCCCAAAATTGGTTAAAAGAACTATGTTTGAATTTGCCCAAAATAGTACTGTCGTGCATTAAGCACGGCCGTGCTGATAGGGAGCACGACTGTGCTCCTAGTTCAAATTCTGGAAAATGGCCGTGCTTTATGAACAGCCGTGCAGATGAGCATGACCGTGCATGAAAGGAAGCACGCCCGTGCTTCGCTTATGTGACCAGCACGGCCATGCTGGGGTTAAGCACGCCGGTGCTCACCTCACTGGAAAAAATATGAGATTAAAGACTTAAAGGGGTTTTAACTCCAATCTTCCCCAATGACGTTATGATAACATAGCTAATCAATGATGAAGGTTAGATAACTTGATTAAAGATTAATTAAGACGTTTAAAGATGATAATATGTTTAAGCCGGTAACCGTTGGATTACCGAACGTTGATAGCTTTAGTGCTTATTGGTCAAGGTGGCCTCGATGCTTATTGGTCGAGGTGTGGATGAGTTGTACCTTGGTGGTTATTGGCCAAGGGGGCCTTGACCTCGGATGGGTCTACGATGTTGATGGTGAAGTCTTGGGAGCTTTTTGGCCCAAGCAAAGGAGGTGGTTGTTTGTTGTTGTGCCCATGCGTCGAGCATTGGAGTCGATGGTTGAAAGGGACGTTCGACATATGGGAGATCGTCCGAGAGTATGGTGATCTGGTCTTCCACGGTAGGTTACCCAAGGTTTGGTGACCGTGTGCCCCCGTGATGAGGCATCCATGGTTTAATGCATTGGCTATCCATGGGGTTCACCCGAGGTTCGGTGAACTGCCGATGTTGGTGCTTCTATGACCAATATGGATATGTAACTATCTTAGTCGTTCATCCCGAGTTACTTCGATCCACATGCATAATGGAGTAGTGGAGTAGTCTTGCATTGCACCATATAGCATACTTGATTATGATGATGATTGATGTTATGATATATAAATATTGATGTATGCTAGATGTTGCCATGCTTGTGTGTTTACCATGCCTCCTATATCCATGCCGTATTTGTTTACATGATTCTTACTCCCCGTTTTCTGTTTGTCTGTTTGGCATGTTTGACTTCATGCAGAGGATGGCGAGCAGCCCGGAGAGTTATGACTCTAAGGAGCCACTGCTCATAGTTAGGGCTTTTCCTTTTGTCTAGTTTAGTTTCTCAGTTATATTTAGAGGTTTTTCCGGAAAGGTTATACCAGCTCTGTTGTGACATCGGGTTGGATTTTGTTGGTTATGTTTATTATTTGTTTATCTGTTTAAAACATGGTTTTTGTTTTCCGTGTTTTGATAACTCGTTCATGTGGGACCTTTTTAACCATGGACAAATGTTTTATTTATTCCAGTAAATGTATGTTTTTATTTCATTAATTGTATCTTTAATGATTTATAGAATGTGGGGTAGCAAGGTGTCACACTTAGCCTCCAGATAGGCATAAATTTGTTGAGCCTTAAGAACCATGGACAACAAATGACAAAAGCCTTCTCCTTGTGAGTGACATATTTTCTGAATCTTCCAAATAGAATACCCTGAAGATTGACCTTTGTCTCAGTCATCAAATTACAGAGACCGAACTTGTGCAAGGCAGAGAGGTTGTCCTTTGACCCAGCCTTGTGAAGAACTATCTTATTCAACGTCTGATGAAGGATTCTCACCTCATCCTTCATCTCCACAGCCTTCCATGAGTGATTCCTAACAGTGTTAGACCTCATCAGTAGAGAAGCAATGACCTCTGATCCTCCTAGGTCTTGTTCCCAAGAGTCAGTGATGACCAGCCCTTCCTGGGCACAGTTGATAGTTTCAGATATGGTTTTCTCAAACACCACCACTCTCCTACCCAGAACATCAGTATACACCTCAGTGTCTGTCACCTAAGGGTTTCTACAGAAGGCCCTAATTAGGTCAGGGTAGACAGAAACCCTCTCTAAGAAGAGATCATCCCAGCCAGCAGCATTGATGTATTCACTTACATTAACATTATATTCTTTCAAAATACCAAACTCAAAGTGGTACTCAATGCCATTGTTTAGCTTAGTGAGAGCATAAGTTGAAGCAGCAGTTGAGGAAGTCATTGAAGAAGTTTGAAGGTTAGGGTTTGGAAACGGGGGAATCAGAGAGCTCGAAGGTTCAAGGGATTGTGAAAGGTTTTTCAGAGGGAAAAAGGTTTTACTTAAAAAGGTTTCGAATGTGAAGAGTTTCCTTTGAAAAATAATTCAAAAAGAAAATAAACGAAGACGTGTGAAAAGTCATGTAATGAATGCTAACACGGCACAAGTTTTTCGAAACTGTAAAAAGCAAGTGATGGGATTGATGGAAATAACTGGCTCATGAAAGAGAATTTAATTAAATATGTCTTGAAGACAAATTAAATTCAAATTTAATTATAGATAGCATAGAGGAGTCAGATAAGAGCATGCAAACAATCAATGGACGCGAAGCTTATTAGACCCACATGTAACATATATTGGACGCACTTTAAGCAATAGACGCGCATGCAGTAGACGCGATAAACAATAGACACACAATCAATCCACACAAATCATGTTAAGATGATTTATAATAAAGATAAATCTGTCATCAACAAGAGGTTTAGTAAAGATATCTACCCATTGATGGTCACTATCTACAAATTGTATATCAATGACACCTTTTTGCACATAATCTCTAATAAAATGATGTTTAATCTCTATATGCTTAGCCCTGGAATGCAATATTGAATTATTAGATAGATTTATTGCAGCAGTATTATCACATATAAGGGGAATACTACTTACAAACACATTATAGTATTCCAATTGATGTTTGATCCATAGAAGTTGTGAGCAGTGCTGAAATATACTCAGCTTCAGCAGTTGATAAGGCAATAGTACTTTGTCTTTTGCTTGACCATGAGACTAGATTAGGTCCAATGAAGTGGCATCCTCCACTGGTACCTTTTTTTTCTATTCTATCTCCAGCATAGTCAACATCACAAAAACCAACTAATCTGTAATCACCATTTTTCTTAAAGCACAAACCTAGATTAGTAGTACCTTTCAAATACCTAAATATTCTTTTAACTGCTGATAAGTGAGATTCACTAGGATCAGATTGAAATCAAGCACATAAGCATACATAGAACATAATATTAGTTCTAGACGCAGTAAGATACAAAAGAGATCCTATCATACCTCTAATACCTTTTGGTATACCGTTTTATCTTTATCATCTTTGTTAAGTATGAACGTGGGATGCATAGGAGTGTTTATTGGTTTGCAATCTTCCATTTTGAATTTCTTTAGAAGTTCCTTTGTGTACTTAGTTTGATGGATGTACACCTCATCCATTGTTTGTTTAACTTGAAGTCCAAGGAAGAACTTGAGTTCTCCCATCATGCTCATTTCAAACTCTTTCTGCATTAGCTTAGAAAATTCTTTGTATAGAGATTCATTAGTAGCACCAAAGATTATGTCATCAACATATATTTGAACAATAATAAAACTGGACTTATTGGATTTTCTAAACAAGGATGTATCAAAATTTCCTCTAACGAATCCATTGTCCATTAAGAATGAACTTAACCTTTCATACCAAGCTCTAAGAGCTTGTTTATGGCCATATAAAGCCTTCTTTAGATTATATACATGTTCAGGTTGGGTTTCACTTTCAAAACCCGGAGGTTGCATAACATACACTTCCTCATTAATAACACCATTTAGAAAAGTACTTTTTACATCCATTTGATATAGCATGATACTATGATGTGCAACAAATGACAATAAGATGTGAATAGCTTCTAGTCTAGCAACTGGTGCAAAAGTTTCCGTATAGTCTATACCTTCTTCTTGTGAATAACCTTGTGCAACAAGTCTTGCTTTATTTCTTATTACCTTACCATTTTCATCAAGCTTGTTTCTGTAAACCCATTTGGTTCTAATAACTGATTTTTCTTTTAGCAAAGGCACACGATTCCACACTCTACTTCTTTCAAACTGGTTTAGTTCTTCCTATATTGATAGAATCCAGACGTCGTTCAGTAGAGCCTCGTCTACTGTCTTTGGTTCTAACTCAGACTAAAGCATAATCATCTTGCTCTCTGAAAGTTGATATGGTTCTTAGTCTATCATTAGGATTCCCAATGATTTGATCTTGTGGATGGTAATTCTTGAAGTACCAAGATCTCTGAACATTTTCCCGTTGAGAAGTTGAAGTTTCTGACTCATGTTGTTGAGGGTCGTCCACTTGATCATCAGGTTTGAAATTTACTGGATTTCCTGAGATATTAAGATCGAGATCCGCAAAAGCTTCATCAAACTCTGATAATGTCTTATCAGGCTGCTTGTCATCAAACTTAACATGTATACATTCTTCTACTACCAGAGTTCTACACTCTAAACCCTTTGGATGACTCAGAATAACCTAATAGAATTCCATTATATACTTTAGCATCAAACTTACCAAGTTGATCTTTAGTATTTAATATATCGCACTTACAACCAAAAGGGTGAAAATATGAAATGTTGGGTTTTCGTCCTTTCCACAATTCATAAGGAGTCTTATTCAAGACTGGTCTAATGTATATTATGTTCTGAATGTAGTAGGCAATATTAACATCTTCAGCCCAGAAGTGTCTAGGGATAAAGTTGTCATTGAGCATTGTTCTAGTCATCTCTTGAAGAGATCTGTTCTTTCTCTCTACCACACCATTTTGTTGTGGTGTTCTAGGTATTGAGAAGTTGTGAAGTATACCACTTTCTTCACATAACTTTTGGAATAGCTCATTTTCAAACTCTCCCCCATGGTCACTTCTAATTGAAGTGATACTCATGCCTTTTTCATTCTATACACGTTTGCAGAATACAGAGAAGACCCTGAATGGTTCATCCTTGTGAGCTAGGAACATAACCCATGTCCATCTAGTGTAGTCGTCTACTATGACTAGACCATATTTATTAGTCCTTGTTGGTCCAAACAGATCAAGGTATAGCAGCTCCAGATGTCTATTGGTACTAACAATATTCTTAGATTCAAAGGAACCTTTGACTTGTTTTCCCTTTTGACATGCATCACAGAGAGCATCAGATTTGAACTTTAGGTTTGGTAGTCCTCTCACGAGGTTATGCTTATTTAGCTTTGAAATTAATTTCAAGCTTGCATAACCTAGCCTTTTGTGCCAAATCCATCGCTCATCTTCAATGGGTACTAGACATGAGACACTTTGATTTGTGAGGTCCTCTAAGTCAATCTTACACATATTGTTTTGCCTCTTGGCAGTGAATAAGAGTGATCCATCAGTCTTCTTGACATTACACATGTTCTTGTCAAAATAAACAACAAACCCACTATCACATAATTGACTTATGCTCAGCAGATTATGTTTTAAACCATTAACTAAAAGAACATTATCAATGGAGGGAAAATGATATTTACCAATTTTACCTACTCCAATGATCTTTCTTTTCTGATTACCTCCAAAGGTAACCCAGCCACCATCTTTATGTCTAAGGTCTTGGAACATACACCTTTCTCCTATCATGTGATGTGAGCAACCACTGTCCAAGTACCAAGATGCGTGTTTCTTTCCTGTTGTTAAGCAAATCTTCAACAAGAAATCTTCAACTCTGATTCAAGCTTCTTGTTTTCATATTCAAGAGCTTGCCTTTCCATGCAAACTTTATCATATTCCTTAGTCAACCTTGAGAATTTCTTTTTGAGATTTTTATATTCATGTGACAGAATGGACGAGTTATGCAATAAATCATCAAATGCTTCTTGTAAAGTAAATGAATCAGATTCCATTACCTCAGCATCAGTGTATTCACTTTCTGAAGAAGTACCAGCCATGAGATAGATGTTTGCCTCTTCCTCAGCTTCATCTTCTTCTTCTGATGATGATAGATCAAGATCCTCCCAAGTAGCCATTAAACCCTTTTTCTTTTTGAAGAACTTCCTTTTCTCCTTCAGATCTGGGAAGTCAGCTTTGAAGTGACCAGGCTTCTTGCACTCGAAGCACATAGGTGGACCTTTTTCTTTGGTGTCTAAATTTTTTTTGAAGAACTTTTTGTTGAATTACTTCCTTCTAAAACCACCTTTCTTTCTTCACATATGTTGAATCTTTCTGGAGATGAAAGACAATTCATCCTCATCAGATCCTTCATCACTGTTAGAAGGGTCTGCTTCATCCGAGGATTCCTCAGCTTTGAGAACTTTTGATAAGCTAGCTTTCTTTGCCTTTAAGGCAATAAACTTTCCTTTTCTGGAACTTTCTACTTCATTGAGCTCAAGCTCATTGCGACACCCCTTCTAGGGTCATCACATAGTCACCCGAATAAGAAAAATTTAAATTATTAATACTGGTTACTTTCGGAAAATATGTTTAAGAGTAAACGTTTCTTACGAAAATAGTGCTGAAATTTTTTTTCTTTAACATAGAACCATTGTAACATAAACAAACATATATGTATATCTATATATATGCATCACCTTTTTAAATACACCCTACCTATAATAGGAGATAACAAAAGAGCCCTCATAAGTATAGGCTATTCTCCACAAACTAAGTAAAGAAAAGAAAGACATATACACATAAGTAACGAGTAGTCCAGAACCATACCAAAAACTCATGGCTCTCAGTAGCCAGATCAAAAACTGACAAGACTCGCTACCCCAGAACTACACCTATAGCTGGTCAAGCTAATGAAACCTATTGGGGAGATCATGATGATCAACCCCACCTACGACAGATGCATCTGATGAAGATGCCTCCGCTCCCGCTACGTCGTCGAAAGAATCCTCATCACCAACAGCAGGAGGGTGAAACTCAAGATCATCCTCAACATATTCCTCGGGATCCTCCTCAACCTCATATAACTCCACCTCAACAGGAGGTTCATCAGGTCCTACTATCTGAAGAGGATTTGGCAGAGGTGGCGGATCCATTAACCCGTGCTCATCCAAATACTGTAGGTATAGCCATACTGGAGGTAGAGATACCTCGACAGTCTCTACGACATGTATCCGCTGCTGCGGTCCTTCTTCTACTGTGCCGATGACTTCTCTGCTTGGGCCATGATAGGTGGCGCTGAGTGCCCCAGGGTTAATCTCCCAGGCACCACCATACCGCGCTCGATCAAACGTGATCGTTCGGACCCTCGAATGTACCAGTGGTATATCCGGTTCCATCTAAATACGTAAGAGTGAGAAACCAACACATGCATTTTACTCGACAACTACATGCTAAACACCACATAAAACACATACACATTTACCAAGCACAATTATTCATAAGCAATTAGTTTATCAATGGGTTCAACACCCCAAACATCATCGTTTAAAAATTATGCATGAACATATTCATCATCTAATTTCGTCCTAATCTCATGAGATATCCCAACACATGATGAGTTTATCAGGCTCAATTGCCACCACTAGGCAAAATAGGCACACAACCACAGGCACATAGCCAAAACCCATCACACACTGTCCACACTCAGGGCACAGTGCAAATAAAAACGTGATCACAACACCGATGGGGTCTCAATGTCCAACTCCAGGCACAATGAGAAACACACAGTATGAAATACCTGACGCCGCAAGGTAATCACACATGGAACCGCGGGCACGTCTGCCAATGCATGCAAAACACTTTTGCTCATAACTCTTTTCTTTGTGTTCAATCTTTCTTCGCCGAAGCTCAAAATGGCTTACGACTCACATAGTTTTAACATCTTTAAAACTTTCATTGCAACACAGGACCTCACAGTCCGAGTGCTCAATCACGACGCCTCTCGACCGATGCACCAGTCATAGGTTCGTGGTAATAAAACATCTCAAATGTTTAAATACGGTATACACCACATATACAATACAGGACCTCAAAGTCCAAAGGACCCCAAGTCCATAACCACCCAGAACCTTAGTACCCTGACGTCTCGGTTACTAAGTTCAACAACACTTTTAACACAACTGAATTAATTTTTGTTTTCAGAAAAAAATCTTTTAAAATTGGAAATTCATCAGTAAAATCTTTAAATAACAAAGATTAGTGTTTATAAAAATATGAGTCACTTGAGGTTTAACTTACTCAAAATATACACTGCCGTTTCAAAAAATTTGCCGTCGACGTTTTTCCAAATTTGCCGTCAATTTTCATTTTTAGAGCTTTTTAAGCCAAAATTTAGCTTTTTCCACTTAAATAATTTTCTAAAATCATAATTACTTATTTTAACCAATTAATTCCATAAAATAATATTTTATAATATTCTGGATTTTCTTATGTAAAAATTAGCAGTGCAAAAATATTTTCACGGTTTCGCGCCCATTGTGACTCATAATACCCTTTTACACTATTATATTATTAAAATAATAATATTTTCCAAAATTCCTTATTTTTATAAATTAAAAAATTTCCATTACTATTATATATCAATATTTTATTGTTAAAACATTGAATATAATTTACGAAGCTTCTTAAAGCTTTTATCCCGTTAATTTAATTGTGCACTGACCACTATCAGGCTTCTCACACATCAACCAACAATAATATCACAATGGCATAATATAATTACCCAGACAGATCATGCATCACAGTAGCATAATATAATTGCAGATAAACAAATCAAGCGCAATTAAAAAACCACACAGATACAGATACCATAACTTAAACAACTTAAATAAAAACTAACAGGCAAATAATTACAAACCAACACAGGATAACATATAGCCATCGAATATATTCCTCAGGTATTCCCCTGTTACCTTTGTAGAGTTTCTCGTGAACTAGCGAATTTCTTCGGAAGTCCGGATTTCGCGTATACGCCACACTCACTCAACTTTCAACCATTACAATCAAATAATTACAAATCAAGAAACTAAAAACATTCTAAACCTTACTACATGGTCACGGCCTCTAGGGGTTTTGAGTGACTAAAATTTATAATCATGATTAAATCATGGATTTATGGTTCTTAATCAACTAAGATCATGGATTAGTGACTAAACAACTAAATTTCAAACTCAAAACTTCCTAACTCTTCTATACCAAGATTCCGCCTCAACATGTTCATGGGGTTAGGGTTTTTAGTTTAATAAACCAACTTGGATTTATTAAGCATACATATTAATAGCTTGATTACCAAGATTATTAATGAAAACTTTGAACAAAACTCATCAAATCTCATCCACCTAGGGTTCGGCCAACATAGAGATTTTTGAGTAAAGATTTTCATTTTAATAAACTAACATGGATTAGAGTGTGTAGACATACATGTCATATGAAATACATGATCATACATGACAACACATGAACAAAGCCCTATCTAACCTATCTTCATAGGTTCGGCCAAGGCTAGATTATTAGGAAGGAAATTTTTTATTACATCATGCTCTTGGATTTAGATAATATGCATGATATCAAGAATATAGAAAGTGGTTTCAACATCATGAGATTTTTATAGAATTTATTATGGATTTTCAAAGTTCTAGGCTTAGAAACTCAAAAGTGATGAACAAATATGAAATAAACTTTGAATCAAGAAATTTATTGAAGAACATAGATATGATTAAGGAAGAAGATTAGGATTCACCTCTTGAAGATCAAAGACAAGTGAAATCCAAGAACTTGCTTCACAAAGTGATGCTAAAAGACTTATAAACTTAAGAGTTTTTTAGAACAAAAGGCAATAGGAACTAAATGAAATGTGAAGGAGGGTATTTATAGGGGTTGGTTGCACCACTTTAGAAGGATCTAGTAGGAATGAGTTGGCTTGTTCAAAGGATTAAAGTGCAAATAATTCCTAGGGACCATTTTGCAAAGATTCCAAATGTATAAGGACTATTTTGCAAATTTCCAATAAATTGAAATGATGACCATGTGCCACATTAAATGTGGTCTCATCTTGACTTATCTTGGCTGATTTTTCATGAGATATTTTGAGAAGAACCTAGAATGTTGGAGAACATTTGAGAAGATAGTAGAATGGTGTAGAATCTTGGAGAAAAATGTAGAACAATGTGGAAAGTTCTAGAATAATCTTGGCTCATACAAGATGAGGGCAGCCCCTAATCCATATTGGGCTTGCGCACGGGCCTTAAAATTTTGGGCTTGGATTCATTTATGTGGGACCCACGAAATGCTTAAGGCTTAAACATGACATAGGAAACTTATATGATTTCAAATGGGCTTTAGGAAATTAATCCATGGATAAGGAATTTGGGCTTCATGGCCACGGTCCATTAATGGTCTTGGAACAAAGATTCTATCCTAATTCACTTGGAAAAACATAGAAACTAACTTAGGGACCAAAGTGTAATTAATAGAAAGTTCAGGGACTAAAGTGCAAAATCCATAAATTCCCACTTTAACCTTGTAGAACCTTCTAGACTTAAAAGTATGATTCATCACCATGAATCATCTCAAAATCCTAATATAAACTCTTTATCTGCTCTTGGAGACTCCGAAATCCATTCTGCCGCTCACCCGATTACGTATTTCGTCCGTAAAACGTAAATTTTTTTTTTTTTCTGAAATAATTCTAAAAATGCAGAATTGTAGGAAATAAAATAAAAACCTTAAGTCTTTCTTTCACGAATTAAAATTAGGTCTTTTGAGCAGTATTATAATACTTTCAATGGAATTCGCGGGCCGGTTTTCGCCTGACTTTCCAACCTAAATTTTAATCGTAGCTTCCTACTTTCAAGTAGAATTGAGTGGTAAACTCCGTTTATTCAAAATAATTTTCAAAAACTCTAATAAACTTATAAACATATTTATATATATATATATATTACTGTTATTTAAAACAGTAAAATACATGGTGTTACACTCATGAACCTTCAGAGATCCAATAAGCTTTTCCAAAGTGAGAGTATTGAGGTTCTTTGCCTCCTGAATAGCAGTGACCTTAGGTTTCCACTGTTTATGTAGGCTCCTCAAATTTTTTCTAACATGATCTATATTCTCATTAGTCTTTCCAAGAGATCTAAGACTGTTGGTGATAGTGTGAAATCTTCCAAACATTTGATCTATGGTTTCACGTTCAGCCATTTTGAATAATTCAAACTGGTGAACCATCATACTTATCTTTGACTCCTTAACTTGGGATGACCCTTCATGAGCTAGGGCAATAGTATCCCATATTTCCTTAGCCGTGTTATAGCTATGGACTTTATCATGCTCAGATCTGGTGATAGCACACATCAGGTAGTGCTTAGCTTTCATATTGAGTTGATGTTGAGTTTTCTGCTCCGGAGTCCATTAAGCTCTAGGAATAGCAGCTCCAGCATCACCTCTTGGCTCAGTGTAGCCGGTTTCAATCAGCTCCCAGATATCCACATTTTGTGCATCAAGAAAAGCCATCATCTTTTTTTTCCAATAGTCATAATCACTACCATCAAAGAGAGGAGGTCTGTTGATTGCTTGTCCTTCTATATCCATGCTTGTTGGATCGTACTCCCTCAACACTTGTTAGATGCTCAACCCTTTCGAGGCTGAGCTTTGATACCAACTGAAGCTGACACAGGGAAACACAAGAAGGGGGTTGTATTGTGTTTCTTAACATTTTTTCGAAAAAGTCTTTTCTCAAACCTTTTACAAGCACAACAATATAAGCAACACAAACAATAAAATATTTTTAAAAAGTTAACAAACTCAGATCCAAAACCCCACAATTATTATAAACAAAATATTGTAAAAGATAAGGGTTAGAAGATTCACACAAGTGTTTTATCCTGGTTCACTATTTTCTAACCAAGAGCTACGTCCAGTCCCTTCTACCTGAAGGTTTTCTCCACTATTCTCCAAATAGATTACAAGTATTCAACACCTCTTCAGGCTACAAGTATTCTTTCTCTACCAAGCCTCTTCAGGCTCTAACTCTAACAAAGAGATTTAGATTTGATCTAAGAACTCACTAAGTGTGAGAGTATGAAGGTTGAAGATCAGTTAAGATTACAAGTAAACTTGTTTAAAGATTTCAGCAGAGTTTTAGTACTTTTGATATCAGAGCTTCTATTTATTCTTTACTGGGGTTCTTCCAGTATTTATAGAAAGAGAGCTTTGCTGTCTTGATCTTCTTCAACGATCTTCAAATTGTATCCGTTTAGACATATAATTAAATGCTAGGATCCTTTGAGACTTCTAACTTGATATGCTTCATGGAGAAGTGCTCTTATTTATCAGAGGAATGCTTAAAGTAGAGCTGTCATTTCCCTGTTGTACCGAAGGTTACTTTTTGACTTTCCTTCTTTGTACATGGTTTAAACTTTACAGTAACATAGTTGACAGAGTACAAAGTTTTATGTTCTCGATGGTACCATGTTTCTATTCTCAAGAAACAAAGAGTTTAACAAATGAAGCAGCAAGGGAAAGAGACATATATTCTCTTGAATTAAATATACAATCATTTGAAATAAATACACTTAAGCTTAGACAGATTCACTTTTAATAACTAGTAGGCGCACAGGTCTTTAGACGTGCAATATTAACTTATCAGTAAAACGGGCTCATCTACTAATACTGCGTCTATAGTCTCTTGTCTAGTTCCAAGTCTTTAGACTTGCTATACTCAATAGGTCGTCTACTGACATGGCGTCTAGTGTGACTTCTCGTCTATTATCAAGTCTTTGGACTTGGTGTTTTTCCGAGAGTTATCTATTGGCTCATCTACTTATCTTTTCTTAGACTTAGATACTCGTCTATCGTCTATTACCTTAGCCAATTTTTAAGACCTCGTCTATCGATAACTTAAAAGACTCAGAATGTTACCAAAGATTGAAAACTCTTCTAGAGGATTAAATATAGAGTCCGATTTGATTCCATCGCAAAGAAAGAAACTTTATTTCTAAGTTTCCTTGACTAGTATTATTCAAAAAGTTTTGCAATCTAGAATAAACAAGTTAGATCTTTGATAATACTTTGCCATGCAAATTTAACCTTTTTGTTAACATCAAAATTTAAGAGATTATTTAAGCCAAATCCACTTTGGTTCTAACATTAGGAGCCTTTGTTCAATAGCTATTAAGGCGGAATTTACTATGTAACAC
Source organism: Sophora flavescens (assembly GCA_030762895.1). Lineage (NCBI taxonomy): Eukaryota > Viridiplantae > Streptophyta > Magnoliopsida > Fabales > Fabaceae > Sophora > Sophora flavescens. Next base: position 73,603,314 of record CM061070.1, on the reverse strand, counting down.
CCCGAAAAATGCTTTATCTGTTTATTAATTAATTTTGTGATTAAATTGTTTGAAAAATACAATTTGACAATTATAAGTAATATTTAATGTTTATACCCGAGAATTCAATAGAATTCGAATTAAAAACTCAGATAAGAATCGGACAATGTTTTGACACCCGGTATGAACACTAGTGCAATAAGTGCTTTTTACTTCAGTTAAAATTGATTTTTTACGTCAGAATACTGACTGACATAAATACAGCTGACGTTAAAAGTTAAAATTTTAACGTCAGTTGAGAACTAAAGTTAAATATAAAACTATTAACGTCGGTTCTTTAACACAACTGACGTTAATTTTATCAAAATTAACGTTTGTTGTTTAAACAACTGATGTTAAACATAAAACTATTAACGTCAGTTCTCTAAGACAACAGACGTTAATTTTGTTAAACTAACGTCAGTTTTTATAACGAAACTGACGTTAAAGGTTTTAATTTTAACGTCAGTTGTTTTACACAACTGACGTTAATAATGTACTGTATATTTTATAAAATGCTATTAACGTCAGTTGTTTGATACAACTGACGTTAATAGATTTTTTTTAAAATTCACTTTTAAAATATCACTCCCCTCAGCTATCCCTGCATTCAGTAAATATCCCAGTAACACAGAATATCACACACATTACAGAATTGCAAAGGAAAAATGGAACAATGATCCTTATGTATGCTTGTTCAGAAACAATATATATTTATTAACATAGGTTATAACTCAAAATAAATACAGAAATATAAATTAAAATAAATGTATACTAAGTTTAAACTACCTATATCAATATCCCTCCGTGATGATCATCACGAGTGACATGTACATCGTCCACCTGTGTCTCCTCGATTATAGTAGGCATGTTTGTTGAAAAAGAAGGAGTCTTAGGAATATCAAGATTTGAATCTTGATTTTCATCACTACCATTATACATGCTTTTTCCTTGGAGAACCACGGACAACCTTTTGTTAGAAGGATCAGTGATGTAGAACACTTGTTTTGCTTGGGAAGCCATTATGAAAGGCTCATTTATATGACCTAACTTGTTGAGGTCTACCAATGTGAACCCCAATTCGTCGGTTTGTACACCACCGTTACTATCAACCCACTTACATTTAAAAACCGGTACCGTAAGCTTAGTGTAATCGAGCACCTAAATATCTTCAATATATCCAAAGTAAGGTGTCGGTGCTTTAACGGGTTTTGTGTCCTTTGCACTAGAGAAGTTCATTGCTTCGGCCACGATCATAACCCCACTATTTTGCATGGTACTCTTGTTATCTTGTTCCTTTGTATAAAAGGAAAAGTTATTTATGTCGTTTCCGCTCCAACATATGACGTTGAAGCTAGGCCCACGTGCTAGCCATCTTACGTCATCAGAAGCAGTACTACCATCCTTAAGCATTTCTTCCTTGAACCATGGTAAGAAAGTCTTGTTATGCTTGTTCAACAACCACCTTTCGCTCATTCGAGGGTTTTCTTGATTGACTTTTCTTTTATGTTCAAATAAGAAAGGCTGAACACATTCGATGTTGTTCAATATATACAAATGTGATTGAAGCACTTCCTCCCGATCCTTGCTATTAATTCTTAAGCCATGTGTACCCTTACCTTGACATCTGATCTCATCATGACGAGGCTTAGGAACCCCTATAGGATCCGTGTTATGAAGATAGTCCGAACAAAACTTAATAGCTTCTTCTGCAACATACCTTTGAACAATAGATGCTTCTGGACGATGAGGATTCTTCACGTACCCTTTCAAGATCTTCATGTAGCGCTCAACTGGGTACATCCATCTCAGAAAAACCGGCCCACATAATCTAATCTCCCTCACCAAATGAACAATTAAGTGAACCATTATGTCGAAAAAGGAAGGAGGAAAATACATCTCCAATTGGCACAAGATTGTAGCAGCCTTAACTTCCAAGTCATCCAATATACGGGGGTCAACGACTTTGCTACATATAGAATTGAAGAATGAGCACAACCGAGTAATGGCATGTCTCACATTTTTTGGAGCAATACCACGAATAGCAACGGGCACAAGTTGTTGCATCAAGATGTGACAATCATGAGACTTTAAGCCAACCAATTTAAGATCACTAGAGACAAGCCTCTTCATATTTGAAGAGTAACCATGTGGAACTTTGATGCCCTGAAGACACCCGCAGAAACTTTGTCTCTCTTTTTTTGACAAAGTATGACATGCTGGCGGCAAATAAGTCCACTTACCATCCTCAACAACTGGAGCTAACTGCTCTCGTATACCCATAGCAACGAGGTCGAGACGAGCATTCACACCATCCTTTATCTTGCCCTGAATGTTGAGAAGCATCCCGATCACACTATCACACATTTTTCTCCACATGCATCACATCAATGCAGTGTCTGATATCAAGCTTGCGCCAGTATGGAAGATCAAAGAATATCGACCTCTTCTTCCATATGTTTTTCTCAGCAGCTTGACCTTTTTTTTTGGACTTGCCGAATATAACATCGATGCCCTTTACCCTCTGATAAACCTGCTCTCCAATTAAGGCCGCCGACGCTTCTTCTGTCTCTTGGCATCCATTAAAAGCTTTTTTCATCTTACGATATGGGTGATCACGTCTAAGAAATCTCTGATGCCCAAGGTAAACCGTCTTCTTTCCATGATGCAACTGAGTGTAGAATGTGCCTTCTTCACATATAGGGCATGATTTATGCCCCTTGACACTGTACCCGGACAAGTTACCGTATGCTGGAAAGTCGTTGATGGTGCAAAATAACATGGCACGAAGCTTGAAAGTCTCATGAGAATACCCATCAACTACATCAACACCTTCCACCCACAGCGTTTTCAAGTCTTCAATCAAGGGACGTAGATAAACATCTAAGTCATTTCCCGGTTGCTTTGGGCCCGAAATCATCATAGACAACATCATGTATTTGCACTTCATGCACAACCAAAGGGGCATGTTGTAAATTACCAATAGAACAGGCCATGAACTATGAATACTACTCATGTTACCATAAGGATTCATTCCATCCGTAGCAAGTCCAAGCCTTAGGTTTCTTGGCTCATCGGCGAAATCCGGAAACATAGTATCGATATTCTTCCATTGCATAGAATCAGCAGGATGACGAACCTTTCCATCACGTTTCCTCTCATCATTATGCCATCTAAGATTCTTCGCATCTTTCGCATTGGCAAACAATCACTTGAATCTTGGAATTATTGGAAGATACCACAACACCTTCGCAGGAGGACCCTTTTTTCTCACATAATCAAGATCATCATCATCATCACCACCCTTCACTTTGTATCATGATAATCCACATTTGGGGCAATCGTGATTGTCTTCATGAACACCGGTGTACAATATGCAATCATTGGGGCATGTGTGTATCTTCTTATACTCCATACCCATAGGACACAATACCTTCTTGGCCTCATAGTTACGGTCAGACAATGTGTTGTCCTCCGGAAGCAAGTCTTTCAACACTTCAAGCAATTCCGTGAAGCTTTTATCGGTCCGACCATTTCTCGCCTTCACACAAACCAATTTTAGCACCGCTGACAATCGTGTATGAGTAGTACACCCTGGATATAAAGGCTTATCCGCATCATCGCACAACCTATCATACACATGAGCTCGATGAAAAGATTCTTGTCCAATATCACGGATCATGTCCTCTACTCGATCATCCTCCATATCTACGTCAACGTCCTCACTTTGGGAGACACTTGCCGTACTACTCAACAACATATCACCATGCCATATCCATCTTGTATAGCTCAAGCAAATCCCTTCACAAATCAAATGAGTACGTATATCCTTCATCGTACATTTCCTCGTATTCAAACACTTAAAACAGGGACAACAGAACATTCCATTACTATTAGGAATATTCCTTTGAGTAAATTCTATAAATTCTCCCACCCCCTTCAAATACTCAGCACTAGTGAGCTTACAAACCATCCAACTACGATCCATAACTAGATAGGTCCTGTAGATATACAAAACATATATCCAATATAAGGACAATACGGGAGATTGAAAACTATAGTTTTTGAAGATTGCCAAGCACTGGTCACGGCCTGGTAGTGATGTCCATCACGGCCGTAACATGCCAACTGAACCAGACCATCACAGGCAGAACTTATCACGGCCTAGCCGTGATGAACATCACGGCCGTGACAGATCAACCAGTAGAGCAACATGCACTCAAAACCAAAAATAGAGACATTCCAAACAACTCAAACTCACGATTTCAAGTTTTAACTACTGAGACTACAGTTTCAACATACACTCAAAACCAAAAATAAAAAAATGTGCCCTAAAGACTCACCAGAAATAGGTGCTCGCGTGGTGGTGGGGAGGGGAGCTCGAGTGGTGGCCAACGTTCAATGTGGTTACTGAGAGCAGAGGGACAAGGAGAGTTAGTGCGCGGGAAGGGGAAAGAGAGATGTCAAGTTATTGCAAAGAATGAATGGAAAGACAGAGTTAGGGGTAAGAGTGTACCTCACGGTGGTGGCAAAGAAGCCCTCGCGGTGGTTGCGGTGGAGATGAGCTCGCGATTAGGGCAGAGTGAGAGTGAGAGTGAGAGTGAGGGTTGAGAGTGATCGAGGGTTGAGCGTGATGAAAAGAGAAAAGAGACGTACAGAGCGAAGTGCAGAAGGCGCGCGGGTGTAAACCAAAATAAAACAACATTTGACGTCAGTTGTTTGTAAAAATTGACGTTAAAGGTCATATATTTAACGTCAGTTGTCTTAAGAAACTGACGTTGAAAGTGTATACGTTTATCCAAAAACATTAATTCCTTTGACTATTTATTTAATTGAAGTAAAAAATCAAACTTTTAACGTCAGTTGTATTAAAAAACCGACGTTAAAAATAAATATTTTTTATTTTAAAAGCACTTTTAACGTCAGTTGTTGAAGACAACTGTCGTTAAAAGGGTATAAGTTTCTGCGGAAAAAAAATTCATTCCTTTAATTTGACTACTGTGCTAACCCATGCACCTTGTAACTTAATCATCTTAATGAGCATTAAGTTTATAGATAAGTTTTCAAGAAAATCAGAGAGACTCTATTCTCTATATAAAGTGTCATTCTTCTGTATCAGTCTGTAAATACATTTCGTGCGTTTTCTATTCCTTCACAATATGGTTCTATCACATTTGAGACTTTTGTTATTTCTTCCTATACCTAGACTTAAAGGTCTCTGTCTTAATGGTCAAAAAACTTCTGAGGTTGAGTAAATCACATAATATGACTCTCTCACTTTATTCCATCTTCTCCCCAAGCGACTGTGGATAAAGCACAGATGGAGCATCAAGGACTTCAAATGAGGGAGGGGATTGATGCATCCATTAATGGAGTTTCTGAGGACATAACTGAGAAGAAATTGATGTTGAAGCAGAAACTTTTTAATATTTTAGTGCTATGTTGCAGAATTTTTTTATCTTTTAATCATGTAATTGTAACTTATGAATCGCTTCAATGAGATACGATTTGATTATACATATAACACTTTTATGTTAAGTGTTTATTTATTTTAATTTTTAGAAGAATATGTTTACTAATTCAAGCTAATTAATGAAGATTAAAAATAAACTTGTTTAATATTTACACAAGTTCTTTACACAACTGACGCAAATAGTGATTTAATATTTACAAACTGCTACCATCTCATTTTTAACGTCAACTTAATTTATGACTGCCAAGTTCCCGTATATTACATTATTTCCAATATTCATTCTGCACGTTTATAATATATAAGATTATTTACGTCATTTATTTATTATACTGAAGTAAAAATTACACTTTTAACGTCAGTTGTATAAAAAACTAACGTTAAAAATAAATATTTTTTATTTTAAAAACACTTTTAACGTCAGTTGTATTAAACAACTGACGTTAAATGTGTCTGCATTCATTCCTTTGACTACTGTGCTACTTACCCATGCACCTTGTAACTTAATCCTCTTAATGAGCATTAAGTTTATAGATAAGTTTTCAAGAAAATCAGAATAACTTAGTAACTTCATCCCCTGCTCCTATAAATAGCTTCCTTCCATCCTTTTAATTTTCTGCTTCACAATATGGCTCTGCCATGGAGATTAACTTCATCACTCTTTCTTCCTATTCCTAGACTCAAAGATCTTTGTCTTAATGGTCAAACAACTTCTGAGGTTGTGTAAATCACATAACATGGGTGATAAGGTTGTGTAAATCACATAATGTGAGTTTCTCACCTTATCATCTTTCCGGAGAATCGGCAGCTTTGGAAGCAAATGACTGTTCCAAGACCATTGCTGAAACAGATCGGGTGCACCCTTACTCAGCCGCTCTGGAAAACTCAGTCGCTCGACTCTCCTCTCTTGCTCACCCGTGAAGGGAACGAAGCCTCAACAAATGTTTAGGATTTTAAACCCTTTCAATGTAACTTTTTATAGGATTTTAAATCCTTTCAATCTTCTGTATCAGTCTGTATTACACTTCATGAATGAGATCCGGTTTGGGTTATTGATTCAACTTATACTTCGCACATATATTTTAGTTTTCAAAACAGAAACACAAAACATCAAAGCAATTGTGAAACTGAAACTCTGAGGAAGACAATGCGGAAGGGTACGTATACTAGATAAAAAATTATTAAAATAACCTTTAACGTCTGTTGATGAAAGAACAGAAGTTAAAAGTGAAGTGACTAACTTTTAACGTAAGTTCAATGAAGAACTGACGTTAAAAGGTTCACTTTTAACGTCAGTTGTTTATTAAACTGACGTTAAAAGTGAGTCACTTCACTTTTAACGTCAGTCCTTAAAACAACTGACGTTAAAATTGAATAAATGAAGTCTGATATTTACAAAACTGCCATCGCCTCATTTTTAACGTCAAACATATGGTCAACTGACGTAAAACATTCCCGTATATTACATTATTTCCCGTATATCACAAAATTAATTAATAAACATATGCTTTATCTGTTTATTAATTAATTTTGTGATTTAATTGTTTGAAAAATACAATTTGACAAATATAAGTAATATTTATTGTTTATACCTGAGAATTCAATAGAATTTGAATTAAAAACTCAGATAAGAATCGGACAATGTTTTGACACCCGGTATGAATTTACACTGTAAATATTTAATTCCTTGACCCGGTATATGTCTGAGGAAAGTGAACAATAAAATAATTGTTTGAGTCTCTCTGTTATTTTTAGGCGAAGCCGGTGAAAATATTATTATTTTAATCGGGTCCGCTACTGTTTAATTTCGGGACCGGAAATATAGAAATACATGCCAATCTCGAGTCCCTCGATAAAACCGAACCGAGGGCAAAGCAGCAGAGGAAGTAGAATACTGGGAAGTGCAAGACATAGGGTCAATGATATGACCCTGGTGTGACAAGTTGTCATACTTTATACAAAATATCTAACTTACCTCTTGTCCTAATTACTAATCTACCATTCAACTATGGTTAAATGATTAGCAACTAAAATGACAAAAACACCCTCCCCTCACTCAATTAAATCACACGGCCACTCCACCTCTCCCCATACATTCACTTTCATTTTCAACCTTACATCATCTTCTCCAAAAACGCAAAGTCCTCATCCTTTCCTTCTTTACAATTTTCGGTCAACCACCATAGCACCACCATCCACTTGCTCTTTTGAAAAACTAACACCATATTCACACTCCCCCTCAACCATTTGAGCACAAGTTATTTCACCCCATTTTCCATTTGGAGCAAGTTTGAAATATGGGTATCCTCTAACCAACACCATAACTTACCATCCACTTGATCTCTTGAAAAACCAAGAGCATATCCATACTCCTCTTGACCTACTAAGCCTTTGTTATTTCACACAAAAATCCATTTTGAGGCTTCTCGCAAAATGGGTATTTTTGGGTCAAGAACTTGATTCCTAGGTTCATCCATTTTTTTCACTTCAAGTAAGGTTCCTATCATTAGTCATCCTCTTTGTTTATAGATAGATTCATGTACATAACTCTATTTGTTGAATGATGTTGTCTGTAACATCCCTGGTTGCTCTATGGATTGACGACTGTCCCCACAAGCCAACACGGATCTTTTCAGCGTGCTTTGTCCTCACTCACACGCTTCCTGGGAAAACTTCCCAGGAGGTCACCCATTCCAGAATTACTCCAAGTCAAGCATGTCTAATTGTGGAGTTCCTAAGTGATGGGCTTCCAAAAAGAAGATGCATATTGTTGGTATAGGTAGCACCAATCAATTCATATAAGCCATCATGACCGGTATAGTCCCATACCTAAAAGAAAGATGTGTTGTGATTTATTTGATTTATGCTTGTCTTGAAAACCCTAGGGTTAAAGCGTATTCAAATATATGTTGATTCTCTTAGTGAATTTTGACTGTATGGTTGAGCTTAATGATTGAATGTGATCATTGATGTATTTGATTACTTGAGTATATGCTTGATTGAGGAAAATATTATGTTGATTCCCTTGATTGTTGATAGTAAGTTATATGTTTTAACTTGTGGAATCATATGCCTCTTTGTTAATCATTAATATGTTGAAATATGTGTGTGAATGTGAACTTGATTGGTGAAGTGAAAACCTTCACTTTATGCTTGCCAAGTTTCGGCCAAGCCTATAAGAAAAGAGAAGGATCAATTAATGTTAACAACACATGAATTCAATGCATAATAAAGAAGGAAACAAGATCTTCCAAAACTGTTTTGAAGGTATTAAGGGCTGCCTTGTACTATTTTAACGGTTCTAGAATGGGCTTAATCCGAGTTTAGGACCTAAGGGAACAAAAATCATGTTTTATGGGACATAAAAATGAAATGGTTGAGAGTTAGTATGCTTTAAAGTGGATTTATGGATGATTTCTCCCAAACCTTTTTTGGGGGTTATAGAATGTTTTGATGTCCAACTAAGTGTTCTAAGACTCCAAAATAGGTTATAGGCCTTAGGGTTAAAACATCATTGAAAAAGAAATTACCCGATTTTCGAAATTAGGGACTTTCGATCAAGTTTTTGGAATTTTATACAAATTTAATGATAAGTTTGGTTTTTGTGTTTTAACACCTTACAATGATTGTAAGAATGTGGGAAAGTGGTAGATTTGATGAAAAGAATTGCGTCTTTGAAAATGTTGAACTTTAGGCCAAATTCGGGCAAAAAGGGGAAGAATCGTTTTTGTAAAATTTTGAAGTATATCTCTAAGGGTTATTTTTTAATGATTTGGTACCAATGTACTACTTTAAAACCTAAAATAAACTGTTTTAGTTTTAGTTAAAAAGTTTTGACTTTGACAAAAGGAATTTAGTGTTTGAGGCTTATGTTACAAAACAAAACGGAAAAACAAAAGTCAAAGTGACTTAGAGCAAAGATAGAGACGTAATTAATTATGATTCAGGGTAAATCAAAACCATATGTCATAAAGTATGAGTTATTTAATCATCCGTACCTCCATAAGACTCAATGGAATAAAGATTTGTGTTTTGTTACTTATAAGCCAACCAAAAAGGCTCAATGTAGAAAAGTGTAAAGAGAATGATCTTTGGACTTTTGGCCCGACCTCCATAATATGCTTAGGTTGGAAATGAAAACCTTAATACACTTGTACACATAGATGAAATAGTTGTGCGAAAACTTTAGCTCGGTGTAAAGAGAGCCGGTGATTCGGACCTGAGTACATCAATCATCTGAAAAGCACATTGAATGAATTCTTGCGGAATCACGAGGTTTGTCCGGTGGGTAGACAAAGTTAAACGCATCGGCATTATTGCCTAAACACATGATTGATACTATGTTTCGTAAGGCCTTTGTGCCTAGGAAGTTGAGCCTACATGCATGTGTGTATGAGGACGTGCTAGTGACGATCATAAATGGTCTTAGGGATGGTCAGGGTAGGAGGATCACAGATGACCAGTTGGTGATTCTTCTTGGTTGTGGCATTACATGCAATACGCTGACATCTACGACTAGATGCCAGCCAGTCTAGGTTATCGAGAGTGTTTCACAATTTGTTATAGTACCATAATGTGGTTGTTACTATTGAATGCACAAGATGCCTAATATCGGTGGTTGTGAAACAGGTTCTCTAATCACTCCTTCCTAATGTTCTTAATCACCATGGTGTAGGGGTCACAATTTTTCCTCGACTCTTAGATGTCTCCTATCTAGGTGAATCTTTGCTCTGTGATTGCGTTTGTGAATTATTATTGTTATACTGACTTGTTTGATAATATAATTGCATTTTGATAACTATTTATATGATTATGAGTCGTATCACTGCAAATTTGCTTTATGTTATATGATGAATGAGGATCTCACCTCATTTCTCGTGTTTTCTGGCTTTTGCGTTACCTTTATGATCCGTGAAGACGATGGCAACACTATTCCATCATCATGCTCAGCCTGAGTTGGAGATAGCCCGGTTACTTGGACGCATCTTACGGTGGCCAATACATGTAGAAGACGTGAGGAGTACACACTACGTGACGATGTGTCTTCCTTAGTTGTTCCTATTGTACGAGGATGACAGCTCGTCATAGTTTTGAGTAGGCCAACATAATGAGTCCTTATGTTTATATCTAGTTTTGTGGAGCTGCGTCTCCAATATTATTATATGTATTTCTTTCAGTTATGTTATGTTAATGGCATTGGTTTTTCCGCCACTTTCTGTTATGACCATGTTTATGATTTTTTACTTTTGAGAAACCCTGGACTGTATTATGTATCTATTTGATGACACTTAAACCTTTTACTTGTTTACTGTTTCTCTTGAGAAGGAAAAAAAGTAAACCCATATTTTCAGATAATAATTATTTTCCGCTTTACTCAGTCTTATAGAATGTCACATACAATATAGCGCCCGAGAAGGGTGTTACATATTACTTTCCAGTTTTCTATGCTTTAAAGGTTGAATATCAAGTTTTCTGTCCATAGAGTTTATTGAACTTCCATTAGTTCCATGAGCTGTGCCAACACCCAACGACTATGGGCAAAGAGTTAGTCACCTAGAAAGTTTAGTTTTAATTCGAGGTAAAGATAGTATTTTTCATTTACAGCGCTATTATAGTTAAAACCTCCATAGCGTTTGTGCATACAAACTCTATTAAATTTGTATATTATGATAGGACGTCCCCGGTTACGCATTGTTAATGTTGTATGGGGTCAAGATTTTTTTTCTCAAAATAGTTTATGTGGGTTAAGATAGTGTTCCCTCATTGCACCGCTATTAAAGGTTTATAATTTAGTAGCATTTCTAATGGTCAGCGCTATTAAATACTCCCACACGTTTTTTTTTAAGAGCGCCTCCTGCCAAAGCCGTTATTAAGTGTGCACTATTAAATCCCAACTCTGACGTTGTGTAAGCTATATTTAGTTTAATGAAGAAGAGGGGATGGATTTTAATGAAGGGGAAGATGATGTATGAAATTCACAAGTGCACGGTTTCGTTGTCAAGTAATAAAAAGATCAAATCCACAGGGACTATGTCTATGAATGCCAACTAATTAATTAATTAAATTAAATTAAACAAAGGGAATATATTTTTGAAGTGATAAGAACGTAGTAACCAAGAAACTAACTAAATAAATATTAAAGTGTAAAAATAAAGAACAAAAATAGCAAGTTTTCAAGAAAAGGTTTTCAAATATAAAGAAAGCTCTTAGGTGAATTACCCTAAATGAGTTAATGTTCTTTCATAAGAGACGAGAATTGTGCCAATTAAACCAATTCTTACCCTCATGGTAATTGAACTTAAATCGAATCCTTTGCGCTTTGTGGTAATTCATTATGTCCTCGAGTGGCTAAACCTACTGTTGTGATTTAAACCTTAAGTTCAATTCTTATGGTTCCAATTCGTAGGTTCACCTCTCAGTATGTCCCTAGATATCTATGAGATGCAAATATATGGCCAGCAAATTCACATCAACATGTGCAATAAGGATTGAATCAAACCCATAGCCAGTCTGGTGTCCGGTCCGGAACAGCCTCTAACCCATTCATATATCAAACCTGGCAGAAACCAGCAGAACTGGTGTTGAACCGAAAAATCGGTGAAAACTAGCAATTCACCCGGTTTGGCCAAAGAAAATAGATGAAAAACCAGAGATCAATGAAAAGAAATAAAGAATGGTAGGAGAAGATCTGGAACTAGGAGAAAAGGACGTGCACGTAGGACACGATTAGAGCTTGGAGCGGCACAAGATGAATGAAAATGGAGAGAGGAAGAGATGATGAAGACTAGTGGCACACTAGAGATGAGGAGGAAGACTGGAAAATTGAAAAGGGAGTCTGACGGCTAGGGTTTGCTTCTACTATCTCCCTTAATAAAAGAAAAATAATGGGCTGGTTTGATAAGAGATGCAACAAATGAAAAGAGAATTTTTTTATTAAAATTTTTTTTGGGTAATGTAGGTAATTGAATAAATTGCCTAAAGCAGGATTTTACTTTTCCCTTGTTTCCTGATGCCATGAACAAATGCAACAAATTAAAGTTCACATTCAATTCTCCATTTAAAGTCAATCTACATTTATTTGGGCTTTAACAATTTGAAATAAAAATTGGGCTTAATAATTCTAAATATTATGTTATATTTGATTTGATTTCATGTGTAATTTTGCATGCTTTATATTATGAGTCATGGCATTTTTAAACGAAGTTTATCTTTATGGTGGCTTCTAAGGTGAGGTAGTAAACAAATCACTCACCATATACCATCGGTTAGCAGGTAAAAGAAGTGTTTTTTTTCTCTTTAATTTCCAAAACGCATCCTTAGTTCCTTGCCCTCTTCCACCCCATCCCATCCCATCCATCACCACCGCCACCCCACCCATCCATCACCACCGCCACCTCATCCACACCATCCAAATTCCGTCACCGCTCACGCTCCACCTCCTCCTGATCCCCCCGCACCGGACCTCTGCCACATCGTCCGGTGGCCAAACGTCCAGATCCACCATTTTCAAGTGAACATAAAAGAGTGAGTGAATAAAAGAGTACAGCTTGGCAGATGAAAACTATAACTGACTGGGCTTTGATTTTGAGTGAATAGAAGAGTTGAAGGAATTCATCATTTGAAGCCAATAGCAAAGCCATTACTCCAAAACCATGGAAAGGGTCATTGGGTAATTAACAATGAAACTTACTTTTTGAACAATGAATGGAGAAAGTGCACCAACGTGAGGGAAAAGATAAGAACCACGGTTGAGTGGGTGATAGAATAGTGAATAGTGGAGGGGTTGATGGGTGGATAGGCAGAACCAGAAGAAGTATGGGTGATGGGTGATTGGACGGCGGTGGGGTGGGTTAAGAGGGTAACAACAAACTTGTCATTTCAATTTTTTTGGTAACCTGTTCAACAATTACCCAATTGTAATCTCAAACATTCAACTATTTAATAAATATATCTAATGATCATTAAAACTCCCTCATGGGTGAGGGATTTATTTGCTCCCTTACCCTAGAAGCCACCTATATTATATTAAAAATTTTAAAAAAAATATTATTTTATTAATACCGATTCTGAAACACACCGTTTACTAAGTTTTTTTTTTTTAAAAAGGGCTGATATTTTTTAAGCTTCTCAAAGAAGCTTCTAAAAAGAAAACCCACCCTCTTCTTGCAATTAACCCCCACCCCTAACTCATCTCTCCCCCTCGTGGTTATAATTTCCTCATCTTTCTCTTTTCTTTGCTTCATTTTATTCCAAATCTCAAGCATTCTTCAAAGGTTTTGTGAGATTCTAAAGCTCCACCTTTCCCTTTTCTCAAGAAAGCTAAGTGGTGGTGATATATATATTTTTTTTTGAGTATGGGTGCTGCCCTAAGGAGAAGGAAAGACATCCACTGCTTGAAGCTTGCTTATTTAGACTCTTTGAGGTATACCCACAATTTGGAAAACTTAGGAATGGGTTTATAGCATTGTTAGGGGTTGATAAAAATTTAATTTTTTTTTGGAAAGCTTTGAATAGAAATTTAGGGATTTGATTAGTCCCCACTCTTAGCATGATTTTTTATATAGATTTCTAAATGTTTGAGCTTGTTTGTTGCTGCTCAGATTCAGTGGAAAATACTTTGGTGGCTCCTTCGGAAGGCAGTGAAAGAAATTTAGCTCGATCTTCATAGTTGTTAGCAGCTAATCTACTTAGTAGCAATTTTTCATATAGTTATTTTCCATATGGGAGAACTAAATTATTATTTTTAAACATATTTTCCTATACAAATAAAAGCTGCAACTTTATTTCTATTTTGTTAACAACTTGATTTTAGTTTTTATGAGCACTGTGGAGACAAATAATAATGTTATAAATTGTTCCTTCCTATTAATTCCGTTTTTCATGGTTCTGAAATAATTTTGATTGTTAGAATTCCTAACCATAATATATCTTTACATTTCAAATTATAATATCGATGATTATGTGAAACAAAGAAGTGAAGTATATTTTGACAACCTGGATTGAATGTAATAATTATGATTTAGTTGAGGTTTATATGCTATTTGTCCTTTATGAGCTCTATGATGAAATACTGTTTGCTACAATGAAGAGATAATTCAGCCTATGAGTTAAATGCCCATAGTCATGTGTATATCGTTTGCTGCAACAAAGAGATAATTCAGTATGTGAGTTAAATGCCCATAGTCATGGGTATACCGTTTGCTGCAACGAAGAGAGAATGCAGCCTATGAGTTGAGTACTCGTAGTCTTTATAGATATTGTTCACCGTAACGAAGAGATAATACAGCCTATGAGCCAAGTGTTCATAGTATATTTGAATGATTACAATTCGTTACAACGAAAAGATAATGTGGCCTACGTTACATAGTATGATGAGTTATCATATTTATAAGAGTAAAGGCCCAAATTGGTCCTCGACAAAAATACACGGTGACATTTTGGTCCCTAAGAAATGGAAAATACCGATTTAGTCCTCAAGAATGTAAAATGCGGGTCAAATTAGTCCTTTTTAGGATAATTTTCAGGGACATTTTATTCCCCGTCAGGGACTATTTTGACTTGTATTTTACATTCTTGAGAATTAAATTGGTATTTTTTGTTTCACAAGGACCAAAATGTCACCATATTTTTTTGTCGATGACTGACTTGGGCCTTTATTATATTTTTAATATCGATGATATGTGACATGATGGTTTAGAATTGAGATCATTTCTCATCTTGCTTTGATATAGTTCTTCATGTGTAACCCACTACGAAATTGTACTATGAGGTTGTAGAGTATTGTTACCCTAAATTTTGGGTCATTCTTGTATTCATGAGTCTTACAAAATGATTTTTTTATTGTGTTGGAGATTACTGAAGTTGACATAGGGAAACACAAGGAGGGGGGTTGAATTGTATTTCTTAAGAGATTTTTCAAAATCCTTTCGAACATTCTTTTGCTGCCAGGCAAAGAAATAAACACACAGTAAAAACCTTTTACAAAGAGTTAACAAACTCAAAAACAAATCCCCACAGTTAGTATAAACGAAAACTGTAAGGAGATAGAAGTTTCACACAAGTGATTTTATCTTGGTTCACTCTCTTCCAACCAAGAGTTACGTCCGGTCCCTTCTACTTGAAGGTTTTATCCACTATAATCCAATGACTTACAAGTATTTTTTCACTTGCCTCTTTAAGCTTACAATCTAAAAAGTATTCAACACCTCTCCAGGCACTCAAGTATTCTTTTCCAGTCAAGCCTCTTCGAGCTCTCTCTAACTTAAGAAATTAAAAGATTAATCTAATAACTCACTATGTTTGAGGATATGAATGTTTAAGATCAAATATTACAAAGTAATTGAGAGAATTTTTAACAGAGTTTTGACACTTTCAAATATCATAGCATGTTGTAGTTTTTGGTGTCCTTCTTTACTGGGGTCGTCCAGTATTTATAGAATGCATTCAGCTTGAGCTCTTTCTTCTTCAATGGTCTTTAAGAAATCCGTTTAGAGATAGTATTAAATGCTATGATCCGTTGAGTCTGATAACTTGATATGTGAACTTCAGAAAAGCACTCTTGGTTATCAGAAATGTTGGAAATGGTACTATCACTTTTCCGCTGTACTCGAAAGTTGTATTTTGTCTTTCCTTCTTTGTATTGAGTCAACTTTACAGCAGCTTGTGTTAGAGTACAAAGTATTTGTGTAATCGATGGTACTATGTTTCTCTTGTTGCCAAGTGCCTTCAATCTCGAGGGGAGAGGGAAGGGGGAAGGGGAGGGGGGGTGAATTGAGTTTTAAAATTTTTGTCTTTTTCTAACCAAGACCAATTTGTAATGAACAAATAAAAATATAAGGAATGAGAAAAGCACACAATCAATTTATACTTGTTTCAATCACTCCCTTGAGTGACCTACATCCAGTCTCCACAATACATTTGTGAGTATTTTCCACTAATAATCAATTCAAACTTAACAACACTTAGAGCACTTGGATACCCCACCTCGTGGAAGAGCCTCAATACTACTTACCAAAGGGATACCCCACCCTTTAGACTTAAGGATACCTCACATTTTTCTTCTAAAGGGATTCCCCACCCTTTTACCAAGAGCCCTCTTCACTTGGGATACCTCACCCTTGAGTAAGAGTCTCCAAATCTACTCAAGGGATACCTCACCATTGTTACAAATCAAACTAGAGAGATTCATCACCTTCTTTAACCAACACAAATCAAGCAATAAGTGATTACAAAGAAGAATACCTCAATAGGTTGAAGAATACAAGTTGAAGCACTATGACTCTTGTGTAGGATTAGCTCAAATCTTGATCTCAAGAGTGAAAGATTGATTAATGAGGTTAGAGTTGTTGTTCAAGTGTTCTAAGAGTAGTAACCTAGGGTTTTTCGGGCCGCTAAAAAGTATTTATAGTGGGGTTTCAAAATATGGACGTTTTGCACATCTATCACATATTTTATGCACCAGAAATCACTTTTTCGCGACTGCTAATCGATTACAGAAGTATTGGTAATCGACTATGAGCTGTCAGATTGAAATGCGGAGTTTTCCAGAAAGCTGGTAATAGATCACGGGAGTGCTGGTAATCAATTACGACTGATAATTTGAAATACTGATTTTTCCAGAAAGATGGTAATAGATTATAGGAGTTCTGGTATCGATTACGAGCAGTTCTTTTATCAGGAAAAATGATATTTTCAATCTAAAGGACATTCTAACACTTTTGAAAAACATTTTTTACAATTAGCTCAGTTCATAAGTGAGATTTTAAAATTTTTGTCTTTTTTCTAACCAAGACCAATTTGTAATGAACAAATAAAAATATAAGGAATGAGAAAAGCACACAATCAATTTATACTGTTTCAATCACTCCCTTGAGTGACCTACATCCAGTCTCCACAATACATTTGTGAGTATTTTCCACTAATAATCAATTCAAACTTAACAACAGTTAGAGCACTCGGATACCCCACCTCATGGAAGAGCCTCAATACTACTCACCAAAGGGATACCCCACCCTTTGGACTTAAGGATACCTCACCCCAAGATTTTCTCTCAATACAAGAAGGATACCTCACATTTTTCTTCTAAAGGGATTCCCCACCCTTTTACCAAGAGCCCTCTTCACTTGGGATACCTCACCCTTGAGTAAGAGTCTCCAAATATACTCAAGGGATACCTCACCATTGTTACAAATCAAACTAGAGAGATTCCTCACCTTCTTTAACCAACACAAATCAAGCAATAAGTGATTACAAAGAAGAATACCTCAATAGGTTGAAGAATACAAGTTGAAGCACTATGACTCTTGTGTAGGGTTAGCTCAAATCTTGATCTCAAGAGTGAAAGATTGATTAATGAGGTTAGAGTTGTTGTTCAAGTGTTCTAAGAGTAGTAACCTAGGGTTTTTCGGGCCGCTAAAAAGTATTTATAGTGGGGTTTCAAAATATGGACGTTTTGCACATCTATCACATATTTTCTGCACCAGAAATCACTTTTTCGCGACTGCTAATCGATTACAGAAGTACTGGTAATCGACTATGAGCTGTCGGATTGAAATGCGGAGTTTTCCAGAAAGCTGGTAATAGATTACGGGAGTCTTTGGTTATCGATTCGATCGATAATTTGAAATACTGATTTTTCCATAAAGATGGTAATAGATTATAGGAGTTACGGGTATCGATTCACGAGCAGTTCTTTTATCAGGAAAAATGATATTTTCAATCTAAAGGACATTCTAACACTTATGAAAAACATTCTTGACAATTAGCTCACTTCATAAGTTATTGAAATCATTTTTCCAATTCTTTGAAAAACCTTAAGCCCATTTTCAATTTTAAAAACAATTTCTAGTTAATTCAATTTTAATATCCAATCCTACACTTGAATCCTACAAATAATCCTAAGACCAAACTTAAGCTATATACCCTTGAATTTATTCTCTTGGTCTTGGATGATCTTGCCTTGATCTTGCACTTTCATTATCTCAATCAATTGTTTTACTTTTGTTGCTCATCATCAAAATTAATTTCCTGAAAGTACATAGCATCCACATTCTCCCCCTTTTTGATGTTGACAAAACAATATTGAGATTTTTGAAAAACTTAGGTGGGAGGTTAGTCACAAACATCATATAAAATATAATCAGAGTTGTAAGTGCATATGAGAGGCATGAAGCGTAAAAACTCTCCCTTACTAAGTGCATATATCAACGGGGTTTAGAAAATAAATTTAACATTTATAGCTCCCCCTTACTTAGTGCCATATAACAAGGATATGAAAATTAATTTCAATGACACAAGAAATGCCATTTAAGTTGCTTTGCATTCAAAGTGTTTTCAAGTTCAAGTGCATCGAGAAAATGACATAACTATGTTTTTCCAAACATGTAAATATGTCCATTCAACCATATCCATTTTCCTAGCATACTCATCCTCCATACATCTCCCCCTTTTTGTCATTATTAAAAAAATGGTTTTCAATATTTAGCAACAACCACAGTCATCCACGCCATTAGCATCACACATTTTAATAATAATACATAGCACCCAAGTAAACTTAAATCACCAAGAATCAATGTGTGATAAGATTTGTCAATTTATGCCAATGATCCTACTTTTCTATCCCCTTTTTGTCATAATAAAAAAATGTAATAGGGCAAAGAGAATCCAATAAATCTAGTAAGGCTATAGCATCCATATTTAGTGATCAATCATCAAAGATGCAAGCATTATAAGTGCATTTCAAGTGGATTATCAACATTCCAAATAATTATCATATTTGTCCAAAATCCAACATATGCCAATATATGCACTATAAATGTCAATTCACGAACAATGGTTGGTTATCCATCAATCAAAATGGCATTCATGCCATTTGTTTAATAATTTATTCAATTATGAATAAACACATCACAATGGCAATCAAATATGCCAACAATGTCAACAAAGTAATGCAACAAGATAGTTCTTTTGACAATAGATAGTCTAACAAGAGTGTCCATTCAACACACTAATTCAAGTATTGCACAAAGATTACAACAAATAAATGATTTAGCAATATAGTTTGTAAACAAAACTCATTTTTCTATCTTCACACTCTCCAAATTGCATCACTCAATAGGATAGTCCATAACAAGACAACACTATTATTGCATTCAACATTACATCCACATTTTATAGCATTCAAGAGTAACACTAACATAGCATAATTATAAGATATCAAAAGATAGACATTGCAATAAAATGTGGTCCAACATCCAATATGTGCAATCGAGTGATGATGCAACATAGAACATGCACATAGTGGCAAAGCCATAGCATTTATCTCGCATTTATATTTTTCAATCCATCAAATTGCATAGTTATGCTATGGTTCATACATTCATTGAGGCACAATACCAACATTTTCATTTTAATCTACCACATTTAGGCATAATCCAAACATCACGAAAATGGGATGGCAATATTATACTTAATGTAGTTCACATTTTAACATCCAATATGCATAGTCAAGCAACATCAACTCCAAGATATAGTAGCCACTGGACATTTCATTCACAATATCAATCCAAGTATGCAAGTTGACTCAATTTCCATTCACATTTGGTACTAATATGCAGTTAAAGTAGAAATTCAAATGTGCATCTCAGATTCATCCATTGTGAAAACATATTGAATATGCATGTTAAACTAAGTCAAAGTGAGAAGCGTAACAATCCATTTGATATAATCTTTCATTGAGTGCCAAAATGGTATGTGAGCACATAGAGGCAAGGTGAAGAGTCAAAGCATAGACTAGTTAAAGTATCATGAATTTGTGATACCATTTTCAAATGCAAGTGGTCAAATATTTAATATACAACAATTCAAGTCAAAAAAACCAATGTGCTCTAGTTTTCATGAGATTCCTAAACACAAGTGCTAAAGGTAAGTCAATCATAAGTTTAACATCAAGTCCAAGTGTTCAAGTGCAATAATGACTTTTCAGACTTTTATGCACCAATATTTTCATGTTTTGATTTTGACACATGGTACTAAGGGACATCAGACATGTTATTATGTTTGTGCTTTTGAAAGAAGATTATGCTTTTCATTATTTTAATCAAGCATTATCCCACTTGAATATATGCATGCATTCATTATATGATTCATATTTCATCAAACATAAACATTTTTCTACCAAACATAAAATGTAGCAAGCTAGTGTCATCTTAATAATCATGTTAAAGGTATGGTTTCTTTCTAGCAATCTTAAGTTCAAGTTTTTACATGAAAACATTGTTTCTGTTGGACTTTTCATAATGCAATACACGTGCATACCTTCAACTAGTTATTTCCACACATAAGGACATGTAGGAAAGTTAGAGGTTTTTGTTACCTAGGTCTTGAAGATTGGGAGGTAACTTTTCCATACTCATTGCTCCTTCTTTTGATGATCGATTTGCATATTTTCCATGTGAGGAGCTTTTGTTAATGAGTCATTTCTTCTTTGACTATGATTTGCATTCTTGGTCCTTGGCCATGGTTTACCTGATTGCCTCATTGTAGTTTGACATAATTGTTCAAACTTTTTCTTTATTGAATGTGGCTTTGTTGAGTATGAGAGGATTTTTTCTTAAAACTGTCTCCTTTCCTTGATCACTTTGTCCATTGTTTTACAATTTTCCCTGCATATCATAAGTGGTAGAGAGACTTCTTGGTACCCATCTCAATTTGGGTCCTTAGTAGTTAGTGGTTAAACAGCTAGTCCCTTTAAGCACCCACGCAAGTTCATTTTTCATAGCATGATCTTTTCTATAGAAGCACAAAAGAGAGAGATGTGGCCATACTTTCCATATCAGTTTCTTTTTGTGAAAATTAACATCAATATTCTTTGGCTTGTCCTGAAAATTATAATTGCTAAGAATCACGCCCAGATTTTTATGACTCCTATCATTCTTATTCATTCTATCTCAAGTAGGGAAACAATTTCAACATGAGTATGATATGATTTCTCCACTTGATATTCAAGGTTGATGCAATCTTAAAAGACATAGAATTTTTACAACACATGCTTTTCACCATTTAAAGTGGCATAATCATCCTATAAATTCTTAAAATGAGACGGATGAAACATTTTGCAAGTAGTTTGAATTTATCATTCTCTAAACTCACTATCTCATCATACTATGTATGCATTTGACAGTTCGATTTTCATATAATTGAGTTTAGCACTATTTGTCTCCAAGTTTGTTTGAGCCATGTCATATTCCTATGATAATCATTTTAATTTCCCCTTTTTGTAGAATGATTTGTTCATAGCCTTAATATTTTGATTTATGATTATCTACTGTGGATTTCACAAGACATTGATTTTTAACAACTTTAAGTGCTACAAGTCTTTGCTATCTAGTCTAACACTTAAGATTCAATGATAGTTAAGCTCAAATTTGAACCATGTGACATATTCATCATGACAAGCAAACCAATCCTCAATCACAAAGATGATTTCATATGATTTTTCAAACAATCAAGCATGGTATTCACAATCATTCAATATAAGACTAGCCAATAATTTAAACAAGCATAAGCTAGTCGATGAAGTGCAACCTTGTGTTTATTTAGTGGTTGAGCAAAATATCATTTTGAATCAAACATTCATACAATACCTAAGATTGGCCATATTACCATTTTCTTTTGTTGAAGTGAGCTTGGACTACCTGCAAAACTTACTTGAAGCACATCTACAAAACAAATTCATTGGGATTGTTTAGGTACCCAAATCTTGTTGGGTCCTTGTTAGTTAGCACGATAAAATGTTCCCTTAGGAACCCATATCTTTTTCTCACTTGTTTTCTTTCTAGCCATGAAAATGGATGCGGTATGTCCCTTTTTAGCACAATAATACCATCTAGTAAAAGGACTAGTAGAAACCTTAGGTTTTACAAACATGTTCTTAATTGATTTTTCATGCACAAGAGGTTTGTAACCCAAGCCCGCTTTATCATAACATGCCTTTTGATTTCCAAGCAATGCATTTAGGTTATCTCTACCATTAGTGAACTTTTCTATCATGCATTGAAGATCTTTAACTTCCTTCTCATACTTTATGTATTTTTCACAAACATAATTTCCTTTAGTGTAACCAAGGCTATAGTTTTCCTTTTTAAGCTCTATCCTTTCCTTAGCTAAGGCAATTATTTGATTTTACAAATAACTAACGGTTTTCTTTGAATTATCTAAAACCTTAGCTAACCTCATAGAATCCTTATGCAATTCTAAAAATGCATCATGCAATTCATCATAAGAATTAGTGGAAGAGTTAGATTCTACCTCACTTTCGCTCTCAATGATTAGTCATGAGACATAGTTGGGCTTCTTCACTATCAGAGCTATCCGATGAGTTCATGTCATTTTCCTCCCAAGCTATGTAAGCTCTCTTTCCTTTCTTTTCTTTTTGCAAGTTGGGGAACTCCATCTTCATGTGTCCCAGCTTGCCACATTCATAGCATGTTGGAGGAGTTGGAGAACCTTCTTTGCTTGAGAACTTCTTTGGTGGAAAGCTCCTTCTTTGAAAATTCTTTTTCTTCATGAAATTCTTAAACTTTCTAACCAATAGAGCCATGTTCTCATCATCCTCATCAAACTCATCCTCATCATCATTTTCATCACTTGCATAGGAGGCTGGTGTTTTAAGGGCTAAACCCTTATTCTTCTTGTCTTTCTCTTCATGCTCTGCTAAGCGATTAAGCTCCAACTCATGCTCTTGAAACTTTCCAAAGAGAGTGACAAAGTCATAGTTGCTAGATTTCTTGATTCCACTATTGCGGTGACTTTGGGTTACCAATCTATACTCAAGCATCTAAGAATCTTGTTGATCAAATCTTCATTTGGAAATGTTTTCTCCATTGAAGCAAGTTGATTCACTATATGAGTGAACCTCTTTTGCATCTCTTGAATACATTCTCCTTGATTCATTCAAAAAAGCTCATATTCCCGGATCAAGGTGTTTGTTCTTGCTCTCTTTAATTCACTTGTGCCTTCATGTGTGACTTGAAGAGTGTCCCACATTCCTTGAGCAGTCTTGCAATTTGAAACTCTAAAGAACTCATTCGAACTCAGGTCCGAAGTAATGATGTTCTTTGCACGGAGATTATATTGAACCTTTTTATTTTCTTCATCTGTCCATTCATCTCTATTCTTGTTAGTAAAAACCCATTTACCATATGAGTAGGAACGAAAGGCCCATTTTCAACAGCATCCCAGATATCTATATCTACCGCCTCAATAAAAATCTTCATTATTTCTTTCCAATAGGAATAGCCTTCACCATTGAAGGCCGGAGGAGGGCTAAGAGAAGCTCCCTCTTGAGGTTGCCAATTTGAAGCCATCTTTCTCTTGAAGCTTCTAGGCTCTTTAGACAAGAGTCTAGCTCTGATACCACTTGTGCCAAGCTTTTTCCAACCAAGACCAATTTGTAATGAACAAATAAAAATATAAGGAATGAGAAAAGCACACAATCAATTTATACTGGTTCAATCACTCCCTTGAGTGACCTACGTCAAGTCCCCATAATACATTTATAAGTATTTTTCACTAATAATCAATTCAAACTTTATAACACTTAGTGCACTCTCCACTCGGATACCCCGCCTCGTGCAAGAGCCTCAATACTACTCACCAAAGGGATACCCCACCCTTTGGACTTAAGGATACCTCACCCCAAGATTTTCTCTCAATACAAGAAGGATACCTCACCTTCTTCTTCTAAAGGGATTTCCCACCCTTTTACAAAGTGCCTTCTTCACTTGGGATACCTCATCCTTGTGCAAGAGTCTCCAAATCTACTCAAGGGATACCTCACCCTTGTTACAAATCAAACTAGAGAGATTCCTCACTTTCTTTAACCAACACAAATCAAGCAATAAGTGATTACAAAGAAGAATACCTCAAAAGGTTGAAGAATACAAGTTGAAGCACTATGAATCTTGTGTAGGATTGGCTCAAATCTTGATCTCAAGAGTGAAAGATTGATTAATGAGGTTAGAGTTGTTGTTCAAGTGTTCTAAGAGTAGTAACCTAGGGTTTTTCAGGCTGCTACAAAGTATTTATAGTGGGGTTTCAAAATATGGACGTTTTGCACAGCTGTCACGCATTTTCTGCACTAGAAATCATTTTTTTGCGACTGGTAATCGATTACAAAAGTACTGGTAATCGATTACGAGCTGCCAGTTTGAAATGCTGAGTTTTCCAGAAAGCCGGTAATTGATTACGGGAGTGCTGGTAATCGATTACGACTGACAATTTGAAATACTGATTTTTCCAGATAGATGGTAATAGATTACAGGAGTTCTGCTAATCGATTACAAGCAGTTTTTTATCAGAAAAATGATATTTTTCAATCTAAAGAACATTCTAACACTTAAGAAAAACATTTTTGACAATTAGCTCACTTCATAAGTTATTGAAATCATTTTTCCAATTCTTTGAAAAACCTTAAGCCCATTTTCAATTTTAAAAACAATTTTTAGTTAATTCAATTTTAATAGTCAATTCTACACTTGAATCTTACAAATAATCCTAAGACTAAACTTAAGCTATATACCCTTGAAGTTCTTCTCTTGGTCTTGGATGATCTTGCCTTGATCTTGGACTTTCATTATCTCAATCAATTGTTTTACTTTTTTTTCTCATCATCAAAATTAATTTTTTGAAAGTACATAGCATCCACATCTCTTACCAAGAAACAAAGTGGAAACATTTGAAACAACACAGGTAAAGACATGGAAACATTCGAATAAAATAAACAATCTTTTAAAATAAATTCGCTGACTTGACGGGTTCATAATAAATACGTCTTTGGACGTGCATTTTTAACATTGAACTTAGAGCCTACTGATATCTCATCTAGTAGTTCTACCGGGTAGAATAGTACAATTTTAACTTTGCTTTTAATGAGTAGTCTACATAACTGTTCGTCTAGCTTTTATCGCGTAGCCCACTTTATAAGATCGTCTAATCTTTTCTTGGGTAGACAACAAGTCTTTGGACTCGCTATTTGTTGTACTTGTTCTTTTTCTTGATAGACTTAGAGACTCGTCTAGCATTTCTTACACTTAGTTAATTTTAACTGCTCATCTAGCGGTTCACTGTTAGACTAGTTCTTTACTAGATGAGTTTGAAGGCTCGTCTTGCGAACATAGTTTGGACCCGTGATGCTTTTGGACGTTCTCAAAGGGACTTTGGACTAGTTCCCTCGTCTAGCGATATTTAAAACAGTCCTGCACACTTAGAATAGATGAGTTAGTTCATGACTTAACTCTGTCATACAAATTTAATCTTTTTGTTAACATCAAAAGTTAAGAGATTATTTAACCATGGCCACTTTGGTTCCAACAATTATCTAACCTATTTATTAAATTAAACTCATGTTTGAATGCAATCACTCGTGCAGTGCTTGCTTCTCCTTCCTGTCCACTTAGATTATTATGCTCTCACTGAGCCTTTATGACTCACCCCATTTTCCTTTCAAATTTTCTCAGATTCACAGGAAGCAGAGTAGATTGTCCCGGGGTTGCAATTTTGCCCAGTTCTCTTACATTTTGGTAGGCCCTCATTTTAAGTAGTGGCGTATGTCGTCGACTTCAGTATGATGCAGCCATAGGGATTGGATTTCCTTTTTTTTTGGGTTGTATATGGTTAGATAAAAGTGGCATGTTAAGTTGTATAATTGCTATTCTTTTAAAACTAGGTGGAACATTATGGTTGATGGATACTGGTGATATATATATATATATATATATATATATATATATATATATATATATATATATATATAGTGTTAACATGTGTTTATCATTTTGATATGTTAAAATTTTAGGGGAGACTCTTTCAAAATTCCACAAAAATTCTAGTTTTTCTGTCAAATATGTTGTGAAATTAATAGGCTTGCCAGGCTAGGAGTGTATGTCTGTGCACCGGTCGCGATTTGGATTTTTGTGTCGTGACAGGTTCAACCACGATTGGATCATTGAACCTTGAACCGATACCTTAACCGGTTCAATGGTCGATTCGATTTTAAAAACCTTGAAGAGAACATTCAAAATTAATAAAAAGGGTAAACAAAGTCAATTAGTCATCATCAATGTACCAAAGGGAATTGCCGAATCTTAGAAACAAGGGAAACCAATCAGACATGGAGAAGAAGAAACAAGAAAATAAAATAAAGAACATCCAAACCGGTAATGAAGGGAGAAGAGAAGAGGAAGAGGAAGATGTTAAGTCTAAGTTTTTGACATCTCTAATTTTGATGAATCCAAACAAATAATGATTTTAATTGAACCTTTTGAAAGCTGCTAATATGTGTATTAAGTGTTCAGATTATAAAGCGAAAGTAATTTGGCAAAACAACAAGTCTCAAAGATGTGTTTGTGTTGTTGCTAACACAATGCGTCTGAAGGAAGACTCAGTATCTACAAGCTATGAAAATGTGTCTGACCCTACAATGGAAATCTTTCACTTCACTTATATTCGAAAGTCAAGAATATTCCGTTGCATGTTCAAATCAGGAAAATCGATTTCAGAAGATTAAACATCAATCTGTGTTTGAAATTCCTTTTGTTGCAAAAGGCAAAATAACCATTACTCGGTCGCAGACCCGTGTTGCACAAATAACTAAAGTCGCGCTGCCCAAGTCTGAAAAGCAACATATACTACTCTGAATCAAGTTGCACTCTGATAAAGTAATGCCAACAAATACGTCCAACTTGTCTTGAAGCTCTCCAACGATCATAAACATTAAATGAAAGATCAGAAAGGCTCTTTGACATTAATGGATGAAGAACAAAAGTTTTACTCATCTGAAGAACTCTCCTCAACGGATTTATTACTGATGAGTATAAATAGAAGACTTTGAAGACTGTTGAAGACATACACCTGAACTTAATCACTCAAGCATTCAATAATCTCTTCACATTCAAATCTCTCTAAGTTCTTCTTCATAGAATACTTCTCTACTCAATCATTTGTATTTATTGAGAAGTCATTACCGCGGTCATACCAACCAAAATATTTAATCACTCATTGAGTGCTATTCGGTTGACTTGCAAAGTTGTTAATGATGAAGCTGCTGCTTCATTCAACTCTTACTATTTGTAGAGCCTGAAGAGGCTTGTTGAAATAATACTTGTTTGAGCTTGGAGAGCCTGTGTGTGCAAACAATACTTGTTAGTTGAGCCTAAGGAGGCTAGGTGTGCAAACAATATCTATCTGTAACCTGATTAGTTAGTGTTAATACTTGGTGAAAGCAAGGACTGAACGTAGCCCAAGGTTTGGGATGAACCAGTATAAATCTTTGTGTCAACTCTCTTTCCCTATCTATTTAAGTTTGCTTTTATATTTATTGTGCTAATTGGGTTGAAAGTGTTAAGTTTTCATTTAACGTGCTTTATATCAGACGGATCCTTGTGTCTGATTCTTTATCTGGAGAAAACTTTCTCATTTGCGAAAAAGTTAACTAAAACACAATTCAACCCACATTCTCGTGTTTTAATCTGCTCATTTCAGAAGATGATGATCTAGAGCCTCCAAAGCGTCTCATTCCAAACCAATTTCGAACCCCTATATTGACTTCATAATAACAATATATACCCTAGGATTCTGAACAGGTCTAAGCCCAAAGAAAGAAAGAAAATCGAAATTTAAAAACTGTATCAGACCGCGATCCACGGTCGTGGGCCATTCCACGGCAAGGTCATGGACTCTACTGCCAAGCAATTCTGATTTCTTCTATGCAGGTGATCGGTCCATGGCCATGGGATTTTCCATGGCCAGGCCGTGGATGCCTCTGGGATGATCTCTCTGTCCCAATTTGCTCCCCTTTAAGCTCCAACTTCAATTATGCAAGCTTTCCACCCTTTTCTAAGCCAATTTAGCACCGATCCTACACAAAAACACCAAAAACACCACAGTTATCTGAACTAAAGGAAAAACATACAAAAAGGGAGACTAAAATGCCTAAATGAACTAAAAATATATGTAAAATAAGAATAAAATATGATGTTGTTTCACACACATCAGAAGGGAGAGAGATTTTAATGACATAATGTGTTTGGTTAAGGAGATGGGTGATGGAGGATTTTAATGAAGGGGAGGAAAAATAATCTGACATGTTTGACAAAATAACTTCAAGTATAAAAAAGTTTTTTTTTGATAGAAAAACGTTGTTTTTAAGAAAAAGCTAAAGTTTGAAACTTGTTTAAAAAATGTTTTTGATTATTTTGAAACTAATCACATTTTCCATTTTATGTTAGAATAATTAATTTTTAAACAAATATTATTATTCTATACAAACAACTTACAATCCTTTTTTTTGTAACTTATTATATAAAAACAATTTTTTTACATCATCCAAACGAAATACATTATCTTAAATTGATTTTCAAGAACCTTCCCAAACAAAAATAGATTCTAATTATCATAATAATCGATTATAAACATAATCGATGACTATTGATATAATCTATTTTTGCAGATATCCCAAACACACTTGAGATGTGGAAGTATTTTAAAACTAATTTATTTTTTAACCTTATAATTTTGAATTTCAAAATACATGCTCAAAAATGTTTTAGTCAATATATTCAAAATGTTTACTCATCCTTTTCCTTCCAAATCCCAAATAATGGAGTGAAACCAAAATTGAGTAAGAGTTACGATATTTTGACAACTAAATATTGTCAAACACCGTATATATATACGATGGAACCTTTAAAATAATATTTTACATTCTTTTTTCTTTTAATTCATTGGTCAAAATTTGTATATGTATATGATGTCTTGTATTGTTGTCCAATTTGGTTATCAAAATATCATTTCTCTTTTGGTTCCACTCCATTATTTGAGATTTGGAAGGAAGAGGATGAGTAAACATTTTGAATATATTGACTAAAATATTTTTGAGAATGTATTTTGAAATTCAAAATTATAAGGTTAAAAAGTAAATTAGTTTTAAAATACTTTCAAATCTCAAGTGTGTTTGGGATAGCTGCAAAAAT
Source organism: Sophora flavescens (assembly GCA_030762895.1). Taxonomy (NCBI): domain Eukaryota; kingdom Viridiplantae; phylum Streptophyta; class Magnoliopsida; order Fabales; family Fabaceae; genus Sophora; species Sophora flavescens. The sequence goes on along the minus strand of CM061070.1, from coordinate 73,573,797 downwards.
AGATTATATCAATAATTATCGATTATATTTATAATCGATTATTGTGATAATCAGAATCTATCTATTTTTGTTTGGGTATGTTGCCTGAAAAAGAGTTATGATTAGGGATGTAAATTTTACCCGTACCCATGAATATCCGTAGATAATATCCGCAGCGGGTAGAAAATGGATACCTTAATGAGTATCCATGGATAAATAAAATGGATATTTTCTCTACCCGCTTATTAATGGGGTGGGACGGATATTGTAGTATCCATACCGGCAGGTACCCGCTAAGGTGAAATTACTAAAATATCTTTACATATATAAATGAAATGTTCTATTTTTTCACTATCTTTATTTTATTTCTGAAATATATGACAGTCGCAGCTCCCAAACCTTATCATACCCAAACTCCATGGATTATTATTACATATTATTGCTTTTCTTGAAATATTGTGTTATGCATTAATGCTTATGGATTATAGCTTTTGGATTAATGCTTATGGATTAATACTTATGTGTGAATGATATCAATAGAGGGTATAAAAAAATTAATTTAATATTTAATAATTCGTGATATTGTTTAAATATACATGGATATTCATAAATATCCATAAATATTAATAAATCTGTTTAAAACTCGTATCCAACCATGGGAATATGAACGAGTTAAAACCCGTAACCACCCTGCCCAATTTACATTAGTTATGATATCTTACAACACCGTACATGTATATGTATACGTTCCTTAATCCAACCCTAATCCAATGTTTTTGCCAACTTACCTAATCCTTCGAAATAGGAAACACCCACTAACACCATCTGTCCTGGTTGGTTAACATTTAATAGTGTCTTCTTCACCTCCAAACTCCCATCAATGGCAAAGAAGAAGGCACTATTGATCGGATTAAACTATCCCGGACAGATGAACGAGCTGCGAGGGTGCATCAATGATGTGTGGAAAATAAAAGAATGCATCATTAAGCAATATGGGTTCTCAAAGGAAGACATCACTATTCTCATTGACACAGATCAAGCCCACGCCATACCCACTGCTAAGAACATACGATCCGCGCTTTCATCACTGATCGGGTCAGCGAAATCCGGTGAGGTGCTCTTCGTCCACTTCAGCGGCCATGGAGATCGCCTTAGAGCTATTCCAGAGGACAGTAACGACACCGGCTTCATTGAATTCGTTGTCGCAGCTGATGGAGAACACATCACTGGTAGCTTTATTTCAAAGCTTCTGTTTCATTTGTTTTACCTTTTTTGCTATGGATTCATTTCTTTTACTTTTTTATTACTTTTCATGAGTTTGTTTCATTATTAATCAATTATGAGGTAATTAACAAACTTTTAGATTGACTGAGCATAAGTTAAAATTTTTATCTGTCTTTTACTTCTATTAAAATGACTAAAAAGGGCAAGCTGAAGTTACAATGCTCCGCGCCTATGTATACCGTTCAAGGTTTGTAAGGCTCCCCTTCTCTTTTATAAAATGAGTATTCCTCTTTTACAAAAAGTGATAGTTTCAGATTAATTATTTGTTTGCTATGATCTCGCATTAGATGTTTTAACTGGTATATTCCAAGAGTGGTTGTTTTTGGCATCTTCTTAATTTGGTAAAATTGTTATTCTTATTATTATTTCCATTTCGACCGTTTTGAAATGTGAACATGCATTATTATAGTCAAATTTTTGTTCTTATACAAACTCAAAGTTCAGATTCAAACTTTTAAACCTTTTTGCTTTCACTTTTATTGTTTTGCATCAAAGATACTTCAACGAGGGAGCTGAATATTTATTCTTAAGACTGTATTTCTGTACAATGATATTCCATTGGCATGATTATTTGGGATGAAGCAATGCTAACAGCACCATTTTGTTGGTTGTGCAGATAATGAGTTCAGGGCATTTGTAAACATGGTTCCCAAGAATTGTACAATTACAATCATAGCAGATTGTTGCCATAGCGGGGCCTGATTGAAGGTGCTAAGGAGCAAATAGGAGACAGCACAAAGAAACTACGTCCAAATTCACGCTCTGAATGTGCCTTTGAATTTGGAAACTTTACTCATGGGGACTACAGCTATGTGAGCGATAGATCTTTGCCTTTTCCCACTCAGTCTGATATGCACACGCAGAGAACCAGAGAAGATGCTAGCTCTAAGGTGAAGTTTGGCTTGGACAGAAGCCAACATGAAGGACATGATGAATTTTCAGAGAAGGGCCATGAACTAGTAGTGTCAATTGCTGGACCAAGTAAAAGCAGACTTCCAGATCGTGTAATTTTGTTGAGTGCTTGCCAAACTTACCAAAAAGCTAAGGAGGTATCTTTTTGTAGAAATCCTAACTAAATCTGTGGGGTTTTTAGCAATGCCATACAGACTATAATTAAAGAGACTAATGGTCGAGTTACAAATGGGGAGCTTGTTTGCAAGGCTAGGAAGATACTTGAGAGGCATGGTTTTCGTCAAAAACCTGGGCTCTATTGCAGTGACCATCATGCTGATGCTCCTTTTTTGTGTGCTGGTTTGATAAAGACACGAAGAGTGAAAAAGTTTCTTTTCGGATTGCTTATATTTTTCTTTCTGACTTTTGCAGCCATTAATATGGTCTCATATGGCCTCAAAACACCATTAAAGGATATATGGCATCTGTTAGTCACTAAAATGGCCTATCCAAAAACTTGATTTCTCATAGAATACAATGGCAACCTTTGATCTATATTACCGATCCGATCTAGTAGGAAAAGAAGAGTTACTTTTTGATAGAATACAGTGGCATCCTTTTTATCTTTGTAGCTGATCCCATCTAATGGGAATTTTTTTTGGCATAGGCTAGTAAAGCTAGATTTATGGCCAGGGTATCATACAGGGGAACTCGGGGCTTCACCTTTGTGCGATTACCCTTGGACCATTGTGGTGTGTACTTGTGTACTTTCGTTGTTGTTGTATGTAGTATTATAATTTATTTGAATGCTCTACCAAATTTTTTTCTTTGCATATGGTACAACATTTACCTGATATGGATTTTAATTTTCTCCAAAATCTCTAATAAAGTAGCAGAGTTGCAGCCATATGTTTGACCTTCTAGCAAGATCACAAGTCGATTGATGGCATAAAAAATTGGTTTCTGTATTAGTAAATAGTGGTTGGTTTCACGGGTTACTTTGGAAATACCTACAATAACCATGACATGCAGATCTTTGGCTGGGCTGTTATGCCTATTGTGCAATATAAATGCTATGTACTCTTGAACTGAGTTGGTTTTTTTGTCGAAGTGTAGAACTTTTCATGGGGCATAGTCTGTTTGGAGTGTGTTCCCGGATGAGGTTAATCTTGTCTTCTTTAAATATGTCTTGTTTCAGGTACCAGTAAAGTGGTTGTGTTTTTTTTGTGTGGCCGCTATTGCCTAATGGTTTTAATGGCACGTATACGAATCATTTGGAGAAATATTTCTACTCGTGATTATTTCCGTTATGGGTAGTATTGGATATTACTATGATGGCAAATGCTCTGTTTGCATATGCTGTGCAGGAACTGTTTTCGGACATAAATCCTCCCGATTAGTGTAGGACCACGGTCTTATTATTCCAGGTAGAAAATGTGTCTGGCAACACCTTGCCTTTGTACAATTCACTGGAATGATCCGAACACAACAGAAAGACAAAATATAAGGGTCTGTCTTAATTTTATTATGTAGCAAACCTGCAATATTTTGCCTTGTTTCTTTGGTAAAGGCTAGCATGAAATAGTGAAGTAAGCGGTACACAGATGAGGCACCAGAATCAATGAAGGAATGCACCCACCTGACAGTTACTTTCAAACCCTTTACTTTCATTCTACGCTCTATGAAAAGACTATGGTTGTTTGTTCATTGTTTTGTCAATATGTGATAATGGTGTTCAATCTGACTTTGTTAAATTTTGTTATGCCAAATGGGTTCTTATGGGCCACTCTGAGATTCATTTTGTTAACTTTTGTTCATTATTTTGTAAAAGAAGTGCTACGTTGTGAATGTTAAGTAAACTGAATGGATAATTTGTGTGCTTGTAACATGTTTGATAAAATGTCTATTTGATTTACGGAAGTCTGCTTTGGACGTGCTACGTTGTGAATCTCAAGTAAACTCAATGATAATTAAAATGTCTATTTGATTTACGGAATTCTGCTTTGAATCCTTTGTTTGTCCTTGACTTGATGGGTTAAAGTGCTTGAAATCTTCTTGATATATTTCTCTTGCATTGGTTCTGAGTTTATAAAAAAATAACTTGCTATATTTTTCAGCTCTAGGTATGAATATGATTGACTTTCTGCTTGTGATATTAGTTGATGAAAGACAGCACCCTTTATCTTTCTGTTGCTAATGACTATCTTTTTACCATTTTGGTTCATTCATTTTGATGATTATCAATGGAAGAATGTGGCATTGTGTAGACATTGTCTCTTGGTGTTGGTTGTGTTTTTGTTCTTTCTTCAAGAGGTGGCAATTCACTTGACAGTCAATTGACCAGAGAGATATAGGTGTTCAGTTTAATGCAGTCGAGTTTAAAATGTTCTACTGAAGAATTGAAATTGCATGCTTCTATTCAGGAAAGGGTTAAAAAAACTGTGGGAAAGAAGCGGAAATCGGGTTCTAGTAAGCTCTTATAAATCATTTTTCTTTCTATGATCTGTTTATCACAACATTGAATGTTATGATCAGTACAATTTATGCAAATGCAGATGACTAGGAACCAAGAACCGTGACAGAGGAATAAAAAGAAAGGGCCATCAATGCAGCAAAAGCATTTGAAGCATCTAATCTTTTTTTTCTTTGGTCTCATGCTAAATGAGCCTAGCCTCTCAATCATAAATCTTGGTTCTGATTTATCCTAACTAGGGGTGGCAAAATGATCCATTTGTCCACCATCCATCCAGTCCATCCATAAAAAAATCTATCCAATCCATCCATTTTTAAAAAAATAATATAAATGGATTGGATGGATTGGATTATTTTTTTAGTGGATGGTTTATGATCCATCCAATATATTTTAGAATCCATTGGACCAACAAAAAAAAATGTAACGGATCAATTTTTATCCATTCCAAAACCAATTTATTTTTTTCATATTATTTTTCACCAAATAAAAAAACCTCCATTTGTAAAAAAAAAAAAAAGTCTATCTAATTTTCTCTTCCGTTCCTTATTATTTTTTCTTCACTATTTTTTATTTTATTTAGGATCAAACTTAGGTACAGTATTCTAGTTACTGTGTCTATTGTCTTAAGGAAAAATACTATAAAAGTATTGAAAGAATTATCCAGTCCATCCAAAGAGTTATCCATCCAATCCATCCATTACAAAAAAAAAAACTTTAATGGATTGGATCAAGTTGGATCATTTCATATTAAGGATGGATCACTATCCATCCACTATGTTACTAAATCCATTGGATGATATTCTTAAATTAAAAACAAATTGATTGGATAAAATTGAAAAATAAAACAAAATTTACAAAATCCACTACCGATCCATTTTTGAGTTAAAAACAAAAACACACAACATATGAATACTACATGCGACATGTGTTAAATTTAAGCGACAAAAATTATTGGAAGAGAATTGAACTGTTGAAGAGGATTCGGATTCTTTGCCACTTTCTTAGAGTATTTTCTCATTCCATTATAAGTTTCTTTGTTTGTATTTTTATATAAGTTTCTTTGTTTGTATTTTTATGTTAACATTCTTAATGATATGGTATGTGCGATTCGGGGGATCAGCGAGAAAACCTAAATTGACGCCATCAATTGCCGAAGATCTTGACCGCCATCAAAATTATTTAATTGTAAAAAAAAATTATTCTTTAAAATAATTTTTATGGATGGATTGGATATCCATCCATAAAAAAATTGTTAATGGATGGATTGGATGGATTTTATTAAATGGATATGGATGGATTGTATTTTTTTTAATGAATTTTTAATGGATCATAATGGATTAATGGATCGTTTTCAATCCATCCATTACAATCCGCATAAAAGTTTATCCAGTCCATCCATTTGCCACCCCTAATCCTAACATTATGAGCAAATTAGTTTGTAAGCTTGAGATATTAGAATGACTTCATTTTCATATTCAGGGTGGAGCTGGGTAAGTGGTGTGTGTAGATTTTTTTTTTAAAAAATTTGATTGGCTGGTTTGATCGTATATTGCTGGGGCGTGGAGGATATGGAATTGCAGTGCCACCCCCCTGTAAGTAGATCACAAGCTGCTGTAATAATAGGTTAACATATAGGAATGGATAGAAATGTTTATAAACTGTGTTGGCACCTATGAACTGAATGCTATATGATGAATATAAAAATGTCTAAAATAGTCAAATAGCATGTATATGATATATTGAATTAGATGGGGCTGAACTGTACTAATGAGATCAACATGTTTGCATCCACTTTTGACAGATTGAAAGTAGTATAATGCCTTGCCCATACACTTCAAGTATGAGTCAGACTTGGCATTGATAAAATGTGTGGATCTGGGTTATAAAGTAATTTGCTTTTCTCAAGGAAATGATTTGCCTATAGTATTTATGACTAAGGGCCCGTTTGGACTGGCTTTTAAAAAAAAGCCTTTTATGATGTAGAAGTAGAAGCTGAAGTTATTTTTAAAAGTATAAATTATTTTGCGTTTGGATGCAATTTTATAGAAGTTATTTTAGTTGATTAAAATTACTGAAAAGAATATGTAGAAGTATTTTTTGTCATTATTACTTTTTTCAAGAACTAAATAAAAACAAAACCTTCTGGGAAAAAAAACCTGACAACTAAACTAATTGACTAAAATAATGGTGCGTTGCACCATACAGAGGGCAAATGAACGATAACAAGAGGATAGTGGAAAAAAAGGAAGTGTTAAAATAGGAGAAAATATAGATGAGAGAGAGAACGAAAACGAAAATTGGATTGGAAAAAAAAATGTAGAAAGAAAGTTATGTACTAGTAGTTGGAGTTCAAATCTCCTCTAGTTATTGGGCTCTCTCTGTTATGAGAGAGAGAGACAAAAAAAAAAATTATGATATGATGATTTTGTTTATCAATTAAAAAGTATTAAAATTATTTAAATTTTTTGTATTTCTCTCGAAGAGTCCAGTAATGGAGAGGACTCCAGCTCTGATAGTTGATGAGAAGTGAGATGATACAGAACAACACATTAACACAGAGAGATAATCCACGAATAATTAATAAAATAGATGAAGAAAATAAGTGCATTTAACATGTTGTACGGGGACATTTTTGTCAAACACTTCACCAAACTTGCGGTGCTTCTTTCTTCCTTTCTTTCTCTCTCATATACCGCATGGACTTTTTTTGGGAAGCTAGGAATTGTAGCTTCTAAAAAAAGTATATAATGTGCTCTCTTTTTTTTTTGGTGTTTTTGCTTTCTTTAAAATAACCCATCCAAACATTGATTTTTTTTAATGAATCGTTTTGCTTATAAAAAAAAAAGTGTGCTGATGTTGATGAGGATTAGAGGGATTTGATGGGGAGTTTTCAATTTGGTGTTGTCAATCAGCGTGCTGATTATAATATGCTAAACGTACTCTAGTTTATTAATTTGCAGAAACAATAAAACATAATTATAAATTTGAGATACATATAATTGTCAACAAATTTTTTTTTGAGATATATATAAAAAAAGGATCACACATTCTATTATGTGTGATATATTATAAATTATTATAATATTATATATTTACATATTATAACTACACACCATGGTTTTAATAATATTTATAGACACTCTCATTCCACGCTTTTAAAGATGGTATGCCTCAGACAAAGCCATGCCCATAAGTGATTTCAATCGGACGAGTTGGTCTAAATTCACGTCTGACACAGTTTATGTCATTGTCATTAGTTGTTGTGGTGCGTCTAGCGTGGATGAACAAATAGGTGGTTCACGATAGAACCACTTATTTGCACCGTTAGATATATGTTTTTTTTATTAGACGGGCAAGATGAAACCGGTTGTCTGGTCATGATAAATTCTTCAAATTTGCAGTCTGGTCCTTTTGTATGTGTTATAAGCTATCTAATGAATCTGTTACCTTACTACTTTAGAAATAGAGTATGCTTTATAATACAAACCAATGACAACTAGTTAAAGTAAATAGATGACATTAGGCCAGACGATTGTCCATAAGCAAATACAAAAGCAAAACATAAATGCAGAAACATATCATTACCGTTCCAAATACAAACTAAAAACATAAAACACGGGATTACAGAAACCCAATATCAAAATAAGTGTCTCAACAGCTACCCAAAAGCCCTCCTCAATACCAACTACTAAAATACCATAAAAATATTGCATAACCCAAGACCAACCACATAGTTATATTTTGACTTCCTCTTCTTCCTCTTCCTCTTTCATCCCCGTCCTCAGTGCCCTCGTCAACGTCCTCGTCAGCCTCGGCCTCATCTTGTTCTGGAATATTGCCACCAGGGTTAGTTGGAAAGTCTTCAAAACAATACCTGATTCACTTAAGGATGTAGTGATAACGGATTCACAAAAAAAAAAAAACCGAATCAGTTAACTCCCTCAACTTATTGTCACTACCTTTCACACTGTCTCCCACTGCCTCCCACCAACTTCCATAACTCCCTCATAACTCCCCTCATAACAAGGGTACCACAACCCAAACAAAGTACACAGAAGCTACACCTTAACCCAGAAAACAACCCAACACATCAATTGGAATGGTACATTCCCCTAAAACAAGTAGTGCACCAAACAGGGCAAAGAATATAATTTCTAAATGCTGCAGCCAATTCAAAGCCAATGATGGAAGGTGATACATGAAAACAATGAGGGAGACAACTTTAAATCTCAGATTTAGAAATATGTTGAAGGAACCCTAAATGCCCAAATCCCTAAGCCGAGAAAAATAAAAAATCAAAGCAAATCATAACAAGCAAGGAAACATGGGGTGCAGAGGATTTACCCGGAGCTCATCGGAACCGCGGTGGATGGTGCCAAACCCCCGCCGGAATTATGTTTGTATTCTTCGTCAGACTCTAACAGTAGTGGTCGTAAAAGTTGTGAGCAAAGGTGTGCAGTCGAAGGTTTAGATTTGAATGTTAGGGGGAGAGGGAGATGACTTATTTGCAAATATGAGAAGATAGAAAATGATTTATTTGCAAAAGAAGGGAACCGACTGGGAGCGCAACAACCCACTATAGGGGGTAAAATTCATGGTTTATGATTGGACCACTTGTTCTCATATTCCACCGTAGAAGCCACCAATTGTGGCAATCGAAAAGAAAAAATGTTACATGTAACAACCCATTTTTAATTACGTTGTATTACAGCCAAAAATAATTTATTTATATTTTTATCTGAGACCAAGAAAATGATTTTGGATAAAACAAAATCATAATCATACTCTATCTTATGGTAGAGGGTTACGATAAAATTTTGGGTTTAAAACTCAGACAGAAACCGGTCAGTGTTTTTACTGACAGTATAATTTTATACCGGCAGAAAACCCTAATTTGACCAGAAACTGAAAATTTGTAGATTTTTTATATTATGTTCGTGATGAATTCTACTTTCCAAATTTCTGATCAAAAATAAAATATTATGTTTATTCGGACGAATTTTGATGAAAGTTCGAACGAAAAACGGTTTGCGTTTTCACTGACAGTAAGATTTTACTGATCAGAAAACCTAATTTTGACTCGTGAACGATATGGTTTATGTTTAAATCATATTTCCTACGAGTTTGATTATTTTGAAAATTTATCGAAAACGAAATTTTATGTTTTTATACGGGTGTAAAACCCTAATAGGGAAACCAACAGAATCGGAAACAGAACTGCAGGGATGGAACCGGACATTGGAGGAGCTGAGTTATGGGATGACTCACCAAGCATTGATGAAGTAATTAATGCAAGTAATCATGTATTTTAGGTGAAATGACCAAAATGCCCTTAATCTTAACCTAACCTATCCTAGTTAGTTTTCAACCATGGTTAAGGCAAGTCAAAGTTGGCTTCTTCCACCTCATTTGTGGTCCAAAACCAGCCACACCTTCCTTCATTCTCCACCACATAATCTAACCAAATCATGATTACAAATTAACTCTAGTTAGGTTATTATAACCATAATTATGTTATTATATTATTTTCTAACTTAACCTATGTCAATTAACTTAACCTTGGTTCCATTTTAACATTTAACAACTCAATCCCTCACTCCCTCACTCAAAGTCATGGCCCAAACCCCCCACTCACACACTTAGACATTTCATTTTCTTCTCTAAGTTATTTTGCTCGCAAAACACCAAGAATATCATAGTGTTCTTGCTTAGTTCACCATAGTTCTACATTGTTCTTCAAGTTATTGATAAAACTTATTCATTCCAAGGTGGGGAATCTCTTCCTCATCATCTTATCTTCATTTATAATGCATCAAATCTTCATTTCCATCACTTTTCATAAATTTCCATTTCTAGATCTAGATTTTCAAATAATTCTAGAAAATTGTAGAAAAATCATTTTAATGTGAAACAAATTTCTATGATCTTCATATGACTTCTACTATCATCAACTAAGAGCATGTAAGCAAAATAATTTTCCTCCCTATTTATCTAGTAAAGGCCGAACCTATGCTTTAATGAGCAAAGGAGATTTTGTTCAACTTTTAACCTAAATGAAGTTGGATCTAAGTTATCTGGGGTTTCTATACTCTTAATACTCAACTTATTTCAAGTTTCATAAAGTTTTTCTCTATTTCAAGTCCTAGATATATTTCTTCAAAAATCATGCAAAAATACTTAGAAAAATGCTTGATGAGTTATGACTATTGTTGTCAACTCTCTTATACCTATACTTTCATTATCCAAGCTCCTGACATCAAAAGAAATTCCTAGTCTTATTTTTTTCTCTTGGCCGAAACCCTAACCCTAGAGGTTAGAGGATTTTGTTTCATATTTTTGAATTGTACCACTTGTTTTATGTTAGTTTATTGTCTAGGAACTAGGATCCAAAAGATGGAATTAAGAAAATGATCCTAGCCCTATTTTGAATGGAATGACCGAACCTAGCATAATTAGACATAGATGAGTTTTGTTTGATTAACTTGTTTTATCATTGATTTGGTTGAAGGTGGATTTGGTAACTTGTGGCGTGATAACGAGGAGCTTCGACTTCGTGTTACCAATATTAACTTAGATGGAGGAAAGAATCAACCTATCGTCGAAATGGATAAGTAGTATATATTATAATAATCGTGTAGGGCGACTTAAACCCTACTAGTGGTCGAGTGATCGAGAAGACCAAAATTGCATTGGAAACATTTTCCATAATACCAATGATGATTTAGGGATTGTAGGTTATCGACTTTAGGTTAATCTTATGATATTGAGGATGTCTGACTTTATTGTTATTGAATTGATTGTGATACGCTGGTTGAGGTATTTTACTGTATGTGACGTTTTATTTTGATGTTCGAATATTTTGGTGATTATTGTGTTATGCATGATCTACCTGGTTTGATAATATGCTTAGTTGACTTTTAAGTAAGGATATGTGTTGTTCGGGAGATATTTGTCTGGGCGAGAGAATAAATGTGATTTAGAGGTGCCTAGCCAAATTAAGTTATTTTATCTATGAGGTGTGATGTGGAAAATGTGTTAAGACTATGAGGAAAGCTTGAGGCACTAGGTTGTTATTGATACGGGTTAGTGAGGTTTATATGTATTGTTGTTCACAACCGTGTTTTGGGAACACACTATATTCAAAGTTCTTGCGGGGCTGTCCCAATTTAGTTTTAGATTGTGCAGTTATAGTGTCATTGCTTTGCATAAGCACCCTTGAGAGAGAATCAGGGAGTGCACCGATTGTACCATGCAGTTATAGTATCATTGCTTTGCATGAACATTCTCACCATGGATGAGGGTGTGCACCGGTTAATGTGGATGCATCGCTTGAATGACTGACTGACATCCCTAACGAGGGATGTGTGACAGGATTGGTAGTGGTCACGTTCGCATAAAATTTTAGTTGCATGAGATTGGGGGTAGAGGAAAGTATTGTGAATTAAAGATGACTGTTAATGATGAGTGTTGTTTGTCTGTGACCGCTATTATATTATATTCTATAAGTCTTTTCCGCTTATGATGATAGAACTGTTTTTTATCTCCCTATTTCTGTATTTTTGTGTATGTATACTTTATTACTGGCCGTGTCTAATTGAAACCACATCGGATTTTGACTATGCTTAGAAAAGGGTAGTGTGTCCGAACTCGACGCGATGACTAACATTTGTATGGCATATACTATTTATATACTTGTCTAAGTAGTATTATATGTCATACTGATGAGAGCGGATGATTTCTTTTACAGAATCATGGCTCGTGGAAGAGGACGTCCGATCAATAATGGAGACAGAACTCTTGAGAGAATTGTTGGAGCTAGCAACAATGAGGCCAATCATGATGGAAATGGAGGAGAGTCATCTGAGACTCAAGATACCATGAAAAATCATGAGGAAACTCCGACATGAACTTCAAAGGGCAATAGTATCTCTTGATATTCAGAGTTTTCCCGAACTAGTTGAAAGATGTAGTTCTTTAGAAAGTATAGATCAAAGGCTGGCTAATGAGCATAAACAAATGTGGATCGGAGGTCCTACTCGATTGGGTTTTCAGAGGCTAGGAGGTAGTAACTCTCAATGGAGACAGAGACTATATGCCCGACCAATACATACAGCTGCACCAGCACCAGTGGTTAGAGCGGGTCAGCAACAGCAAGGCTATGCTTGTTTCAGATGTGGATCGTATCATATTAGGGATTACATGGAAAGGCCTAGTTGTTACAACTGTACGAAACCAGGTCATATGACCCGAGAATGTAGACAACGGACTATGCAGCAACCGGTAGCTGTAGGTAGAGGAGCTGGAGTCAATAAAGGTGGAGCTGGAAGAGGAGCCCCAACAGTAAGACAACATATGGCTAGACCTCAAGCCACTGGAAGAGTGTTAACCGTGAGGAGAGTTGAATCCTCTCAATCTGCTGATCTTATACAAGGTACGTGTTTGATAGCAAATAGACTCTCGTATGTGTTATTTGACTCAGGTGATACACATTCATTTATTTCGTATGAGTGTGTGGATCATTTAAAACTAACTGTTTCTCAATTACCTTATACCCTTACAGTATCTACTCCAACTAGTAATCCTTTGACACTATGTCTGTTTGTTTACAGTGTCCTATCGTTGTTGAGAATATGACATTTATTGTAGATCTTGTCTGTTTGCCTATGCAACAGATAGATGTTATCCTTGGCATGGATTGGCTTTCGGCTAACCATGTAATGCTAGATTGTTCTAGTAAAACCTTATCATTTCTTGAGTCTTCTAGTGTAGTCTCTGCCAATGAAGGAGTATCTATGAGGAGTGATTATTCTCGGCAGTATATGATGTTGTTCGCGGTGGAAGCTAATGAGATCCTAGTATAGATTCTATGCCTATTATGAGGGTTTCCTTAAGTTTTACTTCCCGACGTTCCAAGTTTGCCACCAGAGAGAGGGGTGGAATTCACCATAGATCTTGTACCGGGGATAGGACCTATACCTATAGCGCCTTATCGAATGTCACCTGTAGAATTGGCGGAGTTAAAGAAACAGTTGGATGACATGTTGGGGAAAGAGTTCACAAGACCGAGTGTTTCATCGTGGGGAGCTCCGATGTTATTTGTGAACAAAAAGGATAGAAATGCTAGGTTGTGCACGGATTACACACAGTTGAACAAGGTAACAACTAAGAACAAGTATCTGTTGCCTAGGATAGATGATTTGATGGATCAATTGAAAGGAGCAACCGTGTTTTCTAAGATTGATTTAAGGGATGGATACCATCAGATCAGAGTAAGGAAGGAAGATATACTTAAAACAGCTTTTAGGACGAGGTACGGGCATTACGAGTATTTAGTTATGCCTTTCGGTGTGACTAATGCTCCAGCAGTGTTCATGGATTACATGAACAAAATCTTTAGACCGTTCCTTGATAAGTTTGTTGTTGTTTTCATCGGCGACATCCTTATCTATTCTCGTACATGGGAAGATCATGAGGAACATTTGAGAGTGGTGCTGCAAGTTTTGAAAGATAGGCAGCTTTATGCTAAGTCAGTAAGTGAAGTACGAAGCTTTTTAGGGTTAGATGGATATTATCGGAGGAGGAGACCTTTAGAATTCCAGGAGGGTGATCACGTGTTTTTGAGAGTCACTTCGAAGACCGGAATTGGCAGGGCTATCAAAACTAGAAAACTTACTCCTAGATTCATCAGACCTTTCCAGATTCTTCGAAGGATTGGTCCAGTTGCTTACCATATTGCTTTACCACCTAACCTTGCTAACCTTCATGACGTCTTTCATGTTTCTCAGTTGATAAAATACTATCCAGATTCTTCATATGTTATTGAGTCTGAGTCTATACAACTGCGATAGAATCTAGAGTATGAGGTTTTACCTGTTAAGATAGCATATAGAAGGAGTAAGGAGCTTCGCGGTAGACAAATTCCTCTGGTTAAGGTTATATAGGTGCGATTACTGAAGATGCTACTTGGGAACGTGAAACGGATATGCAGTGGCAATATCCCCATCTTTTTTGAGGTACGTAAATTCCGAGGACGGAATTTTTTTCTAAGAGGGGTAGTAATGTAACAGACTGTTTTTAATTACGCATTATTACTGGTAAAATTATATTTAATTATATTTTTATCTGAGACCAAGAAAATGATTTTGGATAAAACAAAATCATATTCATACTCTATCTTATGGTACAGGGTTATGGTGAAATTTTGGGTTTAAAACTCAGACGGAAACCGATCTGTGTTTTTATTGACAGTATAATTTTATAGACAGAAAACCTAATTTGACCCGAAACTGAAAATTTGTAGATTTTTATATTATGTTCGTGAGGAATTCTACTTTCCAAATTTCTGATCAAAAATAAAATATTATGTTTATTCGGACGAATTTTGGTGAAAGTTCGAACGAAAAACGGTTTGCGTTTTCACTGACAGTAAGATTTTACTGATCAGAAAATATAATTTTGACTCGTGAATGAAATGGTTTATGTTTAAATCATATTTCCAATGAGTTTGATTGTTTTGAAAATTTTCGATTGAAAAAGAAATATTATGTTTTTATACAGGCATAAAACCCTAATCGGGAAACCGACGGAAACAGAATTGCAGAGATGGAACCGGACATTGGAGGAGCTGAGTTATGGGATGACTCACCAAGCATTGATGAAGTAATTAATGCAAGTAATCATGTATTTTAGATGAAATGACCAAAATGCCCTTAATCTTAACCTAACCTATCCTAGTTAGTTTTTAACCATGGTTAAGGCAAGTCAAGACCAATTTGGCTTCTTCCTACTCATTTGTGGCCCAAAACTAGTCACACCTCCCTTCATTCTCCACCACATAATCTAACCTAATCATGATTACAAATTAACTCTAGTTAGGTTATTATAACCATAGTTAAGTTATTATATTATTTTCTAACTTAACCTATGTCAATTAACTTAACCTTGGTTCCATTTTAACATTAAACAACTCACTCCACTCACTCCCTAACTCAAAGTCACGGCCCAAACCCCCCACTCACACACTTAGACATTTCATTTTCTTCTCTAAGTTATTTTGCTCACAAAACACCAAGAACATCATAGTGTTCTTGCTTAGTTCATCATAGTTCTTCGTTGTTCTTCAAGTTCTTGATAAAACTTATTCATTCCAAGGTGGGGAATCTCTTCTTCATCATCTTATCTTCATTTATAATGCATCAAATCTTCATTTCCATCAACTTTTCACAAATTTCCATTTCTAGATCTAGATTTTCAAATAATTCTAGAAAATTATAAAAAAATCATTTTAATGTGAAACCAATTTTTATGATCTTCATATGACTTCTACTATCATCAACTAAGAGCATGTAAGCAAAATAATTTTCCTCCCTATTTATCTAGTAAAGGCCGAACCTATGCTTTAATGAGCAAAGGAGATTTTGTTCAATTTTTAACCTCGATGAAGTTGGATCTAAGCTATCTAGGGTTTCTATACTTTTAATCCTCAACTAATTTCAAGTTTCATAAAGTTTTTCTCTATTTCAAGTCTTAGATCTATTTCTTCAAAAATAATGCAAAAATACCTAGAAAAATGTTTGATGAGTTATGACTATTGATGTCAACTCTCTAATACCTATACTTTCATTATCCAAGAGCTTGAAATCAAAAGAAATTCCTAGTATTATTTTTCTCTCTTGGCCGAAACCCTAACCCTAGAGATTAGAGGATTTTGTTTCATATTTTTGAATTGTAACACTTGTTTTATGTTAGTTAATACTCTAGGAACTAGGATCCAAAAGATGGAATTAAGAAAATGATCCTAGCCCTATTTTGAAAGGAATGGTCGAACCTAGCATAATTAGACATAGATGAGTTTTGTTTGATTAACTTGTTTTATCATTGATTTGGTTGAAGGTGGATTTGGTAACTTGTGACATGATAACGAGGAACTTCGACTTCGTGTTTCCGGTGTTAAATTAGGTGGGGGAAATAATCAACCTATCTTCAGAATGGATAAGTAGTATATATTATAATAATTGTGTAGGGAGACCTAAACCCTACTAGTGGTCGAGTGACCGACAAGACCAAAATCACGTTGGAAACCTTTTCCATAATACCAATGATGATTTGGGGATTGTAGGTTATCGACTTTAGGTTAATCTTATGATATTAAGGATGTCTTAATTTATTTTTATTGAATTGATTGTGATACGCTGGTCGATGTATTCTACTGCATGTGACGTTTTATTTTGATGTTTGAATATTTTGGTGATTATTTTGTTATGCATGATCTGCTGGGTTTGATAATATGCTTAGTTGACTTTTATGTAAGGATATGTGTTGTTCGGGAGATATTTGTTTGGGTGAGAGTATAAATATGATTTAGAGGTGCCTAGCCTAATTAAGTTATTTTATCTATGAGGTGTGATGTGGAAAATGTGTTAAGGCTGTGAGGAAAGCTTGAGGCACTAGGTTGTTATTGATACGGGACAATGAGGTTCATATGTATTGTTGTTCACAACCGTGTATTGGGAACACATGGGGTTCGAATTTCTTACGGGGCTGTCCCAATTTAGTTTTAGAATGTGCAGTTGTAGTGTCATTGCTTTGCATGAGCACCCTTGAGGGAGAATCAGGGTGTGCACGGACTGTACCGTCCAGCTATAGTGTCTTTGCTTTGCATGAGCATTCTCACCATGGATGAGGGTGTGCACCGGTTAATGGGGATGCATCGCTTGAACGAATGACTGACAACCCTAACGAGGGATGTGTGACAGGATTGGTAGTGGCCACGTTAGCATAAAAGTTTAGTTGCATGAGATTGGGGGTAGAGAAAAGTATTGTGAATTAAAGATGATTGTTAATGATGAGTGTTGTTTGTCTGTAACCGCTATTATATTATATGCTATAAGTCTTTTCTGCTTATGATGATAGAACTCTTTCTTATCTCTCTATTTCTGTATTTTTGTGTATGTATACTTTATTACGTTGGAAGACTCGGTGGAGGAATACATTGCTGAGGAGTTGGATGGAGCAAGCTACAGATGCTAACGATATAGTATAGTAAGTTTAGGGCCAGTGAGTCTTAAAAGACGTTTTATTACCCGCTAGTTATAAACTGTTATTATAATTAAGTACATGCGAGGGATCCTACTGAGAGGATACCCTAAACAATGTTTTGGTAATGTAATTAATAAAATGTGTGTATTTATATATTATAATGTTGGTGTGTTTAAATTTACAGAAGTTATATGTTTTATAATTAAGTTTTAATTTCTTGGTACTTTTGGATTATGTTTAACGTTAATTACGTGATTAAGTAAATAATTAATAAGGTTTTAATCTAATAATACAATGGGGCACAACGGGATGTCTCATTTGGTGGTATCAGAGCAGTTCGATTCTAATCAGATTGTGAGGTCTAGGATGTTGTTATTGGCCGTGTTTAGTTGAATCCACATCGGATTTTGACTATGCTTAGAAATGGGTAATGTGTCCGAACTCGACGCAATGACTAACATTAGTATGGCATATAGTATTTATATACTTGTCTTAGTAGTATTATATGTCATACTGATGAGAGCGGATGATTTCTTTTACAGAATCATGGCTCGTGGAAGAGGACGTCCGATCAATAGTGGTGACAGAACTCTTGAGAGAATCGTTGGAGCTAGAAACAGTGAGGCCAATCATGCTGGAAATGTAGGAGAGTCATCTGAGACTCAAGATACCATGAAAAATTAGCTGCTTCCACAAACACAGCAGAATGCTGAGATGCTGCAGATGAACAAAGAGCGGTAGGAACTACAGAATCAAAGGAGAGTTGCAGCAGATGAAGATGTCAGAATGGCTACTTTTCTGAAAGGGAAGCCACCCCAATTTCGAGGAGTTTATGTCCCATAGAAGGAAGAATGGTGGGTACAAGAAATCTAGAAGATATTCGATACATGCGCTGCATAGAGGATACAAAAGTGATGTATATTGCTTTCATGTTAACTGGAGGAGCAGAATCTTGGTGGAGAGGGAAGCGGAGATTGCTGGAGGCCGAGGGTAGAGTTATCACTTGGTAGTTGTTTAGCGACTGTTTCTTTGAAAAGTATTTTCCGCATCTAGTTCGACACGAGAAGGAGAGGGAATTCAGGAGTTTCAAACAAGGCAATATGACTGTAAGGGATTATGCATCACGATTTAAGATATGATTAAGTTCTCAGAATTTTATCAGAGATTCCCAGATAAAGATTGGCAATGTACAAGGTTTGAGGAAGGACTCGGACATGAATTCCAGAGGGCTATAGTCTAGAGTTTCTCTTGGCATTTAGAGTTTTCCGGAACTAGTTGAGAAATGTAGTGCTATAGAAAGTATAGATCGGAGGCTGGCTAATGAGCAGAAACAACTGAGGATTTGAGGTCTTACTCGATCGGGTCAGCAATAGCAAGGCTATACTTGGTGTGGATATATACCTTGACAGGTATCTTTGTTTTGATGATGAGCAAATGGGAAATTTCAAGTCTAAGGACCAACACGCAAATTCAAGTATAAAGGACCAAATTGAAAAAAACGTGAAAAGGACCAAGCAAACAAATACAGGGTTAAGGGGATTTTCCTTTACTGTATTGATTGTTTTAGTAAAAGCTTGTAAATGGTAAGTAAAGCTCTCTGTCTAAAATTGGTCACACACACACACATAAAATGAGCTAACAAAATAAAACTTAAAGAGGCTTTCTAACTTAATTGAGAAATTAACTTCGGCCTTTAAGTTTTACTATTTAAATTATCAAGCTCTATTAAAAAGGCCTTAATGAGTGATTTATTATAGAGCCATTATGTTTTTCAAAACCTAAACCAGAGATGCAATAATCGATTACTATAATCGATTATGCTATGCTTAAATTGGCTTCAATGCGTTTAATTGAGTATTAATTACTTCTAGACGTTGAGTTTGAATTTGAAAAACAAATAATCGATTATGACATAATAGAAATCGATTATACAATTTTGAGAGACAAACAGTGAATAGATAATCGATTAGAATAATCGATTATCACTATCAGACAGACAAATGAACTTTACACCGATAACTAGTAATCGATTATGAACTGTCTGTTCCAAGGCGCATTTTTAAAATGAGTTAAAATAATCGATTATACTTTTTAAATAATCGATTACTGTGCGAAGAAAATCAGTTTCAACATGGACTTAACCTAATTTCTCTAAAGAACTATATAAGGAGAACTTAGGCAAGTTTGAAAAGAGAGAACTTTGCTACTCTTACACTTGTGAACATTCTCTCATCTCTATTCTTTATAAATCACTCTCACTCATACACCTTGATCAAAACATAACTTTGAGAGAGCTTTACTCCATATAGGTTCCTTTGTAACTTGTGCTTCAAATTGTCTTCATCGGCATTATTAAGAGTGCGTACTGTTGGTAAGAGTCGGATTCACTCAAACCTCTTTTGGTTATAATTCTTGCAAGAAAGCGTAGTGGGTATGATTCCACTGTAAAGGTTCTAGCTGCGCCTGTTTAAAAGCTAGAGATTTTAGACTCTGTCACTGGGGGATTGTATGTCTCTGGTCTGTGAGGAGTTCTCGTTATTGTAAAGGTTCTAGCTGCTCCCGTTTAAAAGCTAGGGATTGAGTGAAAATCCTTGGTGGTATTGCCTTGGGGACTGGACGTAGGTCATGTGGGTAGTTTGTGGCCGAACCAGGATATATCACTGTGTTAATCTTCTTATCTCTATCTCTTTTACTTTTGCTTTATCATTTGCAAAAATGTTTTTACTTGCAAGCGACAATGTTTTAATTTGAAAAGAATTTAATATCCGCTGCTAATTTTGTTTAAAGTTTCAAAAGGTTTTATTTATCAAAAAAGTTATCATTTTTATTTAAAACCCAATTCACCCCCCCCCCCCCCCCCCCCCCCCCACCCACCCACCTCTTGGGTATGGTAGCCATGGCCAACAAGTGGTATCAGAGCTTCGGCTTTGGTTATTAGCTTAACAGCTTAGAGTTAAGATCCTTTTGGCAACCTTTGAAAAGTTTTCCAAAAAAAAAATGTATGTTTTTGAATTTGACAAACCACCATTCTTTGATGGTGAGAATTACATTTATTGGAAAATGAAAGTTGAAATTTTTATGCAATCAATTGATGTCGACTTATGGGATATTGGAGTTTATGGACTCATTCTCAAACCCAAAGAACATCAGACTGAGTTTGATAAAAATTGTTTTTGCTTGAATCTCAAAGCTATACAAATTCTTAGGAATTTTTGTGCGATGATGCTTATGAGAAAATTAAAAATTGTGATTGTGCCAAGGATATTCTGAATGTGCTTGATTATAGTTACCTTGTCACTAACACCTTTGAGATTGAAAGCAATGACATGAAATGGCAAAATTCATTGGAGGATGGTTATCCTCAACAACATGCCATAAAAAGGAAGGACCATGAAAGCAAAAAGCTATTGGTCAAGAAGATTGAAAGTACTCTCCAAGCAACTCAAAGAAACTTGGAGGTAATAGATGCTAAACTCAATCCATTGAATGACAAAAGGTTGTATGCATACAATAATTTTTATGATGAAATGATGAGTCTGGAAAATAAGAATTTACACTGCTTGAAAAGTATTTCAGTGATTGAAAATGATTTGGAAAAATTTAAAAATGAATATACTTTTCATTGTAATGAAAATGTTGTGAAATTTGAATCCTCTCCGTGCTATGAAAATTGCTTAATTATTGATAATAAAATTGAGGACTTATTTCATGAAATTTCTAAAAGGAAGAGTTTCACACATGTACAACCTCCACATGAAAAAGAAGAAATTCATACCAACTATGATTTGTCAACTGTTAAACATGACATGCATCAAGGTCATAATTGTTCTATGGTTGGGTATGAAAATCGTCATATGAAAAATAGAAGGCATGTAACGTGTAACTATTGTGGAATGTTAGGACATATTTCTCATATGTGCATCTATAATAAAAATTATCATATGAGGAATAAATTTGCTTGGGTGCCTAAAGGCAAAAATAACTTGTCCACAAACCCGCAAGGACCCAATGTGAAAAGGGTGCCAAAAAGTTTCTCTAGTACTCCTAAAGTGCAGCAAGAATCCAATAATGAGAAACAAACCATCTTGGAAAAGGAGATGACATCAAGAAGAAAGCTTCGCATGTTAGAAAATGCAATTACTACCAAAAGAAGCAAAGGTCTCTTGATGATCAACTCGAAGAACAAGATAGGTGATGCAAGAGCAAAATTCAAGCTTAAGTAAAAGAGGGTAAGAAAGGATAATCTTGTGTATTTACACAATGAGGTAACTCTACTCTCTACCTCCCATACTTGCTCAAATGTGTTATTTGTTAAACGAAGGTACGTTGATTGATTATTATTTGAAGCATGGTATAATTAATTTGAATAAGTTATAAATCTCCTTTGTTATGAAAATTTGAAAAACGAAGAGGATAATGGATTAGATAATCGATTATGCTTACTCGAGAAAATAGGGAAGAAAGTCAAAAATACTCTCATCGATTATATGATGATCTTAGAAAATTCGCAGAAAACAGTAGGCACATAATCGATTAGCATAATCGATTATGCTACGAAATCTGGTATTATTTGAAAATATTCTTTTCAAATCCTAAATTAATTTTTCTAATAAATGTTTCATTATGATAGTGATATCTGTTTTAATTTTCAAATCATTTTCAAAATAACAAATTCAAATAATTTCAAATTTGCATTGAATGCACTTTGACATTAAATTCCTTTATGATACAAAGTTATTTTGAAAAATCATTACTTTTTACTATCTGATTTGAAAAATCAATTAGTGATCGAATTCATGATCATACTTTATTGAAAATTTACTTTCTAGTCATGAATTAATTAACCACATCCTTTCAATTTGAAAATCATCAAGATTGTGGCAATAAATACTTGATTGAAAAATTTATTAAGGATCAAATCTTTTTGAAATGTAAATGATCAATAAGTGATTATATCACCCTAATATCTTTTGAATATAATGATAAAGATAATTCAATTTTTGAGATTTTAAATTCAAAATATTTTCTTTTATTTTCGAAATTTTAATTTATGAAAATATATTTTAGAATTCGAAAATCATTACTTCGTCATTAATATTTTAACATCCAAACTTGCTTGAGAAATTAAGTTAAGATTCAAACTTTAAAGATAAAGAGAATCTATTTCAGGCTTCATTCAAACTGCCATTGAAGGAATTTCAAATTAAAAGTAAACAATCGATTATTATAATTGATTATAGGCAAGTGATAATTTTGGATTCATGAACAAAGAATCAATAATCGATTAAGGTAATCGATTATGCTCCTAATGTAGCGTAATACTTATTAAACAGAAAGGTTGTAATCGATTATGGTAATCGATTATGACACGATCAGGTTACCAGCGGCCTAAACCCAAAACTTCATTTCCTACAAATAGGAACCATAGAGCAAGCTTTCATAACATACTAATCCCCTACTTTGAAACCTTGTCAAAAGTCTTCTGTTTGCTCTTGGCCAAACATGAGATTTCTGAAATCAATTAGTAGAAAACATCATAGGATTAATCTCCAATCTCTAGAGGTTTTCCAAAGTCGTCTATCAAAAACATCAAATGAAGTCCTTCCAAATACTTCTTATTTGTCTCGTAAGACAAACGAAGCTCTTCTCAAATGAAGAACAAAGGAAATGTTTTGCCACATACTTCATCTATCGTCCTATAATTTCCCCAAGCTATATCAATCTGGACTCATTCAAATTCCAAGAGTTTGAACTATTTCAAACTCTCTCCAAACTTGATCTTCTCAAGTTCTGCTCCATGAATGATGCAATATATCCTTCACTTGTCAAAGCCTTCTACTGCAATCATCGCTTTCACTCCTCTCTAAAAGCTTTTTATTCCGAAGTAAAAGGAGTATCCTTCACCATGACCTTCTCCTCTTGGGCTTCATTGTCTTGTCTTCCCAAAGACGGAGAAGTAATCACTAGCCAAAATCTTAATACCTTATGGGAAGGAAACTTTCAAAGAAATATGGTGTGCAGTATCCTTGTGCTTCCAGGTACAAATATCAATGGTACTATTCCCGACAAGCACCTAACTCTGAGGAAGAAATTGATCCACCATACAATAGTGCATTGGCTTCTACCTCGCTTCATGGATCAACCAAGGGTCTTAGAGGAAGACATAGCCTTAATGTGGGCCTTAGCAAAACGTAAACGTATAAATTGGGCTGCTAGTACTCTGATGCACATGGTAAATTGTGGACTTTCCTCTTCAAGTTCTCATCTTCCTTATCCAATGCTGATTACCAAAATTCTTATATATTTTAATATTCCATTGGAAGATGAAGAAATACTACAGACAAGGAAGAATGCAGGTCTAAATGAAGATACACTATACAAGATGGGTTTTGAGCTGGTGAAAAATCAATGGATTCCAGGAAAATAGAACAGCTCTCTCTCAACTCTTGTATTTCCCTTGCTTTCTTTTATCCATGTTATTTTTTAAATTTCAAATAAAGAGTGTTAGTTTTGATCCTACTCTTACATCTCAAATTATCTAGACATTGTTCTTGTCCAACAAATTGATTATTCAAAATGTTAAAATCAAATTTCAAAATTTGTTTCGGACGTGTTAGAAATTAAAATTGAAAAATACACAGATAAGAGTTAATTAAAATAAGAACACCTTCCTAAAATATCTCTCACCAAATCCTTTCAAAATCTGGAAAATTCAAATCAAATCAAATCTTGATTAAAATATGATTTCAAATCATGAAGATTCTTCAATCAGCATCAATTTTCTAACTATTTCCATCCTTGAGAAAGTGTTTAAATACACCTTGAAAGACTCATACCAAAGCACAAACAATCGATTTGAAAAATCTCTCTTTCTTAAACTCTCAATATGGTTTCCTCCTCAAGAAAGAATGTTGAAAGACTCCATCTGAAATCAATATTCCTCCGAGCATGAAGATGCTCTTATCCTCCAAGACTCAACAAGGGCGAATTTCTGCGATTTGTGTGAATAGGCCGATCGTCCCTCTCAGCTACATTGACCAGAAGGGGTTCAAGGACTCGACCTTCAAGCTTCTTAAAACTTTATCAAACCTAAAACTCACTGCCTTTTGTACCCACAAACTAAAGATCTATCCATCCTTGGTAAGAAAATATGAAAATTTCTCCTTTCAATATTCCACTAAAACCATCTCTTCAAAAGTAAAAGGAGTTGAGATCAACATCCCTCTTGCAACATGGGTTAATCTAACCCATCTACCAAACCAAGGTATTGACATCTCTCTTGCAAATCCAAAGTTGGTATGGAAAAATTCTTTCAAGAGAGTAATAGTCTTAAAGAAATTCATTAATCCAAAAGTCAAGCTATCCTAAGTAATCTCCTTCAAAGCTCTCAACTCTGAAGAACAATTGATTCACTATGTTCTTGTTAGATGCCTCCTACCTAGAGGAAATAATGTGACAAGAATTTCGGAGAACGACATAGTTCTCATGTGGGCTATCAACAAGGAGAAGAAGATCAACTGGGCCACCGCAATTCTTCAACACATGGTAGATTGTGCCTACTCAAAAACTGCATCCCATCTTTTCTATCCTATGCTAATTACAAAAATTCTTCAGCATTATGGCATTCCATTGGAGGGAGAAGAATGAATAGAGCCACAACCTAGTGATGGAATTAATGAAGATTACATACTATCATTAGGATTCACTAAGCATGATAATACTTGGCTGCCTAGGGAGAAGCAAAACAAAATGTAATGGCTCTAGGATTTCTATAGGATTCCTTGGTTCTTGATTAAATGTTATGTCCTTTGAATTTAAGGAAAGTGAGTTTTTTTTTACATCAAACTAGCACTATATCCTGTCATACATAAACATTATGACATAGTAATCGATTAATCAAGAAGAGTAATCGATTATAGAGCATATAATATCCAGAATCAACACTGCATACAAATATCCATAATTAATGAGATTCATCTTTTTCATCCAATATTCCATACTATTACAAGTCATTAAGGACACATCTTGAAGTAAAGAATCCATAGATCAATCAAAATCTGCATATTACATCTTGTTGTTTGCTAACGTGTTTATTACGTGTGTGTAGGCAGATAGGACATAATCGATTATGATAATCGATTATGACATGACAAAATTTTCAGTCCTCAAAACCGAGAAGCACTAATCGATTATGACATCACTGGATCCTCAAGTAGTTTTAACAGAGAAGCACTATTCGATTACAGGAATCAATTATGCCCCCACTGGATCCTCGAGCAGTCCTGACAGAGGAGTAATAATCGATCATTGGAATCGATTATTTCAAGAATACTATTCCAGAAATCATATAATCGATTAATTAATCGATTATTGGTCAAAGATGATTATCAGATAAGCATTCATACTGATTCCTCTAATATGAAAATCTTACTCTTATTCTTCCTGGCATTATCTGATATATGCATGCATTGCTTATATCTCAAACTTAAAATTGACTACTACTTTAGTGGATATATGCCATGAAATGTTTCAATTGCTTTTCCCGGTTTTTTGATAACGACAAAAGGGGGAGAGTTACATGAGTGCATGCTTAAGGGGGAGATAAGTAAGTAAAATTGATATATGAAGCTAAGTAAAATTGATATATGAATTTTATAATTTCATGCTTAAGGGAGAGAAATTTGAATTGGCAAATCTTCTATTGATTGCAAGCTTAAGGGAGAGTAGAGCAAAACTATGAAATGAGACATATATATTATTGCTCAATCTGCATAAAGTGAGGGGGAGTAGAGCGAAACTAAAATGTGCGATATATTTTATTGTTCTAACTCTATCTTTTAGAAATTCCCTCATGGGATGTTTGTCATCAAATTCAAGTCTAAAGGACCAAATTGCAAAAAACGTGAAAAGGACCAAACAAGCAAATAGGGGGTTAAGGGAATTTTCCTTTACTGTATTGGTAGTTTTAGTAAAAGCTTCTAAATGGTAAGTAAAGCTCTCCGGTTAAAATTGGTCACAAACACACACATAAAAAGAGCTAACAAATTAAATAAAACTTAAAGAGGCTTTCAAACTTAATTGACAAATTAACTTCAGCCTTTAAGTTTTACTATTTTAAATTATCAAGCTCTATTAAAATGGACTTAATGAGTGATTTATTATAGAGCCATTATGTTTTTCAAAACCTAAATCAGAGATGCAATAATCGATTACTATAATCTATTATGCTATGCTTAAATAGGCTTCAATGCGTTTAATTGAGTATTAATTACTTATAGCCGTTGAGTTTGAATTTGAAAAACAAATAATCGATTATGACATAATAGAAATCGATTATACAATTTTGAGAGACAAACAGTGAATAGATAATCGATTAGAATAATCGATTATCACTATCAGACAGACAAATGAACTTTACCCTAAGAACTAGTAATCGATTATCTAATCGATTATGAACTGTCTATTCCAAGGAGCATTTTTAAAATGAGTTAAAATAATTGATTATACTTTTTAAATAACCGAATACTGCACGAAGAAAATCAGTTTCAACATGGACTTAACCTAATTTCTCTAAAGAACTATATAAGGAGAACCTAGGCAAGTTTGAAAGGAGAGAACTCTGCTACTCTTACACTTGTGAACATTCTCTCATCTCTATTCTTTCTAAGTCACTCTCACTCATACACCTTGATCAAAACATAACTTTGAGAGAGCTTTACTCCATATAGTTTCCTTTGTAACTTGTGCTTCAAATTGTCTTCATCGGCACTATTAAGAGTGCGTACTGTTGGTAAGAGTCGGATTGACTCGAACCTATTTTGGTTATAATTCTTGCAAGAGAGGGTATATCTCTTGTAAGGGATTAGTGGGTGTGATTCCACTGTAAAGGTTCTAGCTGCGCCTGTTTAAAAGCTAGGGATTTGAGACTCTGTCACTGGGGGATTATATGTCTCTGGTCTGTGAGGAGTTCTCGTTATTGTAAAGGTTCTAGCTGCCCCCGTTTAAAAGCTAGGGATTGAGTGAAAACCCTTGGTGGTATTGCCTTGGCGACTGGACGTAGGTCATGCAGGTAGTCTGTGGCTGAACCAGGATACATCATCGTGTCAATCTTCTTATCTCTATCTCTTTTACTTTTGCTTTATCATTTGCAAAAACGTTTTTACTTGCAAGCGACAACGTTTTAATTTGAAAAGAATTTAATATCCGCTGCTAATTTTGTTTAAAGTTTCAAAAGGTTTTATTTATCAAAAAAGTTACCATTTTTTTTTAAAACCTAATTCACCCCCCCCCCCCCCCCCTCTTGGATATGGTTGCCATGGCCAACAAGTGGTATCAGAGCTTCGGCTCTGGTTATCAGCTTAACAGCTTAGAGTTAAGATCCTTTTGGCAACCTTTGAAAAGTTTTCCAAAAAAAAAAATGTATGTTTTTTAATTTGACAAACCACCATTCTTTGATGGTGAGAATTACATTTATTGGAAAATGAAAGTTGAAATTTTTATGCAGTTAATTGATGTCGACTTATCGGATATTGGAGTTCATGGACTCATTCTCAAACCCAAAGAACATCTGACTGAGTTTGATAAAAATTGTTTTTCCTTGAATCTCAAAGCTATGCAAGGTAGGGATTTGAGACTCTCTCACTGGGGGATTGTATATCTCTGGTCTTTGAGGAGTTCTCGTTATTGTAAGGTTCTAGCTGCTCCTGTTTAAAAGCTAGGGATTGAGTGAAAACCCTTGGTGGTATTGCCTTGGCGACTGGACGTAGGTCATGCAGGTAGTCTGTGGCTGAACCAGGATATATCATTGTGTCAATCTTCTTATCTCTATCTCTTTTACTTTTGCTTTATCATTTGCAAAAACGTTTTTACTTGCAAGCGACAACGTTTTAATTTGAAAAGAATTTAATATCCGCTGCTAATTTTGTTTAAAGTTTCAAAAGGTTTTATTTATCAAAAAAGTTACCATTTTTTTTTTAAATCCCAATTCACCCCCCCCCCCCCCTCTTGGATATGGTTGCCATGGCCAACAAGTGGTATCAGAGCTTCGGCTCTGGTTATCAGCTTAACAGCTTAGAGTTAAGATCCTTTTGGCAACCTTTGAAAAGTTTTCCAAAAAAAAATGTATGTTTTTTAATTTGACAAACCACCATTCTTTGATGGTGAGAATTACATTTATTGGAAAATGAAAGTTGAAATTTTTATGCAATTAATTGATGTCGACTTATCGGATATTGGAGTTCATGGACTCATTCTCAAACCCAAAGAACATCTGACTGAGTTTGATAAAAATTGTTTTTCCTTGAATCTCAAAGCTATGCAAGGTAGGGATTTGAGACTCTCTCACTGGGGGATTGTATATCTCTGGTCTTTAAGGAGTTCTCGTTATTGTAAAGGTTCTAGCTGCTCCTGTTTAAAAGCTAGGGATTGAGTTAAAACCCTTGGTGGTATTGCCTTGGGGACTGGATGTAGACCACGTGGGTAGTGCCACACCCCTTCCCAGGATATCACATTTCCCAGAACACGATTGCAGAAAATAATTCAAGTGAAAATAAAATAATTGTCGCTGGTTACTTTCGGAAAAATATAATTTTTCTAAATACTTATCCTTTTGAAAACGGTGATAATTTTTTTTCCTTTTCATACTAAAGCATAAGACCATAACTAAACAAACATACATCAGTATATACATATATCACATATGCTACAGCTAGTATCTTACATCACCCGACCTTTATCTTACCAGGTCATCATTTATAGTCATATAACAAAAGAGAAAAGAAAGGCACACTAAACGTGCAAAGCTTAAAACAAACCTAGTGGGAGTCTGAATCACTACTACCCAAAAAGAAGGCTCTGCGCAGCCAGATTTCATACTCACAAAAATTCCACCATCCTATAGTTAGATCACTACCCTACAGCTAGTCAATCTACAGAAAACCATTAGGAAGTCCCGTATAGACTTCCTCACCAGGAGGAGGTGAATCCGGAGAGAACGCCTCCACATCTGCCCCCTCATTAGGCACCACTGCATCATCCGGAGAATGATGAATTGGGTCCTCAACTGGATCCTCTTCAGGATCCTCCTCATCAACATCATGAATCCCTCCAGGTACTAAGAGGATAGGAGTCGGAGGTCCATTCAGCATCACTTCTGGTAGAGGCTCAACATAGTGGGGAGGGTTAGTGCTCGAGATCTCCCTGCTGTACTAAATACTGTAGGATTATCCAGATAGGTGGAAGTGAGACTTGGATAGTCTCCATACTATGTACTCTATGTTGCGGTCCTTCTACAACAGTCCCTGAAAAAGTCCTCATGAGACCAGTATAAACAGCTCTCCTGGCTCCAGGGTTGATTTCCCAGGCGTTGCACTCATCAGATTCCTCAAAAATTAGGACTCGAATACCCGAGAAAGACAAGTCCTACTCGTTCGGATCCATCTGTACTCAACATATATAACCCACACAGAAAACGCACAACAGAAAGTATAAAAGGGTGACTCGCCAATATATGAGTTCAAAAAGATAACTATATGCACGACACACAAACATATACCAAAAAGTCATAGTATATACACAATATCTATATAATAATAATTCAGTCCACAGGGTCTCCTACCCGGCATTCATCGTGATTTTGAAAGAATGCATGACACTTCAAATATCCAACTGTTACTGACAACTCTACCAAACCTTGTTTTTCGTTTTCGTTGATCAAGCGTTTTAAATGGAGCATTGACAACGAAAAGAATTCAATGTCCAATAGATTTCAACTAATCGGAATACCCAAGGCGCCACCATAGTTGTTTTTGCACAAGTTATGACACCTTAGCCAACTTAGGACTCTATTATCATCACGATAAACGGGAAACTTCGCTCCACACATTGCCCAATATTACTCATGGCGCAATGGTTATCGCGGTTCATGGGCTTTATACCATCAGATACATTGATCAGAATATATGATTCATTGATCTCCAAACTTGTTCATTTGTACATCCCGGATGACACAATGAATGAAGTTACTGTAACATAGCACGTCTACCATAATATGCATGAGAAATACTTTTGTTCTTGACACTTTTCTTTGTCGCATAATTATTTCCTTGTCGAAGCTCCAAGCTAACGACCATGATTAATTTCCTTATTAAGGCTTATAGCTTCAAGCACATACAGAACACACAAGTTCCCATGCTTAAGCTCAACACAGGACACACTAGTCCGAGTGCTCAATCGCAACACTTTCCAACCGTGCACCAGTTGAAAGTTCTGATATGGAAGACAACGCTTAACCATATCAAATTATGGGACACACAGTCCACAATTTTATAGGACACTCATGTCCAATGACACGGATCCTCGATCCACATGTCAAAAGAACGATAGAAACCCGACGTCTCGGTAACTAGGTTCGCTTGTCTTCTATAAAACATTTTCGCTCAGTGAAAAACCAAACACAAACCAAATTTCCGAAAACTCATCCAAGTTTAGCGGAATCATTTTCACTAAATAAAAATTCTTTTTCAGAAATTCTTTTTCATCAAAATCATTTTATAAATCATTTAAAATACGTTTGAGTCAAGAATAAATCTTTCTCTTTTCTAATGTATTTCATCCTTGAAAATATTTATTTTGAAGAAAATAATATCAATTTTCTAATACCATTTTCTTAATTCAACTAAAAAATAATTAAGATATTTTTCTCATTTCCTTCATAAAAATGCCAAAAATAGCTTTTTAATGGAAAATAATTAATTAAAATTCTAATTAAATTATTTTCAACAAGTAATTATTTCAAATAATAGTTTGCAATATTACGGAATATATTTTAGTAAATCTAGCCCCTGTGAAATATTTTCACGGTTACGCCCTCTCTGGCACTCATTAACTCATTAATTGCCAAAAAATTAATAAAAATATTATTTGTCCATTTTTACACTATTTTACACCATTAAATCTCTTGGATTAAATGTATACGCTTAACAAGTTTTTTTTTTAATCTTCCGAATTAATTAAACACTGACCACTGTCGGGTTTCACACTCCAACAGTCAATATCATATATGCAGCATATGATATAGACATGGCATACTTTAACAACTCAGCATGCATCACAAATACAATTATAAACATATAAATAGATAATCACATAATCTTACCTCAACCAATAATTAACGGAAACGGAAAGCAAAGCAGTAAATAAACCATGCAGACAACTACTCAATATAATACAAACAACCGGATAGCATATAGCTATCTTAATGAGACTCCTCAGGTAAACTCCCCTTACCACGTTGAAATTTCAGCTTTCACAGAAAAGTTTCCGAGTCTGGTTTCCGTTGCACCGCTTGATTCCTCAGCTACAGATTAGCTCCTTCACAGCGAATTACAACCAAAATTAACAAACAACAAACAAACACACTAACTCATGAAGAGTTAAGGTTCGACCCTCTCAAGAACTAAAGGCTAGAAATTTTTAAAATTCAACAACTCATGGATTAATGATCCTTAAGTGAGATTAGGACATAAACAAAGCTTATTTAACAAAACTTGAAACAAAATCATCTTAACCCCAAGGTTAAGAGTTTCGGCCATCAACCACAAATTTGGTTTAGAGTATGTTTTGATCCTCTAATCACTTGAATCAACAAAAAAATGGACTAGAGATTATAAATCAACATTTGTTTAACAAAGTTTGAAACAAAATATTTTCATCACCCATGATACATAGGTTCGGCCAAGCATAGATAGGAAGGAAAGAAATTTTTTGTTCATCACATGCTCTTAAATAATCAAAGTAAGCATGATTATAAGATCATAGAAATGGGTTTCCGGTTCATTGGGGTTTTCTACAATTTATAAGAATTTTTGGCAGAAATGGGTTTGAAACTTTAATCATGAAAATAAGACATTAACAAGGCATAACTCATGAACAACTTTGAAGAGAAATGCTTAGGAGGATGATATACCTCTTGGAGTAGAAAAGATGAGCAAGATTGAAGTTGTTCTTCACAAAATCACTTGAAGTTCTGAAGTGTTCTCGGTGAACTTTTTGTGTTCTAAGAGAAAGTGACTTAAGAGATGAAAATGACAAGTCTTAAATGAAGCAAAATGAACTTCCAAAGTGATATATGTGTGGTGTGGCTGCTGCCAAGAAGAATACGAAATGGGGAGCAAATAGCAATTTCCATAATGGCAAACTTGTTAATAAGTTGATAGTAAAATAAAATAGTAAAATAATTTTATAAAAATCTTAAAATCATTATGACAGGGATATGATCTCCATAAATACTCGTCACGTCACCATAAATACTAGTCACTTCAAGCATCTAAAATATATAGATTCATGAATCTGCTCCGTTCTGCCTTGTCTCATGTCCCCGTACACGACTCCCGACTTTTGGCCCCGCACAAATCAATAAAATATTTTTTTTCCAAAATTTTTTAAAATAGCCAGCATTCTTGAAAATGCTCTAAAAACACCAATGGTTTCAGTCTCGAGACAAGATTATGTCTTCTGCTCAGTAAATTCTTACTGTTAGTGAAATCTTAGATCGGGCTCCGTCTGAGTTTTCAACCACCAATCTCCTCGAAACTTCAGGTTTTCAAACAAAACATGAAAATAACTTTGGCTAAGACAAAATCATCATCTAAGACTCAAGTCATAAATATATTAATTTATATATTTATTACTAGTATCAGAAAAATAGAAAAATCGGGGTGTTACAGGTAGTCTGTGGCCGAACCAGGATATATCGCTGTGTCAATCTTCTTATCCCTATCTCTTTTACTTTTGCTTTATCATTTACAAAAACGTTTTTTCTTGCAAGCGACAACGTTTTAATTTTAAAAGAATTTAATATCTGCTGCTAATTCTGTTTAAAGTTTCAAAAAGGTTTTTATTTATCGAAAAAGTTATCATTTTTATTTAAAACCCAATTCACCCCCCTCTTGGGTATGGTTGCCATGGCCAACACTTGTTTCAGATGGGAGGATCGTATCATATTATGGATTGCATGGAAAGGCCTAGTTGTTACAACTGTGGGAAACCAGGTCATATGGCCCGAGAATACAGAGAGGGGACTATGCATCAACCAGTAGCTGCGGGTAGAGGAGCTGGAGGCAATAGAGATGGAGGTGGAAGTGGAGCCCCAACAGCAAGACAACAGATGGCTAGACCTCAAGCCACTGGAAGAGTGTTTACCGTGAAGGGAGATGAATCCTCTCAATCTGATGATCTTATACAAGGTATGTGTTTGATAGCTGGTAGACTCTCGTATGTGTTATTTGACTCAGGCGCTACACATTCATTTATTTCGTATAAGTGTGTGGATCATTTAAAATTAACTATTTCTCAATTACCTTATACCCTTACAGTATCTACTCCAACTAATAATCCTTTGACTACTATGTCTGTTTGTTTACAGTGTCCTATAGTTGTTGAGAATAGGACATTTATTGTAGATCTTATCTGTTTGGTTATGCAACAGATAGATGTTATCCTTGGCATGGATTGGCTTTAGGCTAACCATGTAATGCTAGATTGTTCAAGTAAAACCGTATCGTTTCTTGAGTCTTCTAGTGTAGTCTCTACCAATGAAGGAGTATCTATGAGGAGTGGTGATTCTCGGCAGTACGTAATGCTGTTCGCGGTGGAAGCTAATGAGACTCCTAGTATAGATGCTATGCCTATTGTGAGAGAGTTTCCTGAAGTTTTCCCTCCCTATGTTCCAAGTTTGCCACTAGAGAGGTGGAATTCACCATAGATCTTGTACCAGGGACAGGACCTATATCTATAGCACCTTATTGGATGTCACCTGTAGAATTGGCGGAGTTAAAGAAACTGTTGGATGACATGTTGGGGAAAGAGTTTTCAAGACCGAGTGTTTCTCCGTGGGGAGCTCCGATGTTATTTGTGAACAAAAAGGATGGAAGTGTTAGGTTGTGCACATATTACACACAGTTGAACAAGGTAACAATTAAGAACAAGTATCTATTGCCTAGGATAGATGATTTGATGGATAAATTGAAAGGAGCAGCCGTGTTTTCTAAGATTGATTTGAGGGATGGATACCATCGGATCAGAGCAAGGAAGGAAGATATACTTAAAACAGCTTTTAGGACGAGGTATGGGCATTACGAGTATTTAGTTATGCCTTTCGGTGTGACTAATGCTCCAGCAGTGTTCATGGATTACATGAACAAAATCTTTAGACCGTTCCTCGATAAGTTTGTTGTTGTGTTCATTGACGACATCCTTATCTATTCTCGTACATGGGAAGATCATGAGGAATATTTGAGAGTGGTGCTGCAAGTTTTGAAGGATAAGCAGCTTTATGCTAAACTTTCCAAGTGTGAGTTTTGGATGGAAGAAGTCCAATTTCTTGGACATGTGATTAACAAGGAAGGCATAGCAGTAGATCCAGCTAAGGTTGAGACAGTTCTTAAGTGGGAACGTCCTAAGTCAGTAAGTGAAGTACGAAGTTTTCTAGGGTTAGCTGGATATTATCGGAGGTTTATAGAGGGTTTCTCGAAGATTGCGTTGCCTATGACACAGTTAATGAGGAAAAATACAGCTTTGTATGGACAGACAAGTGTGAGCAGAGTTTCCCAAAGCTGAAGGACGGGTTGACTACATCACCTGTGTTGACTCTACCCGATCCTTTAGGACAATTTGACGTATACTGTGATGCATCATACCAAGGTTTAGGTTATATTTTGATGCAAGAGGGAAGAGTTGTGGCTTATGCTTCCCGACAATTGAGAATTCATGAGAGGAACTATCTGACTCATGATTTGGAGTTGGCAGCCATAGTGTTCACATTAAAGATATGGCGACACTTTCTATATGGAGCGAAGTTTAATGTTTACAGTGACCATAAAAGTTTGAAGTATCTGTTCGACCAAAAAAAGTTGAATATGAGACAGCGGAGATGGATGGAGTTTATCAAAGACTATGAGTTTGATTTACTATACCATCCTGGGAAGGCGAATGTTGTAGTGGATCCCTTAAATAACAACATTTTTTGATATCAACATTTATCCCAACAACCATAACAACCAACACTATCATGCATGGCATAGCAACATCATTCATGGCATAATTGCATAACAACATTTATTGATATCAACATTTATCTCAATAACCATAACAACCAACACTATCATCCATGACATAACAACATCATAAGCATTCAAGAATAAACATGCCAGTTATAAGCAAACACAAATAAACATGTAACAAGACAACAAATAAGCAAATAGCAAACAATAGGGTCATGGGTGAACCCTTCATCTTACGCTACCCCCAAAGCCTACATGTTCATACTATCCCTTCTCCCCATACCTGGTATGAATTTTCAAAATCCAAATAAAGAGAATAAAGTCTGCTAAGATCCCTTCTCATGAACGCTTGTCTACTACCTCAAGGACGACAAGAAACATCTTGATTCAACTCTAAGATCAATAAATCAAAAGGAAAAGATCAAAAGGGACGAGGTGCACGAATTCTACCTGGTTTGAAAGTCTAAGCAATAATGACAATTGATCACATGCTCGCAACGATGTTCCCCAATCAAAGAACAGTGGAGAACGGTGCACGAGTTGATCCTCTAGGAAGAGTTTTAGAGAGAAAAGACTTAGGAATTCAAAGAGGAGGGAATGGAGGATGATCTAGAGTGGTTTAGATATATAACATTAGGTTAAGGTCGTGGTTTTGGAGTTTAACGATTGTTTATGAAATAGACAACTATAAACACGAGAAGGGGGGTTGAATTGTGTTTATCAGAAATTAAAACAAAGTTAAAAACTTTTTGCACACAGAAGCTAGGTTCAGACAAGTGTGAAAAACACTGCACAGATAGGTGACCTGTCTGGTGTGATTTTAACAGAAAAGCACACAAACACACAACTTGAAAACAAGTTTGATATACACGCTTTAACCCTTTTACTTAGATAGCAGATAATATAATCACAGCAACTAAAGAGTTTAAAGGAAGAGAGATAAACACAACTATTTATCCTGGTTCACCCTTTAACACTAGAGCTACGTCCAGTCCTTGGCAGCACCCAGTTTTCTCCACTATAACTGTTCAGGTTACATACAACAAGTATTCTTTGCACACCTAGCCTCTTCAGGCTCCAAGACAAGTATTCTTTGCTCACCTAGCCTCTTCAGGCTCACTCAGGTTTGTTTGAGAGAATGATTGTAATTAATACAATTTGCATGTCTTTCACTAACACTCAGAAGAGTGAATTAAATGTAAGCATAGAAAGACTACGTAATAACTTCAAATGATTGAAGAATGAAGAAATGAATGCGTGGAGTAATGGCTCTTTAATGTTGTGTGTTCTCTATCTTCATCTTCAATGACTTATGTATTTATAGCCTTCAAGCATTTAAGATCTGTTAGAGACATTTCTTCAAATGTTGGCTTCAAGCAGAACTTAATTAAATGCAATAGAGTTGTTCTGGGCAATCATTAATGCAATCGGAACGTTGGTTGTAATCTAACACGGAGGATCATGGCTTTATACATCGTACAGTAGCCAAATCAGAGTTGTGCAGAATGCTTTTGTACTTTGCAGAATACATTTCCCTTTTCGTGTAATAACCAGGAGTACTAGAGAATAAAGTATGTTGGAAACATTC
The DNA here is from genome assembly GCA_030762895.1 of Sophora flavescens. Lineage (NCBI taxonomy): Eukaryota > Viridiplantae > Streptophyta > Magnoliopsida > Fabales > Fabaceae > Sophora > Sophora flavescens. The sequence goes on along the minus strand of CM061070.1, from coordinate 73,536,485 downwards.
TTTAACTGGACTTCATTTCTGATGTCCTAGGTTACTTGTGAGAATAACCTTCTGAATTTATTGATAAGCGTGAGAGAGAAAGCTTCAGAGTAATCTGTATGAAGGGACGGCTTTCAAAAGCTCTTTGTACTTGTGTTCCTCATCGAAGAACCACAGACGAGTAAGAGAACTTAGCAGAGACAAGTTGAAACTTCAATGTATAAAGTCAACATCCAAGTCGGTAGACAGGTTGCCTTTTGCTTCTCCAGACAGGTGGTCTTTTATGTGAGCAGACATGTGAGAAAGTGAATTCTTACTATTGTGGTCTGCATACTGGATAGACAGGTTAGCAACCAATATGAAGGTTAATTAAATCATTAACAAATGTTTAGTTTTCATCAAAACTTAAGGAAATAAACATAAGACATTTTAGAGACTTAACAATCTCCCCCTTTTTTATGATGACAAACATTCAGATGATTTAATGAACCTTATAAAATATGAACATATAAGTCATATAAGATTCAGGCAGATTCAGACAGGTTGAAATTTTCTTAATTAGATAGGTAGTGCAGACAGGTGCACTTAGGTTCAATTCATATTAGGAGTTCTTTAAAGCACATTATCAGAGAGCATTTATCAGTTAAGAGTGAATTTAACTGTTTAACTTAGAGTTATCCGTTCAGTAATTATGATAAATTATGCAGCTCGGACATGTCAACTTTAATCATCTTAATCCTCTTTACTTTCTCCCCTTTTGTCAACAACAAAAAGGAAACAGTTATAAAGCAGAAAAGCATAAGACAGTAAAGATAGAAGATAAAAGATAATTTCATTCATCACAAGCTTCGTACAAGGCAGATTCTAACTATTGAGACTGACTAAAAAGTAAAAATAGAGATTCAACTCTCTTTTCTAACAACAGCCTAGCATGCCTCTCTTCATCCAGTTGTCTTCTAGTTTCCTCTAGCTGAGCTTGAAGCAGATTGAAATGATGTAAATCCACCATCTAAGTAGTGGGGGCTCCTGTGGTCAAGCTAGTTGATTCTACATACAGGACTGAGTGCCAGGGCAAGGCTAAAACTGGGGGTGCCTTTGGCACAGAAAAAGGTGAAGAAATACGAGGGAAGACATACTGATGAAAGGTTCTATAATAAAAGAAATGAAGAAAAGCAAGTTTAAACAAAGGTCTAATTCTGACATAATCAATTTCAGAAGATGAAAAGACAGAAGACAGTCTCTCAGATAGAGATAGACGAGTGACTCTAATCTGAATAGGAGGGGGAGGAGCCGTTTGTGCAAGAACAGAAGGAGGTAGGGTTAACAGAGAATCTATGTAACAAAATAAAAAGTTAGAACCACTAACTAACATAAAGAAATACCTAGACATAGAAGGTAACATTACAACAGAGGCAAGGTGGTGAGTCCCTTCCAATGTTCTAATGAAGATGACTATAAGGGGATAGAAGAAAATCTCGTTACAAGGGTTAAGAATATTAGGTGGAGGAGAGGGAATGACAGACAGGTTAGAGAATCTTGCAGTCATGAGAGATTGAAAGTATGACACAAAAGACTTGATGATATGCCAGCTTGTTCTTTGGGAGTTGCATCCCTATGAACTACTGTGTACTAACATATATCAGACACTACATCATAAGATGATGTTTGAGTTTGATGAGAAGAGACGGGTGAAGAAGGTGGACACACATGGGAAAAAGGTTTGACAGACAAGGAAGGTAGAGAGGAGATAAGAAGATTTAGGATACTTTGTTGTGAGGGAGAGGATGATGCAAGAGAGGTGGATGGAAGAACCACTTGATTTTATGACATCCTCGGTTTCTTCCTAACAATGAAGGATTCAGAGGGTCAATCTCTGGATAGACAACTGTTTGTGTCCCAATGGACAGGTCTTCAGCAGTTGTGGCAGCAACTTCAACCTTTGCAGCTTCAGCTTCTGCAAGTACTTCTACCCTTTCAGCAATTGCCACAATAGGCACTGGGTATCCAGATGTTCTCTTTCTGGGAATGGGTCCCAAAATGAGAGTTTTCTTCTCCTTGGGCTTCTCCAAGGTACTTGTCTTCTGCTCCCCCTGAGCAGGTGCTTCCTTTGCTAGGTTCAGACTCAACTTTTCTGACCTTAGCAAAGGTCTTCACAAGTCTTCTCCTTTTGGTTGACTGAGTTGACTCAGCTTCTGAGGCTTCAGCTTCCTTGGTCTAGCTTCCTCTTGGGAGACAGCTTTTTAAGCTTGAACCTCAAATGTTCAACTGTCTCACCAGTTTCAGTAGAAACAGAGGGTTTCTCCAAGGTAAGCCTCTGGTCCTGTCTGGCCACTTTTCCAGTAGGTTTCCAGATCTTTTCAGAGATAGGGATCTCTGATTCATCAGTGGACACCACTAGCTCCTTCATCTTCTTCTCAGCAATAGGCTTCTTCTTCCTCTTCTTCTTGTCTTTCTTGTCTTCCTCTTCATCCTTCAGAGGAATGTCATCTATGTCCAATCATAGACAGGTTCTTCCTATTAATAGGAAAGGCCATGTTGATGAACTCTCCATCACCAGGAATGAAAAGCTTGTTCATGAAGAGTCTTGTCAACAGCATCCCTTATAGTAAAGTCTGCTTGTTGGTCCTCTTGATCAGGGAATCCAGGTAGAGGAAGATTAACTTGTTGGTGTCCACCTTTATTTTGTGAATCAAGTGGTACAGGGCAAACCCGTCCATCTTGGTCACACTGTCCCTTGAGCCCTTCATAGGCATCACGCACTCAAGCAGCAGTTTGTGCATGAACCTGCACTTCACCACCATGTTCACAGGCTTCAGTTTTTCAGGGTTGGGGACGCCATACAGAGTAATGTTCACATTGTCTTTCCAATTTGATCTTCTCATTAAGGTCTGTAACCTGCTCCAATCCTTGGGCATTCGGTGACAAGTTCCAGAGAACTTATGGGAAAGAAGATAGTGGTGTTGAGCACACGAGCAAGAAAGCTTTTGGTTCTATCAGCAGCACTGGTGAGAATTACAGCACTTGTCCTGAAGTCTCTTACCAGTTTAGGATGAACCAACTCCTTTGAGTCAAAGAAGGATGTCCAATTGGAGTATTCCAACTCCTCTGTGACATCCACGCCCCACTTCTTCATCTGTTGAAGATCCATAGTCTTGCCAGCCGAGATCTTTTCAACATCATAGAGTCTCATGTTGTATTTCTCAGCAATTTCCTTAGGAGAGAGGTGCCTTGAGGGTGCCATAGCAGAGAGAAAAGATTTCTAGGGTTTGGAAAGCTTAGAGGGGTTTGGTAGAGGGAGACGAAGACGAAGAGGTTTAGGGATTTGAAAGCGTAAAGGTTCCACCTTTATGACTCTTTGCCTTTTATAGTCATAAAGTCATGAGAGATAAAGAAAACATTTTTAATTTTAGAAATGCCACGAATTATGTGGGGAACTACAGCGCCCACTTTAGACATAATTAAAACATGGTTTTGAGATTAAGAATTGCGGTGCACTTGATTAGCTTCAGATTAATAAATGGTATTAAATAATTAATAACCATTTTAACAAAAATTGTTGAGTTCAAGTAATATGACTTAGAAGGGTTAGACAGGTATCAGAGACAGGTAATATAAAAACATAAGACATGTAGCATAGACAGGTTAATCATCAGACATGTCATTCAACAATGCAATGCATGTTTAGATTGTCTCTAATAAATATAAACCTATATTCAGCTAAAGGTTTAGTGAATATATCAGCCCATTGATTTTCAGTTTTAATAAACTTAATATCAAAGATACCTTTCTGAACATAATCTCTTATGAAGTGATGTTTGATTTCAATATGCTTAGCCTTAGAATACTGAATTAGATATTTAGTTAAGCACATGGCACTAGAATTATCACACCACACAGATATATTATGCTGATAAATAGAGTAATCCTCAAGTTAATGTTTTACCCATAAGAGTTGATAGCAACAACTAGCAGTTGAGATGTATTCTGCCTCAACAGTAGACAAGGTAATATTTGTCTGCCTTTTGCTTGACCAGGAGACTAAGTTGGCTCCAATGAAGTGACATCCTCCACTAGTGCTTTTCCTTTCTATTCTGTCTCCAGTAAAATCAGCATCACAAAATCCCACTAATCTGTATTCTTTTGATCTTAAATACAGCAAACCAAAATTAGTAGTCCCAAGCAAATATCTAAATATTCTTTTAACAGCTTTAATATGGGATTCTCTAGGGTCAGATTGGAATCTAGTACACATACACACACTAAACTGAATATCAGGTCTGCTTGAAGTTAAGTATAGTAGAGAGCCAATCATACCTCTGTAGACAGATTGGTCTACCTTTTTACCTTCATCAACTTTGCTTAATTTTGCATTGGGTTGCATGGGAGTTTTCATGAGTTTAGCATTTTCCATCTTGTACTTCTTAAGTATCTCCTTGGTATACTTTTGTTGATGGATGTAGATTCCATCACTTGTCTGTTTGATTTGTAGTCCAAGGAAAAACTTTAACTCTCCCATCATGCTCATCTAAAATTTTGCTTGCATTAGCTTGGAAAATTCCTTACACAACTTTTCATTAGTTGCTTCAAAAATAATATCATCAACATATATTTGGACAATAATGAAATTCTCTTTTGAGCTTTTCTTAAACAGAGTGGTATCTACTTATCCTCTAGTAAAACCATTATGCATGAGAAAAGAACTAAGCCTATCATATCATGCCCTAGGTGGTTGTTTCAAACCATATAATGCCTTTTTAAGTTTGAAAATATGATATGGTTTATCAGTATCTTCAAAACTAGGGGGTTGCTTAGTATACACTTCTTTTTCAATTATACCATTTAGAAAAGCACTTTTTACATCCATTTGAAAAAGAGTGATTTGGTGTTGTGCAACATATGACATTAATATGTGAATAACTTCTATCCTAGCTACAGGTGCAAAGGTTTCAGTATAATCAATACCTTCCTGTTGGTTATAACCTTGACCTACTAACCTTGCCTTATTTCTAACAACTTTGTCATCCTCATTCAATTTGTTTCTGAAAACCCATCTTGTTCCAATGACAGATTTGAAATAGACAAGTATAAACACGAGAAGGGGGGGTTGAATTGTGTTTATCAGAATTTAAGCAAAGTTGAAATCCTTTTGTAAACAGAAGCTAAATTTGGACGAGTGGAAGAATATCGGATGGACGGGTGACTTTTGCAAATACACCACTTGATAGATGTAAGAAAACTAAAGCAATTAAAGAGTTTAAGGAAAGAGAGATTGACACGGCTATTTATCCGGGTTCACTCTTCAAAGCAAAGAGCTACATCCAGTCCTTGGCAGCACCAAGATTTATCCACTATAACTGATCAGGTTACAGACTCAAGTATTATTTGCACACCTAGCCTCTTCAGGCTCAAAGACAAGTATTCTTTGCACACATAGCCTCTTCAGGCTCACTCAGGTTTGTTTGAGAGATTTGGTTTGTAATGAATACAACTTAGACAGACAGAACTTTCACTAACACTCAGAGAGTGGTTTAAATGTAAAGCTTAGGAAAGTCTGCGTAATAACTTCAAATGATTGAAGAATAAAGAATGAAAGAATAAAAGAATTAATGAGCAGAGTAATGGCGTTTTAATGCAGTGTGTATTCTCTTTTTCTTCATCTTCAATTACTTCTGTATTTATAGTCTTCAAGCATTTAGGATCCGTTAGGGACATTCTCTCAGATGTTGGCTTCAAGCAGAACTTCATTAAATGCAATAGAGTCGTTCTGAGCACCCATTAATGCAATAGAGTCGTTCTGAGCAACCATTAATGCAATAGGAACGTTGGTTGTACTCTAACATGTAGGATCACGGCTTTATGCATCAAGATACAGCCATGTCAGAGTTGGACAGAGAGCTTTTTGTACTTTGCTTAGTACACTCCCCTTTTTGTGGAATAAAGCATGTTGGAAGCATTCTTTTAGATTATCCAAGGTTGCTTGAGAGAGTAGTCTTCTGACTTTTCTGGATAATCGTGAAACTGAGTAGGAGAGAAGGCTTCAAGTCTCTTTCTGATTCTTGAACTAAGATTCTGATAATCCTTAGAGAATTTGCGTTCATAAAATAAGTGATTCCATCTTGAAAATAATCACTTCTATCTAGTCATTTGAGTTCTCATTCGGGATAGTAGACGAGCTCCATATTAAGGACTTAGCAAGTCCAAAGACTAGTGGACGAGCGCTTCTATCACCTTTAGTGGACGGGCACTTCTATTACTCTAGTGGACGAGAGCCTCTGTTACTTTAGTGGACGAGAGTCTCTATTACTCTAGTGGATGAGAGCTTCTGTTACTTTAGTGGACGAGAGTCTCTGTTACTTTAGTGGACGAGAGCTTTAGTTACTCTGGTGGACGAGAGTCTTTTGCCACGTCATTGGACGGATACAATTTGACCTTAATGGACGCGTTGTTCTGATACTTTAATGGACGCGCTATTCTTATACTTTAATGGACGCGCTGTTCTGATACTTTAATGGACGCGCTGTTCTGATACTTTAATGGACGAGCTCCAAATGATTCCTTAAGTAGACGCACTTCTGATACCTTCAGTAGACGCGGTCTTCTGATACTTTTAGTAGACGCGGCCTTCTATTATTTTTAGTAGACGCGGCTTTTTGATACTTTTAGTAGACGCGGCCTTCTATTATTTTTAGTAGACGCGGCTTTTTGATACTTTTAGTAGACGCGGCCTTCTGTTATTTTTAGTAGACGCGGCCTTCTGATACTTTTAGTGGCCGCGGCCTTCTAATACTTTTAGTGGACGCGGCCTTCTGATACTTTTAGTGGACGCGGGTTTCTTTCTCTTGCGTTTTGGACGTGCGCTTCAAACATTTGCGATGGACATGAGCTTCAATCACTACAGTGTTGGACGGATGATTCTATTTCTTAATCTGCACACTTGATAGATAGGTTAGCAACCAATATGAAGGTTAATTAAATCATTAACCAATGTTTAGTTTTATCAAAACTTAGGGAAATGCACATCAGACATTTTAGAGCTTAACAAGATTTGTTTTTGGGCTTGGAGACAAGTGTCCAGACATCATTTCTGGTGAACTGGTTGAGTTTTTATTGCATAGCAAGAATCCATCTTTCATCCACAAGAGATTCTTCAATGCGCTTTGGTTCCATTTCTGACATAAATGCCACATTGCTTGATTCTCTTATAGTAGATCTGGTTCTTACTCCTTCTGAGGGATTTCCAATAATAAGATCTTTAGGGTGATGAGTTTTGAACTTCCAGTCTCTCTTGAGATCATCATGAAGATCTTGACTTGTCTACTGAATTGTCTGTTGACTTGTCTGCTCCACTTGTCTGTCTAGCTCATTAATAGGTTCTGTCTTTGTTATATCAGGTTATTGGTTTTCTAGTTTGTTTATGTCAAGACCTGCAAGATCATCTTCTAGATCAGATAGTTCCCTATCAGTTTTCAAACCATCATTGAACTTAACATTAACAGATTCTTCAATAACAGAAATTCAAAAATTATAAATTTGAAAGGCTTTAGACATTTCAGAATAGCCTACAAAGATACCTTAATCCACTTTGAAATCAAACTTCCCAAGTTGATCCTTAGTGTTCAGAATGAAACATTCACATCCAAATGAATGGAAGTAAGATATGTTGGGGCTTTTACCTTTCCACAATTCATAAGGCGTCTAATTTAGAAAAGGCCTTATAAGTATTATGTTTTTACATAACATGCAGTGTTTACTGCTTCTGCCCAGAATTACTTAGGGAGATTATTCTCATTGAGCATAGATCTAGCCATCTCTTGCAGAGATTTGTTCTTTATCTCAACTACTCCATTTTTATGTGGAGTTCTAAGTGCAGAGAAACTGTGAGAGATCCTATTCTCCTCACAGAACAGTCTAAATTGCCCATTTTCAAATTCTCCCCCATGATCACTTCTAAGGGAAGAAATACAGAAACATTGCTCATTTTATACTTTCTTGCAGAATACAGAGAAAACCTTAAAAGACTCATCCTTGTGGGTTAGGAAGAGTACCCATGTAAATCTAGAATAGTCATCAGCTATGACAAATCCATATTTCCTTCCAGCCAAGCTGGCAACACTAACTGCTCCAAACAGATCAATGTGTAACAGCTGAAGGGGTCTAGAGGTTGATACTTGGTTCTTAGATTTGAAACTTGATTTTACTTGTTTACCTCTCTGACATGCATCACACAAGACATCTTTCTTAAAACTAATATCAGGCAATCCTCTCAAAAGGTTATCCTTTTTCAATTTTGAAATTAGTTTCATACTAGCATGTCCTAGTTTCTTATGCTACAACCATATTTTATCCTCTTTAGATATCAGACAGTTACACTTTGATCTGAGATATCAGTCAGTTCAATCTTATACAGATTTCGTTGCCTTTTAGCTGAAAAGAGGGTTTTGTCACTAATGTCTTTAACTATGCATAAATCCTTGGTAAAGGAGACATCAAATCCACTATCACATAATTGACTTATGCTAAGAAAATTGTGTCTTAATCCTTCAACCATAAGAACATTATATATAGAGGGAAAAGGGGGTTTACCACCAATAGTACCAATGCCTATAACCTTCCTTTTCTAATTGCCTCCAAAGGAAACATGTCCTCCTTTCTTAAGTTGGAGGTCTAGGAACATAGACCTTTCTCCAATCATGTGTTGTGAGAAACAACTATCCAGGTACCAGCAGTGGTGTTTTCTTCGTCCTATTAAGGACATCTGCAACAGGAATTATTTGGTCTTTAGGTACCCATAATTTTCTGGGTCCTTTTCTGTTAGTTCTAGGAGTCTATGAAGACTTCCTTATCTTCTTATGGATACACTTAGACATAACATGTCCAGTTTTTCCACATAAGTTACATACAAGTATAGATCTAATGAATGTTGACTTAACAGACACTTTAGAGGTTTTAGTTGATACTTTATGATGTATCTGATGGATATATTCAATACCTTCTTTGTTAAGGGAATGTCTCTGACAGCCAAGCAGCTTAGTCAGATTATTCTACCATTAACAAATTTGGCAAAATCAAAAGTGAGCTCTTCCACTTTCTGTTGAAGTTTTTCAACTTCTTAAGATTGTGTGATGTTTCACTAGAGATCTCAGCTTCATCAGACTTTTCAGTCTTCAGCTCACTGTTCACTTTGGTCAGCTTCTCACACTCTTGAGATTTCTGCTTATGCTCACTAAGGAGCTTTACATATTCTCTCTTGAGGGATTTGAAGGCCTTAGATAAGTAGTTGGATTCCTCCAGCAATTCCTCATTGGCATCAAGTAATTCCTCATAGTCAGGATGTACCTCATCATCTGAATTTGCGTCAGTGTTGGCCTTCAGACAGAGATTAGCTTCTTCCTCTGTCTCTTCATAATCAGAAGATGTTGACTCCAGATCCTCCCAAGTAGCCATCATACCTTTCTTCTTATTTTTGAAGAACTTCTTAAAAAGGGCTTTCTTGAGTTGAGGACACTCAGCTTTGATGTGTCCAGGCTTCTTGCATAGCAGACAATTGAACTCTTATCTGTTGAAGTGGATTCTTTGATGTTCTTATCCTTGTTGAACCTTCTAAATGGCTTATCCTTTCTGAACTTCTTTTTTTGTAATAAAACCTTTATCTTCCTGGTTATGAGAGATAATTCTTCATCACTTTCAGAATCCCCGGGTTCAGACAGGTCAGCATCACTGGAAGACTCGTCTGCCTTCAGAGCTTTTGAAGCCTTTGATGACTTTTGATCAGCCTTCAGAGCAATTGACTTGCCCTTTTTTGTTGCAACTTCATCACCAAGTTCCTGCTCATGAATAGTGAGTGTACCAAGAATTTCATCCATAGTCAAGGTAGTGAGATCCTTGGCCTGAGAGATAGCAGTGACCAAATGTCTCCACTGCTTAGGAAGACTTCTCAGTATCTTTCCAACCTTCTCAGTATTAGTATAAATTTTGCCAAGTGACTTCAGGCCATTGATGATAGTTTGGAATCTTCCTATCATCTGAGCAACAGATTCTCTTTCTTCCATAAGAAACATTTCATACTTTCTGACAAGTATGGCAATCTTTGATTCCTTAAATTCAGTTGTTCCTTCATGTGTGACTGCTAAAGTATCCAATATTTATTTTGCAGAATCACAGGCACACACTTTTTCAAATTCTTCAAGACTGAGAGCACAAATGATGTTGTATCTGGCTTTGTGATTTAGCTCCCATTTTGTCTTTTCTGTAGGGGTCCACTGAGCTTTTGGCTTGTCAGTGTTGTCATCATTTTTAGGAATGAATGGACCATCAGTGATGACATCCCAGATATCAGAGTTTGTTGACAGGATGAACCATTGAAATCTATCTTTCCAATAGTTGTAGTTTTCTCCATTGAATAATGGAGGTCTGGTTAGGGAGGCTCCTTCAGTCTGGTGGCTTCCACTTGAACTAGCTCCAGCAGTCATGTCTATTCTTCAGGACCTTTACCACTACACTGTTAGATGATCAACCCAGAGGCTGAGCTCTGATACCAACTGAAATAGACAACTATAAACACGAGAAGAGGGGTTGAATCTTGTTTATCAGAAATTAAAACAAAGTTAAAAACTTTTTGCACACAGAAGCTAGGGTCAGACAAGTGTGAAAAAAACTGCACAAACATGTAATCTGTCTGGTGTGATTTTAACTGAAAAGCACACAAGCACACAACTTGAAAACAAGTTTGATATACACACTCTAACCCCTTTATTTAGATAGCAGATAATATAATCAAAGAAACTAAAGAGTTTATATGAAGAGAGATAAAAATAGTTGTTTGTTCTGGTTAACCCTTTAACACTAAGGCTATGTCCAGTCCTTGGCAGCACCAAGTTTTCTCCACTATAACTGATCAAGTTACAGACAACAAGTATTCTATGCACACCTAGCCTCTTCAGGCTCCAAGACAAGTATTCTTTGCTCACCTAGCCTCTTCAGGCTCACTCAGGTTTGTTTGAGAGAATGATTATAATTAATACAATTTGTAAGTCTTTCACTGACACTCAGAAGAGTGAATTAAATTTAAGCTTAGAAAGACTGCGTAATAACTTCAAATGATTGAAGAATACAGATTGAAAGAATGAAGAAATGAATGCGCGGAGTAATGGTTCTTTAATGTTGTGTGTTCTCTATCTTCATCTTCAATGACTTCTGTATTTATAGCCTTCAAGCATTTAAGATCTGTTAGAGACATTTCTTCAAATGTTGGCTTCAAGAAGAACTTCATTAAATGCAATAGAGTCGTTATGGGTAGTCATTAATGTAATAGGAACGTTGGTTGTACTCTAATATGGAGGATCATGGCTTTATGCATCGTGCAGTAGCCAAATCAGAGTTGTACAGAATGCTTTTGTATTTGCAGATCACATTTCCCTTTTCGTGTAATAACCAGGAGTACTAGGGAATAAAGCATGTTGGAAACATTCTTTAACTGGACTTTGTTTTTGATGTCCTAGGTTGCTTGTAAGAATAACCTTCTGACTTTCTTGATAAGCGTGAGAGAGAAAGCTTCAGAGTAATCTGTATGAAGGGACGGATTTCAAAAGCACTTTGTACTTGTGTTCCTCATCGAAGAACCACGGACGAGTAAGAGAACTTAGCAGAGCCAAGTTGAAACTTCAATATATACAGGTTGACTTTTGCTTCTCCAAACAGATGATCTTTTATGTGAGCAGACAGGTGAGAAAGTGAATTGTTACTATTATGATCTGCACACTGGATAGACAGGTTAGCAACCAATATGAAGGTTAATTAAATCATTAACAAATGTTTAGTTTTTGTGAAAACTTAGGGAAATGTACATCAGACATTTTAGAGACTTAATAGTTTATGCACAATTGGGCTTAATTATAGCCCAAAACACATTTCTGGATCTGCACGGATCGCATGGCGAACAAAGATTTTGGTACGAGGCCTACGAAACAACAGAATTGGCCAAAAATCATTAAATAAAACTTGTATATAATTCTTTTAGCTTTCCAACGCATCAAAGATCACCTCAATCGGATATTTAGAACTCAAGATATATCCAAAACAGTGAAACAGGTTACTAGGGCTCTTAAAGGATTGAACCTTTCTAAAGCTAAATTTCCCCAAACATAAACTTAGACATCAAAAACAAACATAACAAACATATACAAACATATATATAACATGTGAACACCCCATTTTGACCGGGTCTTTTAGTCTTCACTAAAAATTTCAAAAAAATAATAAAATAAAAAATTGCAAAGAAAATAAAAATAATAAAAAAGATTTCTAATTGGGTCAGTCCAGTTAAACTCATCTCATCCTCCTCCCTAGCAACCACTTTATTTTGAATTTGAATTTAATTTTCAAATCAGAAATAGAAATCTTAATCTGGGCATATTTTTAGGAACAAGATCAGATAGCAATCTTAAATCTAGGCGGAATTTTAGGATCAAGATTGGAGGAATTGGCATTATAAAAAATCGCAATCAATACCAAAAAGGAGGGAGCGAAAAAATCAGAGAACAGAGAAAAAATTCTTTCCTTTCTTCCTGGTTCCAAAACAACACGTCCTCCCCTCATTTTTGATGATTCTTTCTGGCTTTTGATTTGGCCTGCATTTTTTTTATCAGACACATTTTACTCTCAACTCTCTCCTTCTTCCTCTCATCTCTCTCAAAACTCCATTCCTTTCTTTCCACCTTGCTGAACCGCACCACCGCCATCCCTGTTTTGTCCACCTCCGTTCCAGCCACTTCCACCGCGTCCTCTGCCGCGCGAGACTCCAGATCCGGCCATCCTCGCACAGTTCGGACCCGCCTTAGACCAGTCGCGCACCACCGAACGTCGCCGCCGTCTCACCGTCAGGCTCTGTTCCTCCTTTCCGTTCACGCGCACAGGAAGGTGGAGAGGTTTCGTTCGTTTTCTCCTGTTCTGTAACATACTCTTTCACTAATGTCTTAAAACAATGTATTGGTGTTAGTGAGTCACTTTATTTTATTTGTTTTCCTTTATTTTTATTTTTATTTGGTTTATTCATTTGGTTATGTTAATCCTTAGGCTGTTGGGGGGTTTTGTTGGCCCAAGCCAAGCGAGTCTGATAAACAAAAAGAAAATAGGTTAAAAAGTTTGAATCCGATTTTCTCTTCTCATGACTTGATTATGTTAAAATAAATAAATAAATAGAATGATATTAAAAAAGAGATACTTGAAAATAATTATTTTGGGATTGCTTTGTGAGAGGTCTCACACTCAATTCCTTAGATGCGGGATAGCTCTGTGGACGTATCATGCCATGCTCTATCTCGCTTAGATTTTTAAATTTAAAAAATTAGAAATAAAAAAAATCAAATCAAATCAAATCCTTTTAAATAAATATTTTTCATAAAAATTAAAATTAACCAACAAATAAAATATTTTCTACAAGAACTACGTGGCTTTGAGTTTCCCATCGAAGCAGGGAATACGTAGGAGCCGGATCAATCATCTCGTCAAGCCAAAATTAATTTTTCCATTATTTTTGTGTAATGTGGATAATTAATTAATAATTTATTTAATGTTTTTTTGGGTTGCTCTATGACAAGTGTCATGCTCAATCCCCTAACTTTGAGATTACCCTATGGACTTACGTGCTATGTTCAATCCCGTTTAGGATTTATCAATAATATTTATTTTTGTGTTATTTTTAATTTATTTATTTAATGTAGATAATTAATCAATAATTTATTTAATGTTTTTTTTGGATTGCTCTATGACAAGCATCATGCTCAATCCCCTAGTTTTGAGGTGACCCTATGGACTTATGTGCCATGTTCAACCTCTTTAGTGTAAATACTAATTACTAATCTCTTTATTCGTGAAATAACTTTTGGGGTAAAATAAATTTTAAAAGTTATTAATTTTGCACAATTAATTCACGGTGTCATTCGTAGGATGGGCGATGTAGGGTGCTTAACACCTTCCCTACTCGTAACCGACTCCCGAACTCAACTTGGTTTCAAAGACCATTTTTTAAAGGTTTTCCAATTTTTCCTAAATTAAATAAAATTGGTGGAGACTCTACATTTTTCTTAAAATCTCTTTTTATCGCCGTCCTCGTCGCAATTTTTGGTTGCGACAGATGGCGACTCCACTGGGGAATTTTTTTCAGAGAGTCAAGCCTAGTATAATTGATCGTGCAAATTTTTAGTAAATTTTAATTTATTTGTTTTACCCCTTTCTTTTATTTAAGAAAAACACAAAATAAAAAAAATAAAAAAAAAAGAAAAAAATATTTTTGTTTGCTTTATCTAGATTTGATATTCCTTAATATTCATATTCTCCTTTATTTATTTCGTATACTTCATTGATGATAATTTGGCTTGTTACCTCGACCCTAGGGTAGCTGCTCTCTATTTGATGTATATGTGTGGCTTAGTTTTGTAACGTTTGTTGTAGTTTTTAGGGCTGTACAAGTTTGGATGCTCTCTCCACACACACTGCACTGTCACTTGCTGCACACACTTTTTAGCTCTATACCCGAGCTTGTGGATAACTTAGGACTAGGCGGTGTCTCAGCATTGTCATTGATCGGCCTGGTGCCCCTCTGATATTTGTTGAGTCACCACTCAGATTGTTACTGGTATCATGAACTAGTCATCATGTGAGGGTTTATCCCTACTTGTCGCTAGGGTCATGAGTCGGGTCCTTACCTTTAGAGACAGGGGCAATCTGGGGATCGCTACCTTTAGAATTCTAGATCCACCCTGAAATTTTCACTAATAGTTCATCTTAGTGGCCAATCCCCTTTGAGTCATGACCCTTTACGGCAAAGTGGACTATTTCAGGACACGGAGCGCATTTTTTCCCTCTATCCTACATGTTCTTGCACCTATAAAAAAAAGGATGTATGATCAACTTTAAAAAAAAAATTTGATTTCATGTTTCTTTTTCGTTCCCATAAATTTTCCCTTCATAAAAAAAACTTGTTTCATGTATCTCATGCATTTTTAAACTTGAAATAAAAAAAACTCACCACATGCACAAACTTGCATTTTTCTTTCCAAGCATGCCATGCATTATTTTTATTCTTGTTATTTCTTAAAAAAAATTCTAAAAAAAAGAAGCTTAATTGAAAATATTTTGAGAAAAAAGGATTCATTTCAAGCAATATATATATATATATATATATATATATATATATATATATATATATATATATCTGCATCTCACCTCAACATAAGTTTTGCATCTAAGGAAAAGTAGGGATGATGATTTTATCTATTTTAATCCCAAGAATGACTTTCTCACAGAAGAAAAGTTGAATCATTGCGCGTCCCAGAAAAAAGTCACTAATCAAACTCACCATCATATGATCCCAATTCTTACTTTCTATACCAGACACCTACATTCATATACCCACCTCACCAGATCTTCCATCCCACAAATGTTTTCCAAGCGCCATCATCACCTTGTCCATACACACAATCACACTCATCATATCCCACTGTTTCCCCACCAAATCACCCTAGCAAATTCCAACCCAAAGTGAACCCACAAATGAGAAGAACCTTTCGCCCTCCATCAACCCTACCACCTTTCCCAAGGCTATCCATTTCCAAGTATGAGTTACTCCAACGATTATTTGATGTCCATATGATTTCGGAGAAGCCTGTGCTCCCAAGGGAACCCCCATTTCCGGCATGGTATGACCCAAATGTCACTTGTAAGTTTCACATGGG
Organism: Sophora flavescens; assembly: GCA_030762895.1. Classification (NCBI taxonomy): domain Eukaryota; kingdom Viridiplantae; phylum Streptophyta; class Magnoliopsida; order Fabales; family Fabaceae; genus Sophora; species Sophora flavescens. Next base: position 73,520,775 of record CM061070.1, on the reverse strand, counting down.
GGTAGGTGGTCACTCTATTGATAATTGTGAAGATTTCAAGACCACTGTGAGAAGGCTGTTAGCATCTGGACTAGTTAGTGTTCAAGGGGAAGAGCTTATCATCAAATGATTCTTTTGACAATAGTTGAGGAAATACAATATTCGGCATTTTGATCTGTTCATCAATAGATTGTCACGATGATCGTTTAACTATTTGTTGTGTTTAGTGATTAGAATCTATTGAGATCTAAGTTTTTGTCATCCTTCTTGAAGCATTAATATAATAAATTTGCATGGATTCTATCATAGTTTAGCTTCTTCATTTATGTGTTTACCTCTATCTTTCTTGTCGATTTCTTCTTTGACATTGGAACTGTGTGGGTATCCAGCCCTTGGATTTTTTTTCTTTCTTGATGAAACCCTTTGCGCATGTTCTATTTGCTACAGAAAAAAAAATTGAAAGAAAGAAAAAAAAAGGAAAAAAAAAAGAGTAAATGAATGAAGGTGTGTTTTTTTTACCATGTCTCAAGTTTAATTCTTTATGAAAAATGAGTAATCCTAATTTGAAATGAAGATTGGCCATCTTTCTCTATCCTTCATAAAAAAAAAAATCATTATCCTTTGTTACCCCTGTTGAGCCTTATAAATTCTTTCAAAATCACCTTGGACAAGGATCACCCCTGCAAAAGGGGGCTCGTATAAAAGATCGATTGCAACCACAATAAGTGAAGGAAAAAGGAAGAAGGATCTGAAGGAGATGCTAAAAGAAAGAAGAAAAGGAAGCAAAAGAAAAAGAAAAAGAAGGAAAATGTGATGCTGAAAGCAAAAAGAGATGGCAATGTAATTGAATTGAAAAAAAGGATGAGAAGGAGAGAAAAATGATATGAAAAAATAAAAAAGTTGTGTGTGCAAGTTAAAGCAAGCAATTCTCTTGATGATGTAAGATCCTTTGTCTCATTCACCCCTAAACACTGGTTTGAGCCTTTTATACCTTTTGTTTCTTAACCCTTAAACCATGGCCACGTTACAAGCTTTAAAAGTCCATTATGATCAATGAGGAATTACTCTTATTTTCATAAAATATTAATCGTGAGACAAGGTATCCACACTTTCTTTTCCAAGCACTTTGCTCTTAAAAAAAAAGAAAAAAAAAAAGAAAAAGCCCGTTAGACTGAAAACTCGAAAGGGCGGTCTAAGCAAAAGTTAGGGCGAGATTTGGCTTGAATGAGGATAACTTTACCCTCAGAACCATAAACCAGGGGCACATATTTTTTTTTTGGGGGCAATGTCGTTCTTAAAAGGTGACCCTTGGTTGTGTTTATTCTAGAATGCCTTACACTGGGGCAATTTTGTTCTTGAAAGGTTTACCCATGTTTGAGTTTTTGTTTTGGAATACCTTACACTGGGGCAAATTTCGATCATGATATCCACTTGTTGAGAGAAGGTCAATCTCATTAAGATCAGAACAATCCATATTAAGAAAACAACCCCTTTGAAATCTCTACCATCCTTTGTGTCCCTTTCCTTGTTTTCTGTATCTTGTGAAGTCAAACGCACAAGTCAAAGTTATCGAGTCAATCAAATCCTTTTTCATCACACTTCTGAATCAATGCATATCTGTTATATTATGTTTCAAGAAAGATGAACCTGGACATAATAGTATGATTTAACCATCTAATGGTAATCTTTTGATGAACAGTCCAGACCAAAAGAGCTCTGAAGTTTCAATGATGGAAGGAAATGACATCCTTATGGACAATAAATATTGAGAGGTAGAAAGGGATATTCTGGAAGTAGCAAGCCTAAGGAGGCATTATCAAGTGAAAAGGGATATAGGCAAGACCAATTTTGCAAAAGGTTCCATTTGAATATGAGTTTGATTAGTGAAAGCTTTTCTGAGAAGCATTTGGTTCCACATTTTCTAAAAAGGCAGTTTTCAATAAATTTCTCGGGTCATGGCCCAATCATAAAAAAAAAAAATTGACTCAATGGTCCATTTTTTTTATTTTTTTTTAAGGCTCATGGCTACATGTTTTGACTCAAGGTCCAATGCATGAAATTCTCGGGTCATGGCCCAATCATAAAAAAATTTATGACTCAATGGTCTATTTTTTTTAAGGCTCACGGCTCACAAATTTTTGACTCAATGTCCACTGCATGAAATTATCGGGTCATGGCCCAATCATAAAAAATTTCTGACTCAATGGTCTATTTTTTTTAAGGCTCACGGCTCACAAATTTTTGACTCAAGGTCCACTGTATGAAATTCTCGGGTCATGGCCCATTCATAAAACTTTTCGGACTCAATGGTCTACTTTTTAAGGCTCATGGCTCACCTGTTTTGACTCAAGGTCCACTGCATGAAGTTCTCGGGTCATGGCCCAATCATAAAATTTTTCTGACTCAATGGTCTATTTTTAAGGCTCATGGCTCACTTGTCCACTGCATGAAATTCTCGGGTCATGGCCCAGTCATAAAATTTTTCTGACTCAATGGTCTATTTTTAAGGCTCATGGTTTACTTGTTTTGGCTCCAGGCTCACATATTCTGACTCAAGGCGCACTGCATTTTATTTTTGGAGCTCTGAGGCTCACTGCGTTTTTATTTCTAGGATCTGAGGCCCACTGCAATTTATTTTTCGAGCTCTGAGGCTCACTGCAAATTTACTTTTGGGATCTGAGGCCCGCTGCAAAATTATTTTTCGAGCTCTGAGGCTCATTGCTAATTTTATTTTTGGGATCTGAGGCCCGCTGTAAATTTTATTTTTCGAGCTCTAAGGCTCACCGCAACTTTATTTTTGGGATCTGAGGCCCACTGCTCATTTTATATTTGGGATCTGAGGCCGCTCTGAGGCTCATTGCTAATTTTATTTTTGGGATCTGAGGCCCGTTGCAAATTTTATTTTCGAGCTCTGAGGCTCACCGCAACTTTATTTTTGGGATCTGTGACCCACTGTAATTTTATTTTTCGAGCTCTGAGGCTCACTACTAATTTTATTTTTGGGATCTGAGGCCCGCTGCAAATTTTATTTTTTTGAGCTCTGAGGCTCACTGCAACTTTATTTTTGGGATCTGAGGCCCACTGCAATTTTATTTCTCGAGCTCTGAGGATCACTGCTAATTTTATATTTGGGATCTGAGGCCCGCTGCAAATTTATTTTTCGAGCTCTGAGGCTCACTGCTAATTTTATTTTTGGGATCTGAGGCCCGTTGCACATTTTATTTTTCGAGCTCTGAGGCTCACCACAACTTTATTTTTGGGATCTAAGGCCCGTTGCAAAATTATTTTTCGAGCTCTGAGGCTCACTGTTAATTTTATATTTGGGATCTGAGGCCCGCTGCAAATTTATTTTTTGAGCTCTGTGGCTCACTGCTAATTTTATTCTTGGGATCTGTGGCCCACTGCAAGTTTATTTTTTTGAGCTCTCAGGCTCACTGCTAATTTTATTTTAGGGATATAAGGCCCGCTGTCATTTTTATTTTCCGAGCTCTGAAGCTTAATGCTGAATTTTCTCCAGCCTATTTCCCATCCCGTCCAAAATGCGAGTTCATTTTCTTTACTAGTTCCTTACTACTATCACATGAAAAATCGCTCATTCTTCATGCATTCTAGTAATGAACAAGTAAAGAGGGGCAACTGTGAACACCCCATTTTGACCGGGTCTTTTAGTCTTCACTAAAAATTTCAAAAAAATAATAAAATAAAAAATTGCAAAGAAAATAAAAATAATAAAAAATATTTCTAATTGGGTCAGACCGTTAAACCCATCTCATCCTCCTCCCTAGCAACCACTTTATTTTGAATTTGAATTTAATTTTCAAATCAGAAATAGAAATCTTAATCTGGGCATATTTTTAGGAACAAGATCAGATATCAATCTTAAATCTAGGCGGAATTTTAGGATCAAGATTGGAGGAATTGGCATTATAAAAAATCACAATCAATACCAAAAAGGAGGGAGCGAAAAAATCAGAGAACAGAGAAAAAATTCTTTCCTTTCTTCCTGGTTCCAAAACAACACGTCCTCCCCTCATTTTTTATGATTCTTTCTGGCTTTTGATTTGGCCTACATTTTATTTATCAGACACATTTTACTCTCAACTCTCTCCTTCTTCCTCTCATCTCTCTCAAAACTTCATTCCTTTCTTTCCACCTTGCTGAACCGCACCACCGCCATCCCTGTTTTGTCCACCTCCGTTCCAGCCACTTCCACCGCGTCCTCTTCCGCGCAAGACTCATCAGATCCGGCCATCCTCGCACAGTTCGGACCCGCCTTAGACCAGTCGCGCACCACCGAACGTCGCCGCCGTCTCACCGCCGGGCTCTGTTCCTCCTTTCCGTTCACGCGCACAGGAAGGTGGAGAGGTTTCGTTCGTTTTCTCCTGTTCTGTAACATACTCTTTCACTAATGTCTTGAAACAATGTATTGGTGTTAGTGAGTCATTTTATTTTATTTGTTTTCCTTTATTTTTATTTTTATTTGGTTTATTCATTTGGTTAAGTTAATCCTTAGGCTGTTGGGGGGTTTTGTTGGCCCAAGCCAAGCGAGTCTGATAAACAAAAAGAAAATAGGTTAAAAAGTTTGAATCTGATTTTCTCTTCTCGTGACTTGATTATGTTAAAATAAATAAATAGAATGATATTAAAAAAGAGATACTTGAAAATAATTATTTTGGGATTGCTTTGTGAGAGGTCTCACACTCAATTCCTTAGATGCGGGATAGCTCTGTGGACGTATCATGCCATGCTCTATCTCGCTTAGATTTTTAAATTTAAAAAATTAGAAATAAAAAAAATCAAATCAAATCAAATCCTTTTAAATAAATATTTTTCATAAAAATTAAAATTAACCAACAAATAAAATATTTTCTACAAGAACTACGTGGCTTTGAGTTTCCCATCGAAGCAGGGAATACGTAGGAGCCGGATCAATCATCTCGTCATGCTCAATCCCCTAGTTTGAGATTACCCTATGGACTTACGTGTCATGTTCAATCCCGTTTAGGATTTATCAATAATATTTATTTTTGTGTTCTTTTTAATTTATTTATTTAATGTGGATAATTAATCAATAATTTATTTAATGTTTTTTTTGGATTGCTCTATGACAAGCGTCATGCTCAATCCCCTAGTTTTTAGGTGGCCCTATGGACTTATGTGTCATGTTCAACCTCTTTAGTGTAAATACTAATTACCAATCCCTTTATTCGTGAAATAACTTTTGGGGTAAAATAAATAATTTAAAAGTTATTAATTTTGCACAATTAATTCACGGTGCCATTCGTAGGATGGGCGATGTAGGGTGCTTAACACCTTCCCTACTCGTAACCGACTCCCGAACTCAACTTGGTTTCAAAGACCATTTTTTAAAGGTTTTCCAATTTTTCCTAAATTAAATAAAATTGGTGGCGACTCTACATTTTTCTTAAAATCTCTTTTTATCGTCGTCTCCGTCGCAATTTTTGGTTGCGACATAACATATATAAACGCATTAAGATTTTACAAAAAAGGGGTGTTACAATTCCACCCCCTTATAAAAATTTCGTCCTTAAAATTTCTATCACCTTGATTGGTTATGCTTTCACCAATTAGGCACATACCTTGGGTTAGGTCCTCTTACTACGTATCATTATCTATAATAAATATAGAAAATTCAAACAAGAGCACCCAGAAGACTCATAACAGACTTATACCATGGTCTGATAGGACAGACCTACTTTGATACAACTAAATGTGACACCCTCTACCTCGCATATTTTCATAAAGCGTAAAAGATATAAAAGAAAGGAACACATGCATATTATATCATAATAATAAAAATCGGGCAGAGGCTGCCACATTGTAACATAACTTCAAACGCGGAAAATAAAATATGTTTTAAAGAAACATAACTGAAAACATAAACGAAACTCAACCCCGATGTCACATTATAGAGCTGGTATAACCAATCTGATAAAACAACTCGGATAAACAAACTAAAACTAAACATAACTAAACTACGAGTAGCGGCTCCTCAGAGTCACTCCTCAGCAAGATGCTCACCGTCCTCTGCATATCCAAAAGATACATGCAAACAAACAACAAAAGATGGGGAGTAAGAAACATATGTATCAACATAACGGCATGGAAGCAATTAGCAAGATGAACATGCATCATAAAAACATAGCATATCAAACATAACCATCTCATCACATCAATATTATATATATATATATATATATATATATATAAATATATATATATATATATATAATTCCAAGCAAGGTATGTTATAAGATGCAACGCTACTCCACTACTCCAATGCATGAATGAGAAACACAGCGCACAACCAACAATCACCACCTCCGCTTGGGCCACTCGGCTACCCAATTTCATCATCATCGTCATCATCATCATCATCATCAATCGTTATCTTTCATCTTTAGTCTTTAATCTTTTATCACATAATCTTTTCACTTACACTCTAGCCAAAAAGCACTAGAGCTCAACACCTTGACCATTAAGCATCAAGGTCCCCCTTGACCACTCGGCTACCAAGGTCCAATATCTTTTAACAACACCTTGACATTATGCATCAAGACCCCCTTGGCCACTCAGCTACCAAGGTACAGAACAACAACACTCTGCCCAATAAGCACCAGAGCTCAACACCTCGACCACTCGGCTATCGAGGCCCCCTTAGCCACTCGGCTACCAAGGTACAGAACAACAACTTTTCACTTTAGTTATTAACACTCTGGCCCATAGGCACCAGAGCTCAACACCTTGACCATTAAGCATCAAGGCCCCCTTGGCCACTCGGCTACCAAGGTACATTATTATCTTTAAGTTATCTAACTTGTCTTTACTTCATTTGGTGTCTTCTTTCGTTATTATTTTTGGGCACAATTAGGGTGAACCACCCCTGTTCTGTTTTCTGCGTTTTGTTCTGTCTAGGGGAGCACGGGCGTGCTGAACTTTAAGTTGAGCATGGGCGTGCTGACTATTGAGCACAACCGTGCTCGTTAGAGCATGGCTGTACTGATTTGGGTAGAAATGGTTTAAGAACCCTTGCTATGTTTCCTAGGACATTCATAAATCAATCATATTGGCTTTTAACTATCCTTGAGTCATCAGTTTCATTATTCTTAATTAATCTCCATATCTTATCATTATGGGAAATTAATCATTTAATTCCAGCTTCATTAATAATGTTCCTAAAACACTCATGAACCAGTCCTAGGGTCTTTAATAGGGGTGGCAAATGGATGGATTGGATAAATTTTTATGCAGATTATAATGGATGGATTGAAAATGATCCATTAATCGATTATGATCCATTAAAAATTCATTAAAAAAATCAAATCCATCCATGATCCATTTAATAAAATCCATCACATTCATCCATTAAATTTTTATTGCTTTTAAAATATTCTATCCCTCTCTCCTCTCTCTTCTTTCTCTCCCCCTCTCCCCTCTCCAAGTATATATGGCTGAGATAATTAACAAGTATATATGGTTATATTTCATGTATGATATGCGATTATTCAATTACCTTAATTCAAAGTAGAATGATATGGATACGTTAATAATATAAAATGTCGAACAATGCTGAAATATGAATCGTCGCATTCACTTTGTGCATGGAACGGGAATTTAATTTCCTAATAATATAATATGTCTTTATTTATTCAATATCGGGCACAATTAGGGTGAACTACCCTGTTCTGTTTTCTGCATTTTGTTCTGTCTAGGGGAGCACGGGCGTGCTGAACTTTAAGTTGAGCATGGACATGCTGACTATTGAGCACGACCGTGCTCGTTAGAGCATGGTTGTACTGATTTGGGTAGAAATGGTTTAAGAACCCTTGCTATGTTTCCTAGGACATTCATAGATCAATCATATTGGCTTTTAACTATCCTTGAGTCATCAGTTTCATTATTTTTAATTAATCTCCATATCTTATCATTATGGGAAATTAATCATTTAATTCCAGCTTCATTAATAATGTTCCTAAAACACTCATGAATCAGTCCTAGGGTCTTTAATAGGGGTGGCAAATGGATGGATTGGATAAATTTTTATGCAGATTATAATGGATGGATTGAAAATGATTCATTAATCGATTATGATCCATTAAAAATTCATTAAAAAAATCAAATCCATCCATGATCCATTTAATAAAATCCATCACATCCATCCATTAAATTTTTATTACTTTTAAAATATTCTATCCCTCTCTCCTCTCTCTTCTTTCTCTCCCCCTCTCCCCTCTCCCCTCTCCAAGTATATATGGCTGAGATAATTAACAAGTATATATGGTTATATTTCATGTATGATATGCGATTATTCAATTACCTTAATTCAAAGTAGAATGATATGGATACGTTAATAATATAAAATGTGAACAATGCTGAAATATGAATTGTCGCATTCACTTTGTGCATGGAGCGGGAATTTAATTTCCTAATAATATAATATGTCTTTATCTATTCAATATCCGTATTTAAGTTGCTAATATTGAATTTTTTTTCTTGGCTATGAAAAATGACGACGCTCTTTAGTACGAAGGATACCTGCACCAAAGCATACGTACGAATCAGGTCATACACTAAATGCAGCTGGGTTTGTTAAGATTTTAAATTCTAAGATTTGATAAAGTTTAAGCAATCAACGGTACATATTATTCGTAGCTTCTTCGTCAAAAGCATTTTTGCACAGCTTAGCATTATCAATGAAAAATATCATCAAGCCTTTAGTGTGTTGGAACTACAATGAGAGAGAGATTTAAAATTTATAAAATTATTTAATTTTTAATAATTTTAAAAAATATTTATTGATGATATGATTTCAGTTTTTTTATTTTTGTGAAAACTGAAAAATGATTTAAAAAACAAAATGATTTTAGGATGGATAGAAAATATCCGTTACTTTTTTTTTATGTTGGTACAATGGATTTAAAAAAAAAAAAGATGGATGGATGATTAACCATCCATTAAAAAAATAATTCAATCCAATCCATTTTTTTTTTCTTTTTTATAAATGGATTGATTGGGTGGATTTTCTCATGGATGGATGATAGATTGATGGATACTTTTGCCACCCCTAGTCTTTAACTAAACCTTTGTGTTAGACTCAATAACTTAGAGATTTTGATATATGACAAATACAACTTAATGTGTATGCATGTGTTTTTAGTATCAAATAGCAAAGACAGGTATCAAGCAGTGATCAACAAGTTCAGTGAGCAATTAAGGAGAATATTCAAGGAAGAACTTGAAATCAAAAGAGCTACATGGAGGAATCAAAGAGCAAAGACAAGGATCAAGGAATCATCAAGACAAGAGCTTAACGGAGAAATTTAGAGTTAAGTCTTAGATGATTTATAAGAGAAAGAAATCTCTTAGTCACAAAGAAGCTCAATCAAAAAGATGCATGAAGAAAATCATTTTTCATAACCTGCATTAAAAGGAATAAGTTTTCGCTAATGAAAATGATTTTTGGAAATAAGAAGTGATGGTCCAAAGCACTCGTCCAAACACAAGTGATCGAAATACTTGTCTAACAAGTGACAGAAGCGCTCGTCCACTGAAGTGACAGAAGTGCTCGTCCACTGAAGTAACAAAAGCCCTCGTCCACTTAAGTAACAGAAGCGCTCGTCCACTAAAGTGACAGAAGCGCTCGTCCACTAAAGTGACAGAAGTGCTCGTCCACTAAGGTGACAGAAGGGCTCGTCCACACAAGTCTTTGGACTTGCTAAGATCTTAATGAGAAGATCCGTCCAATGACGTGGCATATGGAGCTCGTCTACTAGCCCGTCCGAATGTAAAATCTTAATGGTTAGATGGACGTGGTTATTTTCAAGATGGACGCGAATTCTATAAGAACTATCAGAATCTTATTTTAAGAACCAGAATCAAGAAAACAGATTCTTTTAATCAGATCCAAATCTGTTTTGATTGATCCCAACGACTATAACTTGTTTTCTATATAAAGAGGGATCAAATGAACACTTTAAAAGAATAACAATAACATATCAGAATCACACGAAATAATTTTGAGAAATCAATCGTGAAAAACATTCATCTTCTTTCTTGAGCTTATTGTGAAAAGGAGTGTTTCGTTCTCATAAGTGCTTCAATTTGTTTATCTGACTATTGAGAGTTAGGAATCAATTTTTTTAAAATTTTGATTGTAAAGAGAGAGGGAGTCTCTTTGAGTGATTAGGGTGAGGTATCCCTAAGGAAGAACATTGAGGCTCTTCACAAGAGTGTGGTATCTCGAGGTGAATGAGTGCTCTGTGGTGTAAAGGTTTTTCAAGCTACCTGGTAAAGCTTGTGTGTTAGTGTGTGAAATCCCACAGGTGGAGTGGGGACTGGATGTAGGTCACAGTGGAGGTGACTGAACCAGGATAAATCTGGTTGTGTGGTATCTCTAAACTCAAACTCCTTTACTTTCTGTTTATGATCAAGAACCTGTGATTTTGATGTTTAAAGTTCAATATAATTTCTGTTCATGATCTGTATAAACTGTATTGAAACCTGAGTTCGATTATAATCAAGACCGTGTTATCTGCATTCAAAACTGAGTTGATCAAAACCATTCTTGATTGCTGAAACTGAACTAATTACTGAAACTGAAACCTGCAAGTTTGTTCTTGATTGTTAATGCTTGCATTTGAAACTTGCATAACTTGTTCTTAATCGTTAAAAGCTTAATCAGTTTTCGTATCTTGTTATTATTAAAGTTTTGAACCCGAACCTATTCTGAATTAATCTTTTTTATCTTCATCATCTTCCAATTCAAGATTTTATATAAACCTTTCATTGATTTTGTAAAAGATTGTGAGGCCACAAATCCGCAACTCTGATTTGAAAAGTTTTGTGAAAAGTTTTTAAGAGGGAAATATTTTAAGAAGAATCAATTAACCCCCCCCAAGTCATTGAAGTCAAAACAACACTTTGAACAAAACATTGCCTCTCATACTATATATTCATGTCTTACGAACAAATTGGGAAATATCCCTTAATTCTTAAACATCATTATCATCTTTAATTGTCTTATTACCCTTATTAATAAGCCCTATTATTTAATTAGAGTCTTATTAATATCTACATTTATCTCAACAACCATAACAACCAACACTATCATCCATGGCATAACAACATCATTCATGACAAAACAGCATAACAACATTTATTGATATCAACATGTATCCCAACAAACATAACAACCAACACTATCATGCATGGCATAGCAACATCATTCATGGCATAAGAGCATAACAACATTTATTGATATCAACATTTATCTCAACAACCATAACAACCAACACTATCATCCATGACATAACAACATCATAAGTATTCAAGAATAAACATGCCAATTATAAGCAAACACAGATAAACATGTAACAAGACAATAAATAGGCAAATAGCAAACAATAGGGTCATGGATTAACCCTTCATCTTATGCTACCCCAATGCCTACATGTTCATATCCATTCTCCCCATACCTGATATGAAGATTGAAATTCCAAAGGAAGAGAAGAAAGTCTGCTAAGATCCCATCTCACGAACGCTTGTCTACTACCTCACGGACGACAAGAAACATCTTGATTCAACTCTAAGATCAAGAAATCAAAAGGAAAAGATCAAGAGGGACGAGGTGCATGAATTCTACCTGTTTTGAAAGTCTAAACAGCAATGACAATTGATCACGTGCTCGCAACGATGTTCCCCAATCGAAGAACGGTGGAGAAAGGTGCACGGGTTGATTCTCTAGGAAGAGTTTTAGAGAGAAAAAAAGTGTTAGGAATTCAAAGAGGAGGGAATGGAGGCTGATCTATAGTGGTTTAGATATATAACATTAGGTTAAGTTCGTGGTTTTGGAGGTTAAGGACGGTTTATGCACAATTGGGCTTAACTATAGCCCAACACACGTTTATGGATCTGCACGGTTCGTGGGGCGAAAAATGATTGTGGAGCGAGGCCTACTAAACAACCTAATTGGCCAAAACACATAAAATAATACTTTTATATAATTCTCTTAGCTTTCCAACACATCAAAGATTACCTCTATCGGACATCTAGAACTCAAAATATGGTGAAAACAGTGAAACAGGTTACTAAGACTCTAAAAGGATTGAACCTTTCTAAAGCTAAACTTCTCCAAATATAAACTTAGACATCAAAAACAAACATAACAACCATATACAAACATATATATAACATATATAAACGCATTAAACTTATTTATGAAAAACGGGGTGTTGCAACTGGTAGTTGTTGGAGGACACGCGATAGCTCATAAATGGGACTGAGGTTTGAGGGACTAGGTCTAACCGCTGACGAACAGGGAAGGATAAATCAGGAATGTGACATATTGAGAAAACGAAATACATTGCGTTGTTTGCCTTCGATTTAAAAAAAAAATTCTCCAACCCACGGGCCAACCCAGGTTGAACCCGCCCAACCTCGGGGGTTAGGTGAGTCAAGTCAAAATGACCCAGGGTAAAATTGAGTCAGATTTTGCACAACCTAACCCACCGATGAGCCGGGTTGGCTCAAGGGTTCCAACACATTTTGACAATTCTACAAGAAACCCACCAACAAACCCATGAACACAGAAACCCACCCACAAACCAACAAATCACAATTCGGAAATCAACTTGCTGAAACCCCCAAAGTCACCGCCGCACGAGGTCGTTGCCGCACGAGGTGACCGCCTTTGTTCTTGCTCAAAATCATCGCCTTTGTTTGTGCTCGTAATTGCCACGAGCTCCTCTGTTTCTGGAAGTCGTGCATGCAAGGGACGAGAGGGAAACCGACATTGAGAATGAGGAGGAGAGGGAAACTGAGATTAAGAGTGGGGGAGGGAGGGAGGGAAATGAGATTCAGAGTGAGGGGAGAGGGAAACGAGATTCAGAGAAGGGGAAGATAATTGAAAGAATAGGGTTTGAAGAATGTGATTGTGAAGCAGGAATTAGAAGAGTGAAGTAGGAGAAAGGAAAAGTCAGGGAGGAAGATATGAGAGCGTATGTGTTGAAATGAAAGAATAAGGTTTGATTAATGTGAAATAAAAAATAAAAATGAGGGGAAGGTTCTAGAATGGTGTAACTTGGAGTTGGATAATAAAATCAATTGTCAATTGGATCCCAATCAATTTAATTTCCATTATTTCTTAAGTTATATGTGTTGGAACCAAAGTGGTTTTGGATTTAATAATCTCTAAGTTTTGATGCTAACAAAAGGATTAAATTTACTTGGCAAAGTATTAGTTGAGATCTAACGTGTGCTTTCAGTTATGCAGGAATATTTACATATAAGTAAAAAAAACATGGGATAAGTTCAAATTGAAAAATACGCGTCCACCCCTGTAGACGGGCTGCTCAAATGCTTTGGTAAAGTTGCTTAGTCATTTAATTAAGTAGACCGGTTTTATTAAGCGGACGAGGTTCTAAATATTTGCTAGATAAATACCTAAATAACTTGTTAGGTACTGCAAGTCCAAAGACTTGATAATAAACGCATCCATCTTGCCACGTAAGCAGACGAAAGTAATTAGTTAAAGTAAATGAACCGAAACACAAAGTAATCTAGTAGACTAGCTCTAACCGCCACGTCACTAGACGGAGTTCTTTATAACTCATTGAGGAATAGCAAGTCCAAAGACTTGATAGACAAGAGGATATGCCACGTCATTAGACGAGCAAAATAAAATTTTGAACAGACTTAGTCTCTCATATAACTAAGTAGACGGGGTTTCTTTTTAGACAAGCTCCATCTTTGAATGAATTAAATGCAATCCGAATCTCTTGAATTTATTTCAAATGATTGATATTTATTTCAATAGAATATTTGTTCTTCACATTTGTTTTATCTGCTTTAATGTTTCACCTTGTTGAAAAAGAAACATAGTACCATCAAGAAATGCAAAAAGCAGAATCGTACAATAAGATACTGCAAAACGATCTGTACGATGACAATTCTATGACTGAAAAAGCTGGATTATACACAAAAGAGGAACAACAAGTGCTTAAGCTGCAATACTCAGAGGAGTGAACCTCATATTTCATGCTATCTCGATAACCAAGAGTACTATTCAGCATTGCTACAATCAAGCTATCAGTCACAACGGATATCATGTATTAAATGTTATCTCTAAACAGAATTATTCAACGTAACTATTGAAGAAATACAAGTGAAGAAGAAGGTCACTATAAATTGAAGACCACAGATACTGAAGAATAACTCTTGCCTGCACAATCTTGCTAGCTGAACATTTTCCAGTCGATAATCACTCATTCTAATATTCGTTTAAGAGCAAGAGTCTGTACTCTTTAGTTTGAATATTTTTGTAATATTCAACTGATCTTAAACCGTCATATTCTCACACACAGTGAGTTAAGAAGATCAAGCATTAAATCTCTTTGTTAGAGTTAGAGCCTGAAGAGGCTTGGTAAGAAAGGAATACTTGTAGCCTGGAGAGGTGTTGAATACTTGATTGTAATCAATTTGGAGAAATAGTGGATAAATCCTTCAAGTCGAAGGGACTGGACGTAGCTCTTGGTTGGAAGAGAGTGAACCAGGATAAAATCTCTTGCATGAATCTTCTATCCCTAAACTTTTCAGTTTTATTTGATTATACTAACTATGGGGTTTTGATATTGCTTTTGTTAAAGTCTTTTAAGAAGGATCTTTGTACTTGTGCTTGCTTCTGTTTCTAATCTCCTTGTGTTCAAAAAATGTTTTAAAGGTTGTTTTCGAAAATTATTAAAAAAAAAAATTAAACCCCCCCCCCCCCCCCCCCTTCTTGTGTTTGCCTGTGTCAACTTCAATATGCAGTATTTGTCAGCCTCCTCCTACTAGTGAAAATCCTCAAAATCATCCATTATATTATCCCTATCCTCCCCCTAGCTAAAATTCTCAAAATCCTCCATTCCTTCCCATGTTTTATAGGCCTCCTATAGCTACTAGTGGTGTGGAGTCCACTAATGAGATTCCTCAAACACCAACGAAATCTATGTCCGATTCTCAAGTTCCACAGTTTCCCATGGTTTATAGGCCTCCTACAGCTTGTGTCATATTGCATAACATGATTGTTGAAGACAAACAACACACATATGGTGGTAATTTCGACTATGATCATGTAGACAATGACATTTCAACAGCTGAAGTATCTAGTGGTCCTCTCATCTCGATTTTGCAACATACCTACAAAGGAGATCTCATCTTCATGATAGACATAACCATCGGCAACTTCAAGCAGACTTGATTGAGCATATTTGAGAACGTTTCGAGCCTAAGAATAACGACAACTAATTTTTAACTTTTGTGTGATAATGTTATGTATTTCTCATCGTTTTCAATTTATTATCATAAATAAAATAATTTTACTTTGTTATTAATATTTTTTCAATTTCTACTTATTTATTATTCCAAAATTATAATACGAAAATAAATTAATAGTATAAAGATATGGGTCCAATTTAGGGCCCACAAAAATAAGTTAAGAACTCATTTAAGAACTTTAGTATTGGAGTAAAATTTTACTGGAGTTTAAATCTGATATGATATTGTGTGGCCCAAAAATACAACTTTAGAACTCTAGCATTGGAGTTGTTCTTAGTAAGGTGTTTCATCCTAGTCACCGCCTATTTCTTTCTTATTGAGTTTCTAAATGATGCTTCATGATAATTGTTCTCCCCCCTCCCCCAAAGAAATCAAATGTCTCAATGCGGTTGTTATTACATATTATTATTTTATTTTATTTTATTTTTAATAGGTAAATGTTAGTATGCTAGTTGTTAATTTTTCTTTTTCTCTTTTGCCAAGATTTAAAGATTGGACCTCCCACACCTTCAACACCTTAAACCATTAGTTCTTATCACTTGAGTTATCCCACCACTCGATATTATTATTCTTAGAGTATGATACAAAATCATTTATCGGCAACATCTAGATGCTTTTAATGTTATAATTAAAAATAAAGGTGAAAATTTTATTTCATGATTGCTATTTAGTAAGGTGCTTCATCTTAGTTGTGATTGTTATTAGATATTATTATTCTTAGAGTATGATACAAAATCATGTGTAGATAACATCATTTAGCCAACCAAATGAGTGAAGAGAAAACTAAACTTTTCTTACTCTTCTACTTCTTTCCTCCCTACTTCATTCCTCCTTATTTCGCTACTTTTCCGAACAAAGCATTAGCCATATCTGCCGACACTATAATACTGAATAGGGTTCACTTTTAATTTTAAATAACCCTACCCGTGATGTGTTCCCAATGACCTATAATGCATGTAGTTATCCACTGGCTTGGCATGAACGGCTGGCTGTGGCTGGGTGTATGTCTGGTGTGTGTCAATGAGAATAGCGATGCTTGTCAGAGTAGTGTGAGAGGAAGATCATCCTTCCAAAGTGGTTAACCACAACTGGTGCTCTGCTTCCATTCTCATCTCGATTCTTAGATACTAAGTTGCTCATAACTTGTTTGATAAAATGCCTAAATAACATAATCTTCTTGTATTATAGGTGCTGGTAACTGAATTTATATTGGGATTCCCCTTTTTGGTTGAAGATAAAGTGTCTCCTTCATTTGATTGAAGGAAGGAGTTGAGAGGGAGCATTAACAATGTACAGAACAATGGTCTGATATGGATTCTTTGATGAAGACATGGCTGTTCTTATTGATACGGACCAAACCTACACTTTCCGGGCCCATTAATTATAAACCTTGTAGAACCATAGTTATTGGGTTCTCTCCTTAACCTTGTATATCACCTACTGAATCCATCCTTGCACGTGTGTTGCCACTTACTTTTTTTATGCACGGTGTTTTGGATCGATTGGTCAGTAAGTTGGATTTACTGGTTTACTTGTTTCTTTGGTCTAAAATTAGAGATGTCAATCTGACTAATGATGAATTGATGTATAAAAAAACACTGTTGTGCATCTATGCTGCTCTGCATCACTTTTTCAACGTGTATGTTGATTCAACTTGTTTAGAATCTGACAGTCTTATATTTGATAAATTGTTCTACTGTTTGCATTGGTTTTGTAAATAGAATGGTAAGGTGTGGTGGTGAACATATCCAAGTCATGGTTCTGGATCGTTTGACTTTGATGACAGATTTTATTTCTGTGAGGACTGAGGAGGTAGCAGAAGATACTACCAGTGCTCTATTTTAATCCTCGATGTATCATGAGTCTTTTATTAATTTTGACATTAAGTTTTGGCTCATACTTTCTATCACTTTGTAATTTGTTGTTAATAATTCCTAATTGCCTATGTTCCTATTGCTTGATACCAGAGTTTTTTGAATGGGCTGAGCCTCTGCTGAACGTGTGATACCAGAATCATCAAGTTCGGCTGAAAAATTTCACAGGGTACATATTCAAGTTAGAGTTAAAGAAAAATGAGTTACTGAGTTAAAGCTATCCAAGAAAGAAGCAAAGTTTGGAAATATTCAAGTTCTGCTAGCTTAATGCAAGAAAAAGGAGATGAATTTCATTTTGCTTGTAGGAACTTGGGTTTTGACAGCTTCTGTATGTGTTTTAATGGTTATGACAATGTAATTTAACGGTTGCTGATGTAATATTGAACCAAGTCGTGAAAACTTGACACCAATGAATTGCCCAATTTGATGTGTGTATATGTATGATGAAGAATCTTTGTTGTTTATCATGAGATTGGTCGTGAGACATATGTTTGTGTTTATGATTAACATACATGCATCTATTTACAACAAGAATTTAATTATAATATGCTGTCATTATAAATTTTTTACACTAACAATTAATTATACATTGTCACTTCATTAAAAATATTTAATTCTTATAGGAATTACATTAGAAGTCATACATAAGATGATGCATGATCGGTTGACATCAAGGTTTACAAAATCGGACCGGTCATCGAACCGATGAAGGCAGCGGTTCAAGGTTCAATGGTCCAATCGAGGTTGAACCGTGGTTGAACCGGTTATAATTAAATAATATTATTTTAATTTTTAATATAATATTTGTAACAATATTAAACAAAAAAACAACATAACAACTAAAATTATTAAGCACAAATTTTTTTTATTTTGAAATTAAACTAAATAAATATAAAGATATATGTTAAAATCATCTTCATAGGGAAAACCAACCCAAAATCTACAACCAGCCCACATATGTTAGAAAACAAAAGAATTGGGTTTTGGCTAGGATGACCCAAATCCTTTTATACTAATTTTTTTTTTTTTTTTAGGAAACCGGTTCAGGCCGGTTCACTACCGGTTATGACCGGTTTTATCGGTTTTGAGCCGGTTTTCCGGTTTTTGCACCAGTTTACCACAGGGACGGTTTTCCCTGCGGACCGGGCATGGTCCCGGTTCCTGGTTAAACCGGTCGGACCGGCCGGTCCGGTCCGGTTTTCAAAACCTTGGTTGACATTACAAAAAATTGTAAATTAATAACATGTCAAAATTAAACTCTTCAATTGTGATTAGTGTATTTGATCTCGGTATCAATGTGGTGGAGGGTGATTAGTGTATGTGATCTTGGTGTCAATGTGCATGTGAGGAGTGATCTCCATGTTTGGCTCAAAAAATTGTAATAGGGGTTCCGGGTGTTTGTGTGAATCTACAAACATAATTTCAGGTGTTGCAAAAAACATCGACCTTGGCTCTTGTGTTTATAATAAGTGTGCAGCATATGTTTGAAAAGCTCGTGCCACGTGAGGCATATAACCTAGATAAGAAACTGAAAAACCCAACTCATAGTAGACACGCCAACAGCTCATGAAAAATTCAAACCCTGAAGAACAGGGTGGCTGAAAGACTAACACAGTATCAAGCACTTAAGAATTATCATCCAGCATATATGCTCATAATTACTAAAACTGAGGCATTTTTTAATCAAGTTATGAGCATCTTAGCATAAGTAATTTGCAGAAGGTTGAACGATTATAACCGACCCACAAACACTGCCCAACGAAGTACTTGGCATTTCAATCATCAAATAGAACAGATATTCAAGACTAATCACATGATAATGCAGTATCCAAACCATCAACGAATAAGGGGAAAAAATGAAAAAAATGTTGAACTTATTCAAGCCATTGGTTGATGTTGGAAAATCTGCATTCTTTAGAAGGTTTTGGAGGATCATTTACATAACTAGTAGCTGCTCCTGAACAATCCAGCCCCTAATTAACAAAGGACATTACTACTTAAACACTTTAATTTCATTCTTATGATGTGTAAATTTGTCATCTAATTTTTGTGTTTTCTTTAGATTATAACAGTAATTACATCTCATAAAAAATTATCTATCAAGAATTATATATCCTACAAATAGTCAAATAAAATAAAGAGATGGAGTTTGATGTCTTATAGGGACTGTATGTTATGGGGTGCCTAAATCTCAATCGAGTAGTATGGGATGCTCGATGGAATACTTAAGGGCTTTGTTCTCCCACCTTAATAGTTAGCTTTTAAGGGAGGGTCCCCAAGTGCTTGAATACTTATCAATGTCTTCTATCTAAGCACAGCTGCAACTCTGCAACCTCATTAGAGACGAGTCACAAGAGTATAATCCATATCAAGTAAATTTCGTACTGCACAAAAGTTTCTATGCTGCTTTAAAAAATAAATCAGCAAAGCATTCAAATAATACAAGAAGAAGAAGTTAGCAACAAAAGTAACAAGCACAGAGCAAACACAGTATTTTTAAATGTGGTACTGCACAAAAGTTTCTATGCTGCTTTAAAAAATAAATCAGCAAAGCATTCAAATAATACAACAACAACAAGTTAACAACAAAAGTAACCAGCACAGAGCAAACACAATATTTAATACATAACCAAACCACAAATCCAAGAAACTTCTTCACCCTTTCCATATATTGTGGCA
Organism: Sophora flavescens; assembly: GCA_030762895.1. Taxonomy (NCBI): domain Eukaryota; kingdom Viridiplantae; phylum Streptophyta; class Magnoliopsida; order Fabales; family Fabaceae; genus Sophora; species Sophora flavescens. The sequence continues at coordinate 73,500,910 of CM061070.1, read as the reverse complement.
TGTTATGCAGCATACAAATCCAAGATTTATCCATGTATAACAGTTCTCAAATAACTTAACTAGCATTTGAGCACATATGCCAAATTTGAAAGGGAAAAATAAACTTATGGTTAGTGTCATCTAACGATTCACATATTGCAGCAGGCAGACAATAGAAAGAACATGTTCAATTCTTTCATTCTAAGGAATATAAAAAAGGATTTGGCATATTTAAATAAGAACAAATAGAACCTGAACATGAAATAAAAATAAGAATGACAAGATTACTAAAAACCAAATCATGCATATATTAATAAAAATAAGAATGACAAGATTACTAAAAACCAAATCATGCATATATTTTAAAGAGAAATAATTGTCACTCCACAAACCACATGCTCAAAATCTAATTAGGCTCACTTCCTTTGCTGTCCAAGATTTTCAGCAAACCTCGGAGAAATGCCAGAAATCAATAGAATAGAGTTAGAATTCAAATTTTAGCTCAGCATAACTGGGTATTTAACTTTTAAATGGTACAAGAATCACTGAAAGATAATAAGCGTGTACCTTCATATCCGAATCAAGCAGTGACAGCAACTTAACATGTTGATATGCAGAAAATGGCTGTAATTTATGAGCAAACTGCTGTCCAGCGACAAAAGGAAAAAATCTGACAATTCCATAGATGCAAGACTTATACCTATGCTTGACAATTGTGTGCCAATTGAAGGTGCATGACCCAATTTATGTAATAGAAGAGTAACTGATGTCTAAAGCTAAAAGCATGCAGGACAAAAAAGGCAACCCGGTGCTATAGAGAACTCCTTCTATGCGCAAGTTCCAAGGAAGAGTTAGACCTCTATGTAGGTCTATAGAAGGAAACCTTACTTTATATTTGCAAGATATCAATCCCAAGACATGGACCATAACATGCTGGACAGATTTGGCTTTTAACAAAAATAGATTTCGATTGGTTAAAACTTAAAAGTTCAAGTCTGGGATTTTGACAATAAACAGCTATATATACTAAGTAAATAAGGGGGAACCAAATCTGAATCCTCCAGCTCAAGTTATGAATAAAAACACGGGCAGCCTAAAATCATGACAGCATGTGAAAATGAGCTCCACAATGAAACATAATACATATAAGCTAGCTATACAACTCAAACAAAACCCAAACTCATATGGTAGCACACAAACTCAAATGAAAAAATTTCGAAGTTTGTGACATGCAAATCAAATAAGTGAAATAACTCATCAACAAACATGCAGCCAACTGCCATGGAAAATTAAAGACATACATGAGCTCTGAAATCAAGAGCATCAAACCACCAACCATGCACAATAGGCTTAGTTAATCCTAATAGTTCAGCATTCAAATCAAAACCAAAGCTCACACAGCCCTTACCCCAAAACAGTCACAAATATTTTTGCAGGCAATCAACTAAGTGAGGACATACACAAACCTTTCACCCAAAGACATCAAATGCACTGGCAAAATATAAAAGCACTTAGAAAACACCTAAAGTAAATGGACCAAAACAAAGCTTCAACAGCTCTACGTCTTGATCCTAATAGTCCTCTTGATCCTTCCATCAACAGATTCCAGAAAACAGATCCCGTAAACAATCAGACCAAATGAATTTGTTTAAAAAAGACCCTATGCTACACTCCAAGGATCATATTAAAAATTCTCACACATGGGACATTTAAAAAAGATAATGAAATAAGGAAAAAAGACATTGTGGGGGCTCATTGTGCTCTGCTTTATCTTCAGTCTCAATCCCCATCCATAGGTCCCTAGGAAGCCAAAGCAGTTGGTGCCGGAATCACATCAATGGTAACACCATCCTCATCACAACGCGGTCCTTCACCCTCCGTGCAGAGGCCAGGGTTTAAGACCTTCAGCTGCTCAACTGCATTGCCAAAGGACTGGTCAATACACCAAAGATATCCACAAGATGCAAAACAAAACACTAACCAATGAATTACTTGGTATTTCAATTCTCAAAATAGAATGACATGTTACCAAAAAAATGCAGCAGATATTCAAGGCTAATCACATATTAATCCAAACCATCATCGAACACGGAAAAAGTGACATTGAACTTATTCAAGATATTGGCATAATCATTCAAAGCATTAAACGTCTCATTCATTTCACTGTCCAATGGACCAACTTAGATGCAAGAAAAATGAATGAATGACTTACTTGTGTGAAATCAGGTACTAAGTTGCTCATCAGATCATAATTAAGAAAACTTGTGTCTCAACTTAAATTAAAAAAAAATGACCATTTTTTAGTACAATGAAATGAAAAGTTTTACAAAGTGGCATTAGATCACTACTGATTGGACATTGTTTGATGACTGAAACCATACTAGTGAGAATTAAAAAAGATTAAAGAATTCAAATAAGCATAAAGAAAATAAAATTATTAAACTTGAATAAAAACTAATAGTAATACGTCACTTAGCCGCTCATGCATAGAATGGACATCAAAGTAGGAAACATGTCTTACTATATCAACTACGACATACACACAATTGAACAAAGTAGACAAAAATAAAAGCAAATTCAACAGGGATTTTTATTTTACCTGTGTCTATCAGATCACACACAAAAGGATGGCCAACATGGTAGTCACTGCAATAGAGCCCAGGTTTTTGCGTGAAATGCTGCCACTCAAGTTGCTTCCTAGCATTCAGAACAACCTCACGGTTTGAAACTTGATCATGAGTCTCCTCGATTATAGTAAGTACGGCATTGCTAAAAACCCCACAAACTTCGCCCGGGTTTCCAGAAAAACTTACCTCTTCAGCTTCTTGATCACTTTGGCTAGCACTCAACAAAATTCCACGATCTGGAAATCTGCTCCTAGTTGATCTAGAATAGGCCTCTTGTTTACCCAACATCCCCGAAATTTCATCATATCCTCCATTTTCACCACCTCCATGTTGGAGACTATCCAACCCAAACTCTATGGAATTCTTCAGTTCAGGGCTAGCGTCTTGCCCAAACATATTATAAAGTGTATGTATTAGATTCCCTTCATATATATCGTCTCTCCCAGTTTTCAGTTTCAATATATCAATCAAAGTTGAAATAGGCAAAGACCTATTCTTCACATAGCTATAACAGTCCCCATCAATACCATGAGGCTTGATGCGCTGATTTCTAAACAAAGAGAGAATGAATTTGAATATGAATCCAAACCAAGATCGTTCTTTCTTTGTGCTCTCTCCTATTTGCTCCTTAGCAGCTTTAATTAGACCGCCACTGTAACATGAATCTGCAACAATTGTGATCACACAACCTGTAGGAACCTTGTCCACAATTTTCCGGAAATCAGCATCTGTTTGCAGAAATAGACACAAAGACAGACATGACCCGGTGAGTCTTGCTTCCCAATGGAATATCGTTTCGCTAGAAAATACAACTTACTTTGAAATATACTTGGTGAAAAGATCACATCCAAAAAAATGTAATCATATTGTTATAAGAAAAAGTAAGTGCTTGCATCTCAAATGTATACCGAATTGTTGTGTAACTTACGGTCTAGTTCAAAGTAGACTTGATCTCAAAAGAGTAAAGAAAGGAAGGATATACAAAGTGAATACTGAAAGAAGAAAAGAAAAGAGATCTTAGACAAGTAACTCAAAGGAATGCTAAAGAAGAGTTAAGAAAGCCAACCAGTGATGAGATTGAAATCAGCAGGAACAATGCACTTTTTGAAGCCGGCGTCGTCCTCCTCAATGCGCATGCCATGGCCACTGAAGTGGACAAAGAGCACATCACCAGCCCTCGCCTTTTCAACTAGTGAGGACAGCTCCAACAGAATGTTTATTCCAGTGGGTTGGGTGAAGGAAGGATCTGTATCAACGAGGACAGCAATATTTTCCTCTGAAAACCCATGTTTATTGATGAGACAATTCTTCACTCTGCTCACATCGTTGACGCACCCTTTGAGCTCAGCCTTTGTTCCTGGGTAGTTGCATCCAATAAGCACTGCAAACTTTGCCAATGAAAGGAAGTGAAGATTGAAGAGGATTAACAACAAAAAGAAATCAACAGTGGGTGAGGGATTCGTATAACTTTTAAAGAAGCCAATTTTGGAAATATTCAAGTTCTGCTAGCTTAATGCAAGGAAAAAGGGCGAGATGTGTTTCAATTTGCTTGTTGAGTGAATGGAGATGGTGAGGAGTGGCTATGGAATTTGGTTTGGTGGTGAAGAGTGACTATACTTGGTAAGAGTTCTAGGTTGGTGATTGAAGCTTGAGTTTCTGTTTTGATGCGGTTGGTGGTGTTGCTGTGAGGGGAGTTATGGTTTGATTGGAGGAAGGGGTTTGAGTGGTGATTCTCTGTCAGCCAGAGAGTTTGGGCAAAGAGAAGGTGTAGATTGCAGAAAGAGATGGGAGAAGAGTGTTCCACAGATAAAGGAAAAGAGTTGGAGGAGTAAGACGAAAAATACTGGGTGTGTGGTTTGTTTTGGTAGGAGAATGGGTTGGTAAGTAAGAGTCGATGGAGGAAGAAAGGTTGCCGAGTGGTTTTACTTTTACGGTTAAAGTAAGATTTTGGTTCCTACACTTCACACGAATTCTCGATTTGGTCCCTATACATAAAATATTATTAAAATGATCCCTATACATACAGAAAGTCTCCATTTGGTCCCTGCCGTACAAAATTTTAAGGACTGATTTGATAATTTTTTGCTCGTATAGGGACCAAACGGGTAACGTATAGAGACCAAATGGAGACTTTCTTTATATTAGGGACCATTTTAATAATTTTTTATTTATAGGGACCAAATCGAGAATTCGTGTCAAGTGTAGGGACCAAAATATTCCTTTAACCTACTTTTATATATCCCTTTGGTGGTGGGTATACTGAAACAAAAAATAAATAAATAAATAAAGATATTTGGATATATAATTTAAATATTTGTATAGATATTATAGAGTTTATAAGTATTTTTTTGAGAGTGATGAATTATATTATGATAAATAAATAGGGAGAAATATTTTTATACAATATTATTATTTTTGTGTTTAATATCATTACTAATAGGATAAAAAAAGGAGGGGGGGTTGGTGAGAGTAGTTGAATCATATAGTCACGTATGAGAGAATCGGTAGAATGGAGTGTACTATGCCTGTGCCAAATCGATGAAAAATAAAGTAAACAGGGAATAAAACAAAACCAAAAAAAGTGAATAGTAACAAAACAAAAGGAAAAAAATAAAAGGATTAAAATTATTTTTCGTCCCTTAAATTTGAGTAATATTAGTTTTAGTCTCCTGTTTGAAAAACATACTATTTTAGTCTCTCGATTTTTAAAATGTATAAGTTTTAGTCTTCAAATGTATATTTTTGATTCCCAAACGTACGTTTTAAAATTATTCAAACATGCGTTTTAGTCCCGTTTGGGAATCAAAATAGACACGCTTTAGAATTTGGGGACTAAAAAAATACGTTTTTTTAGATGAGGGACTAAAATCGAATATCACCCAAATTTGAGGAACTAAAAACATATTTAACCCAAAATAAAAAGACAAATGCAAGAGAAGTTTTTCTTATATATTGTAATTGAAGTGGGCTATGAGATTGAGCTTTTTTTTTATGTATGTTGATATTTTTACCTTTTTTCATTTTTTAGATTTTAATAAAATATTAATTAAAAACACAACATTAGGACAATTTGGTGTTCACACTGATCATTACACTTTAACATCATTATGCTTTAACCAGATTATTCAATCTTACATCTTAGGAAAAAAAAACAACTTAAATCAAAATACTTCATGGCATGTCAATTCATTTATATAACATTTCTACCTTAAATACACATAATGGACTTGTACACAATCGAGTGAAATCTATTACACAAAATAATTTGATTTATGAACAAAATCATTGTAGTAAAGGCAGTAATGCCAGAAGATGATGTTAAGTCTTTAAAATGTCTGATGTGCATTTCCCTAAGTTTTGATGAGAACTAAACATTGGTTAATGATTTAATTAACCTTCATATCGGTTGCTAACCTGTCTATCGAGTGTGCGGATTAAATAAAAGAATCATCTATCCAACTGTGTAGTGATAGAAGCTCTCGTCCAACACTGCAGTGATTGAAGCTCACGTCCAACACTATAGTAATTGAAGCGCACGTCCAAAACGCAAGAGATAGAAACTTGCATCCACTAAAGTGATGAAAGCCAGCGTCCACTAAAGTGATGAAAGCCGGCGTCTACTAAAATGACGTGGCATTTGGAGCTCGTCCATTAAGGTATCAGAATGGCTCGTCCAATGGCATGGCATTTCTAGCTCATCCATTAAGATATCAGAATGGCTCGTCCAATAACGTGGCATATGGAGTTCGCCTACTAGGTTACGTTCAACCAGTTAAAGGAGTATCCGTCTAATGACGTGGCAAATGGAGCTCGTCCACTAAAGTAACAGAGGCTCTCGTCCACTAAAGTAACAGAGACTATCGTCCACTAAAGTAACAGATGCTCTCATCCACTAAAGTAACAGAGGCTCTCGTCCACTAGAGTAACAGAAGTGCTCGTCCACTAAAGGTGACAGAAGCGCTCGTTCACACTAGTCTTTGGACTTACTGAGTCCTTAATATGGAGCTCGTCTACTAGCCCGAATGAAAAATCTTAAATGGCTAGATAGACGCGATTAATTTCAAGATGGAAGCACTTATCTTATGATCGCGAATTCTATAGGGATTATAGGAATCGTATTTCAAGAACCAGAAAGAGACTTGAAGCCTTCTCTTCTACTCAGTTTCACGCTTATCAAGAAAAGTCAGAAGTTACTCTCTCAAGCAACCTTGGATAATCAGAACCAAAGACTAGTTAAAGAATGCTTCCAACATGCTTTATTCCCTAGTACCTCTGGTCCTTACACGAAAAGGGAAGTGTACTCAGCAAAGTACAAAAAGCTCTCTGCACAACTCTGATATGGTTGTATCACGATGCATAAAGCCATGATCCTTCATGTTAGAGTACAACCAACGTTCCTATTGCATTAATGGCAGCCCAGAACGACTCTATTGTATTAATGGCTGCCTAGAACGACTCTATTGCATTAATGGCTGCCCAGAACGACTCTATTACATTAATGGCTGCCCAGAACGACTCTATTGCATTTAATGAAGTTCTGCTTGAAGCCAACATCTGAGGGAATGCCTCTAACGGATCCAAAATGCTTGAAGACCAAAAATACAGAAGTCATTGAAGATGAAGAAGAATATAATACACATTGCATTAAAAAGTCATTACTCTGCGCATCAATTTCTTTATTCTTTCATTCTGTATTCTTCAATCTTTTGAAGTTATTACGCAGACTTTCCTAAGCTTTACATTTAAACCACTCTCTGAGTGTTAGTGAAAGATCTGCCTGTGAGAAGTTGTATTTATTACAAACCAAATCTCTCAAACAAACCTGAGTGAGCCTGAAGAGGCTAGGTGTGCAAACAATACTTGTCTTGAGCCTGAAGAGGCTAGGTGTGCAAATAATACTTGAGTCTGTAACCTGATCAGCTATAGTGGATAAATCTTGGTGCTGCCAAGGACTGGACGTAGCTCTTTACTTTGAAGAGTGAACCAGGATAAATAACTGTGTCGATCTCTCTTTCCTTAAACTCTTTAATTGCTTTAGTTTTCTTACGTCTATCAAGTGGTGTGTTTGCAAAAGTCACCCGTCCATCCTATATTCTTCCACTCGTCCAAATCTAGCCTTTTTGTTTGCGAAAAGATTTCAACTTTGCTTAAATTCTGATAAACACAATTCAACCCCCCTTCTCGTGTTTATAGTTATCTATTTCAGATGACATAGAGGGGAGGTGTTGCCTTAAAAACAGATATCCTAAGCTTGTGCAAGTATACACAATTGCATCAAGTAATACAGAGTAAGAAAGATCGTCCCACGAGGATTATAATGCTGTAGCAAGTTCTATTTTAGACTATATGCTCTTGTAAGTTAGAATTGGTGACAAAAGAGTTGTGTGTGTAGTGACAGTTAAACAGAACTTTAATCGAAAGCAGCAGAAAACTTGCCTTCCGGTTTGTATAATTCTTTTGTTGGTATTTTGGGAATTTCCCAATTATCAATATCTTGATTGATGTCTTCAAAACATATTTCCTCTTGGAAAGTGCTGCTTGGATTGTTAGGAATCTCAGATTCCTGTAGAGAAGGAGAAGAAGGTTGGGAAGATCGAAAATTTAGACTTAAAAGGGAGTGGGATAACATAATATTCAATTATATGATATCATTGTCTTCCTTTGGTTCCATAGCAACAGTAATTATAGATCTAAGTCTTACCTTGCTGAAAAGTTTTAATAAAACTTTACAAAATTTTTAAAATAACATTTTTCTACAAAAGTGTTAGATCTTATTATCCTTAACCATAGATGCACCTTTCTTTCTTAACCAAAAGCTACCTCAAAGTGCTTATGTTTTGTTTATCTTGCTCAAGCATGGACAAATTAGACTGATTGCCTCATTACCTTTTGAGGTCTTACTGCTACAGCTTTTACAAGACATACCAAAACATGAACACAGGTCCTTACCAGTTAAGAGGTTACCACAAACAAGTTAAGCATAATAATTTCACCAAAAAACTCTTTTTTTTTTACTCAACAAAGTATGGATCTTAGATCCATACTACATTCCTACTTCCCCATCTGGCTCTGATACCAGAGGGATGACGGCAGGGCCGTGTAGAGGAATTTTGGGGGCTTAGGCAAAATTTTTAAAGAAACTTAAAATTATATAAATTATTAATTCTCATTTTAATCTTCTAGCTTTATCATCAAGCAATTTTAACATTTCACTCTCAATAGGATATGAAGATGAGGAAAAAAAGAGAGGAAAAATGAGAGCGCGATGAGACATAAAGGCGGAACCTTGAATGTTGAAAGGTAACTAATGTTACGTCTTGTAAATTACTTTATTTGTGATTGAATCTCAATAATGTATGAACTATAGGTGAAATTAGGCCATATTGCTCAATACTTGCCAAGCCAATTACCATCACTACGTATATATTAAAAAGAAAAAGAAAAAAAAAAGTGAGACCTAAGGCCATGGCCTTGTTGGCCATACCATCTACACGGCCATGGATGACGGAGTATGGATCCAAGATCCGTACCTTGATGAGTAAAAAAAAATAATCACATTAGTCAGTAAAGTCTGACATGACACCTGATTTTATCAATTACACATTTATACTCACCCGTTTGAGACACTTGCAACTCACCTAGATCAATGACTCCAGTTGCAAAACCAACACCTACATGTGACAATTCAACACCAGCTAGAATCTACATGCATCTAGAATATACACATCTAAAATATACCACAAGAAGTAGTAGAGAAAATGACAATCTCATAATGGATACCTACCGACCAAACATCGAGATTCTCAAATTCTAAACAAGATTGAGTCTATGTATGGAGAATATGACTATTATATAATAGTAGCGAGTTTTGAAAGAAGTATATTCCTTTGAGGATAATTGTGAAATGTGAAGGTAGAAATGTCTTCGTATAAAACATAAAATACACGAGGGATGCCGACAATTTAACAAATTATCGGGTTTTTGGGCTAAATTGAATGAATTTACCATTCAAAACAACCTTTTTACTTTACTTGATCTAAACACTCTTTGTTTGGAGTGAAAATGAAAGGAAAGAATAACAAAGGAGACAAAATGGAAAGATTATATGCTTTTCCTCCGTTTGGTAAATGGGAGAAAAGAGAAGAGGGAAAAATAAGTGGGACCCATCCAAATTTTTTTCTCTCTCTCTTATGCAATGAAGAAAAAGAAGAGGAAGAGATATTCTTGTAACAAATGACTGAAATAGACAACTATAAACACGAGAAGGGAGGTTGAATTGTGTTTATCAATCTAGAGATATAAGTTAAAAACTTTTTCGCGCACAGAAACTAGGGATAGACAAGTGTTTTCACAAAGCATAGATAAGTGACTTGTCAGATGGGTTTTCAACAGAAAAACACACAACCATGCAAGATTTAAAATTTGTTTGATATTCACACTTTAACCCCTTTAGTTAGTTAACATATAAGATAAACAAAATAACTAAAGAGATAAGGATAGAGATAGACACAACTATTTTATCCTGATTCACCCATTAACAACTAGGGCTACGTCAAGTCCTTGGCAGCACCAAGTTTTCACCACTATAACTGATAAGGTTACAGGCTCCAAGTATTCTTTTCACCTAGCCTCTTCAGACTCCAAGACAAGTATTGTTTGCACACCTAGTCTCTTCAGGCTCACTCAGGTTTGTCTGAGAAAGGATTGTAATAAATACAATTTGCAAGTCTTTCACTAGCACTCAGAAGAGTGAATAAATGTGAAGGTTAGAAAGACTACGTAATAACTTCAAATGCTCAAGAAATAAATGCGCAGAGTAATGACTCTTTTAATGATGTGTGTTCTATATCTTCATCTTCAATGACTTCTGTATTTATAGGTTTCAATCATATTTAAACCGTTAGACATTCCTTCAGATTTTTGGCTTTGAGCCGAGCTCCATTAAATGCAATAGAGTCGTTCTGGGCAGCCATTTAATGCATAGGAACGTTGGCTGTACTCTAACAGCGATGGGCAGTGCTTTATGCTTTGTGCAGTAACCAAACCAGAGATGTTTAGGTTGCTTTTGTACTTACTGAGCATATTTCCCTTTATGTGCAACTTCCAAAAGTACTAGGGAATAAAGCATATTGTAAGCACTCCTTTTCTTGAGTTTCATGGTTGTTTTAGTGTCCGACCTTCTGAAGTTCTTGATCCTCGTGAGAGAAAGCTTCGATAACCTCTGACTGAGAAGACAGCTCTTAAAAGTTCCTCTGTCCTTGCATGTTCCTCATCGAAGGACCACAGACGGGTGAGAGCTTCATTAGACAAGTTGACTATTTTATGTAGATAGTCAACAATCAAGTCAGCAGACAGGTTGACTTTACTTATTAGACAAGTGTTCTCCATGTTTGATCAAGAGTGTCTTAGGACAGACAAGTGATAAATATACTTGAGAAGATAATCTGCACATTAGGTAGACAGGTCAGCAACCAAGATGGAATTCAATTAAATTGTTGATAAATGTTTAGTTTTCATTAAAACTTAACGCAAATGCACGTCAGACGTTTAGAGACTTAACAATCCCCCCTTTTTGATGGTGACAAATATTTAGATGATTTAACGAACCTTATAAAATATTAACATATAAGAAGCAGTTCATACAGACAGGTTAATTTTTTTGAGTCATAAAATGTTATGCAGACAGGTCTTAGCACACTATTTAAGATTTTATGCATATCATATAAGAGCTTTGAAAAACAATATGAACCTTGTTTTAGATATACCAGAGCTTATTATAACTTTGACAAATTTGAGTAAAGGAAATAACATAGCATTCTAGTTCAACAAAGTTCATTTAAGATCTTATAGACAGGTTCAAAGTTCATGTTCTGCTAAGACATGTTAACCAATACATGTTAAGGTTCATGTTATCTTTATTATCTTTCTTCCCTCTTGGCATCAGCAAAAAGGAACATAAGAGGTAGAAAAGCAAAAGAAAAACAAATAAAAAGAAAACATAATAAATATCAAAATTATATTTATATTGATCATCACGAGCTTGCACAAGGCAAGTTACAACAACTAGTGAGGCCTACTTAAAAAAAAAAAACAAAGACTCTACTCTTGCTTCTAAGGCTATCCTAGCACTACTTTCTTCATCTAATTGCTTAAGAGAAAATTAACCTCTAATTTCCTTCCCTTCCCTTCCAAAAAACAACTCACAAACATAACCTTAGTCATTTACCCTTTCCATCAAATTTGTTATAACAATGTTAACTTTCACCCTTAGTGGTTAGCATCTTGTTAGAGAACGCCATCTTCTTTATCATATGTGCATCTCCTCATTCCCTTCTGCCTTTAATTGAAAAGGGCGGATTTTCATAAATAATACAAATAGATCCCTATACAAATACATAATATATTTTTGGCTTAATAAAGTTTTTGGTCCCTAAAAATATAGGTCGTTGTCCTTATATTTAGTTTGCTTTGGTTTTTGGTGTTTCTAACTTTTAAATTGTTTTTGGTCCCTGTCATCAACTCCTTCTGTTAATTGTTGACATGGCAGACGGAAATCCAACTCAGCATTGCGACGTAACATTTTTTAATTTTTTTATTCCACCTGCATCGCCATGTGTCATTTAAAAATATAAAAAAATTGGTTTTGCTCCCTATATTTTTTCTTCCTTAGGATTTGGTCCCTGCAAGTTCAAAAACGCATAAGTCTGGCCTACCTGTGTGTGTGTGTGAGAGAGAGAGAGTTAAATAGGATGGTCTGATAAGCCTTATAAGCTTTTTTTAAAGTCTTAGCCCAACCTCTTTAGCTATATAAGCTTTTTAAAAAGCCTAAGCCTGACCTTTTTGTTAAATAGGCTAGGCCAGAGTAGGGCTTAAATAGGCTAGGTCATTGAGGGTTAGAACTTGAGCATGTGCCATATTGAACCACTCCGTGAAGAGCCGTGCAATGCGATATAAAAAACAAATAATAATATTTTTAATCCAAGTGACATACAAAATTATTTATTTATTACATGTGACAATGTTAATATGGCGCACCGTTAGCCACATTAGCACTTAACATATGAGAACTGATAACAATGACTGAATCCAACGTTTTTGAACTCGCAGGGACCAAAACCTAAGGAAGAAAAAGTATATGGACAAAACCAAATTTTTGTTATAGATTTTTTTTTAATGCCATGTGACATTAAAAAATTATATTTAAAGCCATGTGGCAGTGTTGACGTGGTGTAACACCCCGATTTTTCTGCTTTCTAAGACCGGTATAAATATAAATAAACATTTATATTTTTATCTGAAACTTAGAAAATGATTTTGGAAAAACCAAGGTCATATTCATATTATACTTATTTTTATAAGTATACGGTTAAATTTTGGGTTGAAAAATCAGACTGAACCCGGTCTGCGCTTTCACTGACAGTAAGATTTTACTGATCAGAAAACCTAATTTTGACTCGTGAACGAAATGAATAGATTTTATATCTCATTTCCAACGATATAAGTTATTTTGAAAATTTTCAAAATAAATAGGTTTTATACTTGTTTCGGGCGTAAAACCTAAATCGGATAATCGACGGAGTCGAGAACGGACTTGCAGAGACAAAACCCAACATCGGATCCTGAGATATCTTGCCACCCAGGGTGGTGAGTCATATGGGTGACTCACCAATGTAATGATTACATTTAGCAAATATCTAGATATTTCTTCAAAATAGTGTAAAGACCATTTTTCCCTTGGAATATTTTACCCTTGAACTTCCACCGAAATGCCAAGTTTGTCCCAACAATTTTGTGGACACAAATTAGCCACACCTCGAACCAATCCTCACCACATGTTTGCCATGATGTCTTTTGGAGTGAAATTACCATTATGTCCTTAAGTTGATTTTGTATCACAAAAATGTCATTTTGTAAGATTACAACTTTGTCCTGAAAATTTTAAGACTTGGACCCTTATACCCCCATAATCCCACGGTCCAACCCCCTTTGTGAGCCCATTTCATTGCTTTTTTAGTCATACTTCATCATCTTCATGAAGCTTTCTTCCATTTTCTCTAAAAATCCTTAAGTTTCCATAGCCAAAATGTGTGAAGCAACTACTTGATTCTTTGCTCATTTTCAAATTCCAAGAATCATCAATAAGCTATAGGTTCTTCATTTACTTTCATGATTCAAGGCCATGATCATCATTTGAAATTCCTAGATCTAGAACTTTGAAAATCTATAGAAAATTGTAGAAAAATCCTATGATCGATCATGGAACCAATTTCTATGATCTTATAATCATGTATATGTTTGTTATCTAAAAGCATGTGATCAAAAATTTTCTTATCTTTTATTCTAGTAGGGCCGAACCTACACATATATAAGTGGGTGAGGAAAGATTTTGTTTCAAACTTTGTTAAATAAGTGTTGATCCATGATCTCTAATCCATTTTTTTTGATTCAAGTGATTAGAAGATCAAACCATATTTTAAACCAAAATTCTATATATGGCCGAAAATCTTAACTTTGTGGTTAAGATGGTTTTGATTCAATTTTTGTTAAGTAAGCTTTGTTTATGTCTTGATCTTGCTTAAGGATCATTAATCCAAGAGTTGGTAAAATTTTAACATCTTTAGCCTAATTAAAATGAGTAGGCCGAACCTAGCTCTATGTTGAGTTAGAGGATTTTGTTTTAACTTTTGCAATATAATCATTGATTAGGTATCTCCAATGCTTAATGATCCTTAATCCAAAAACTTGCAAAATTTTATCATGTCTAGCCAATTTGACTCATGGAGGCCGAACCTATCATGTACTTTAGGAGTGATTTAGTTGTTTGATTGATAATTATTTGTTGTGGTTTGTTGAAGGATAAATTATTGTGTGAATCATGTAGGTGTTTTGCGGAGATCGGACGTTTGACGGAACTTAAATTCGGCAAGAAAAATCTTCAAGAGGTAAGGGGAGTACATGAGGGTTTTTTTCGATAGCTATATGCTATCAGTGAGTGGTCTGTAATGTTTGTTTGTGTTCCATTGTGGTGGTTTAAGTAATTAGTTTATCTGCTGTTAATTATATGCTTTTAATATAATTATCTAGCTGTTATGTGTTATAGTTTTTAATGCATGTTATAAATTGTATTATATGTTATAATGTTGACGTGGAATGTTTATGGATGTTGATTGTTGATTGAAAAGCCTGACAGTGGTCAGTGCTCAATTAAATACAAAGATAAAAGCATTAAAAAAACTTTATGAGAAATATTGAATATTTAATTGACGAGATATTGTAAAATAAAATGATTTACTTATTTGATTTATTGAAAATGAGGAATAGTCAAAAATACTATTATTTTAATGATTTATCGGTGTAAGAGTGATTTATGAGTCACAGTGAGGGCGTAAATGTGAAAATATTTTAGTACTGCTAATTTTTACGTAAGAAATTTCTAAATATTAGAAAATGTTACTAGAAAAAAATAAGTTTCAAAAATAATTTTGGTTAAAATGATTTTTGGAAGAAAATAAGTTTTAAGTTATTTTGATGATTTTATAAAACGAATTTCCAACGTAAAATGATTTTATGTAAAGTAGCTTTATACAACGGGTTATTTCCAACAACTTGGATAAGTTGAGGAAATTTTGTTTTTGATTTGTGTTTCAAAGAACGAAAATGATTTTAAAGATGAAAAACGAACCTAGTTACCGAGATGTCGGGTTCTAGTGTTCTATAGTGTGGACGGGTGTCCCAACAGTGAAGTGATGGGCTATATGTCCTAAAAATGTTATATTGATTTTTGTGCCCTAAAATCTACGAACCTAAGGCTGAATGCATCAGTCTAGATTTCCTTATTTGCACGTTTTGACTTGGAGTCTGTTTTATTGGAATGATTGATAAACTTAAATGTTTAAAAACATTGGATTGGTCGTAAGTAAGGGTGGCAAATGGATGGATTGAATAAATTTTTATTCGGATCTTAATGGATGGATTAAAAAGAATCCATTAATCCATTATAATCCCTTAACAATTCATTAAAAAAAATCTAATCCATCCATGATCCATTAAATAAAATCTATCCGATCCATCCATTAACAACTTTTCATGGATGGATATCCAATCCATCCACTAAAATTTATTTTAAGAAATTAAATAATTTTATATCTCTTTTATCCATCCATAAAATATTTCTAAAAATAAAATAATTTGTAAAAAAAATTAAAATATTATCTCTATCTCACCCTCGCTCTCCTCTTTCTTCCTCTCTATACCCTTTCTCTCTCTCCTTTTTTTTCCTACTCTCTTTCTATCTTTACTCTGTCTCCACTCTATCTCACGACCATTTTGTATTACGGCCATTTTTCTATTATTATATGGGAGTTATTGATTATGTGCATCTACAGAGGTTGTTTTGCCACAACGTTCTATGATATTGTTTTACGAAACTTGTTACGACTTTCTGTGCTTTCAATTAGTTAAATTTTTTTTTTAAAGTTTCTCAGCAAAAAAAAAGACAACGAAAAAAGAAAACGTACGTGATAACGTGGACTATAACTGGTGCTTGAGAACAATTAATTAGTTAATACTTAATGTAACAAAAAAAAGAAAAAAAAATGTAGATAAATAAAATAAAAAATAGTGAAGAAAAAAATAATAGGGAACGGAAGAGAAAATTAGATGGAGTGTTTTTTTTTTGTTACAAATGGAGGTTTTTTTTTATTTGGTGAAAAATAATAAGAAAAAAATAAATTGGTTTTGGAATGGATAAAAGTTGATCCATTACATTTTTGATTGTCGGTCCAATGGATTTTAAAAAATATTGGATGGATCATAAACCATCCACTAAAAATATAATCCAATCCATTTATCTTATTTTTTTTATAAATGGATGGATTGGATGGATTTTCTCATGGATGGACTGGATGGATGGTGGACAAATGGATCATTTTGCCACCCCTAGTCGTGAGCCTTTGAGCTTCGACAAGGAAAGAATGAACTCAAAGAAAATGATGTGAACAAAACGTTTTACATGCATTTTTGGGGCAGACGTGCCTACGCATTTGGACTTGAATTCTTGATGGGAAGTATTCATGATATTGCATCATTGTGCCGATGGACAATGAAACCATATCCACTGTGCCTCGTTTTGGACAATGATATGGCTAAATTAAAAACTGCCTTATTTGGCAACGATTAAAACCTGCCTTATTTGGCAAATATTAAAACCTGCCTTATTTGGCAACGAGAGCTTGATCATCTCATTTATAAATGAATGGTGGGTCTAGGAAAGGCCAGGCTACTTATGACTATTTCTGGAGCTCGGATATTAGTGATATTTTATAGGCCGAGTTAAGTACTATTATCGTTGGATGTTCTTGTGAACTACGTACAATGATGATTGGACCTCATATCCTACCAAGTTACTTACTTAAATAGTTGGAACTCGGAACCTTGACGGACCAAATAATTGATGTTATTGATATGGTGTGGGGATCTCCGGAGATTAATTACAGAATTTTAGATGACGAATATTGAAGTGTTATGCATTGGTTTTAAAAATGATGATGACTGTCGGGTATGAAACCCTTTGATAAACTAGTTGTTTATTATCTCTGTTGTTATAACTATACATGTTATATGATGTTTTGTGTGTCGCGCATGTATCGTTTTAAAATCCATATATTGGTTTTCACCCTTGCGTTTATCTGATCATCTGGTTTTTCTGTTGTACCTTGGTACATGAGTACAGATGTTGCAGAGGAGTTCCTTCAGTCACTTGGAGACTTAAGTCCGGACTGCGGGAAGAGGTGTGTGAACATAGGGATAATCATGGGAGTTTATCAGTGAGTGTCTTGTAGAGCGATCAGCTTAGGTTTGTGTTTGAGGATGTCTGTTTTAAGAAGCTTAGTATGGGTGTCTTGATAATTTTCATATAGTATATAAGAAAATAGTATATAAGAAAAGACTTTTGAGAAAAGTTTGTATGGTGTAGAAGGTTTGTTTATAAAAAAGGAATTGGTGTATATGTATTGTTAAGTACAGTGTAGACATACTGTTTTTGCTGTGTGTATCATAATCTTTCGAAGTGTGAAGAAGAAAAATTTTTACTCCCAGATTTTATGACTTAAAGTAAATCAATTTCCGAAAGTAACCAGCAAATTTCTTTTAATTTATTTCCGCACGTGTTCACAAAGTAATGCCCAAGGGGGGTGTTACACGTGGCACCATTGCAAACTGTTAGCAACGTCAGCACTTAACGGTGCATCTTGACGGTAGAGACTAATTCCAAAATTTTAAAAGTTAATAATATTGAAGCCAAGCGGAAAAAAGATAGGGACCACAACCAAAATTACCTATATTTGTAGGAACTGGAAAGTTCATTAAGCCTATATTTTTTAACGAAAATGTTGCGTATCCCCTCTTAAACTTTGGCCTATTTGCAAATAGAAACTTTCAACTATTTTTTCATCTCAGTTAGTTCTTAAACTCCTACTATCAGAAAACTAATCCTTCAACTAAATTATCGTACTAATTAGTCTATAAACCCCTACTATCAGTAAAATCAATCTTCCTGTTAACTCTCAGTTAGATCACTAATGATGGATAAACTCGATAGTTCATTACTTCATTTTTCCTAAATCCAAATTGTGGATTGGACTTTTTTATTTTTATTTTTTTAAATAAAATAAGAACAAAATTCGGAGGGGACGAAGGGAAATAAGCGCCACATGTCATCCACATTCTAGAACCATCGCACGGGAGGCGACCACCGCCCAGAACCACAAGGTCTAGCCGCATCTTGAACAACGGGAGGAAGAAGAGGATAATAGAAGTGTTCGAGGCTTGGGGTTTTGTTCTTATTTAATTTGAAAATAAAATAAAAATGTAATCAATGGTTTGTATTAAAGCGAAATGAATAGTTGAATTTAAGTTTAATTATTGAGTTCATCTCTAAATTATTTAAGGATTTTTAAGTAGGTCTCTGAATTAATTTTTTTTAATTAAATCCTAGAACATATATAAATTTTTCATTGGGTCCTTGGATATATATAAAATTTTCAATTATATCCCAAGGATAACAAATCTATTAATGAACTGTGACATTGAATGGGATTGACACTCTTCAATAATATGAGTTTAAGGATTAATTAAGATAAAAATATTAATTAAATGATTGATTTTACTTATGTAAGATTTAAGGACTAATTGGAAAAAAATTAGTTAAAAATATCTAATTGCAAACACATCAATATTCAAATATTTTTGCCCCATCCAGGTTATTTCCTAAACCAAATAGTCACGGACAGAGTTACAGTACAGACACCAGATTTCCTAATCCCAAACCCTCGGAATAGTAAAAACGCCCACTAACACCCCTCTTGTGATCGTTTTGGCGGTTAATACCCCTTCTTCAGCTCCAACTCCAAGCAATGACCAAGAAGATAATATTGAAGAAGAGGGCAGTGTTGATCGGATTAAACTACCCAGGACAGATCGACCAGCTGAGAGGGTGCATAAATGATGTTCGGAGAATGAAAACATGCCTCATTAACCGATACGGGTTCTTAGAGGAAGACATAGCTATCCTCATTGATAAAGATCAAGCTCACACCATACCCACCGCTGATAACATACGATCCGCGCTGTCCTTGCTGATCGGGACGGCGAAGCCTGGCGATGTGCTCTTCGTCCACTTCAGCGGCCATGGCAATCGTGTTAGAGCTGATCCACCGGACAGTAACAACACCGGCTACATTGAATTCGTTGTCGCAGCTGATGGAAAGCATATCACTGGTGGTCTAGTCATTCATTTCTTTTATTTCTCTGTTTTTCATATGAGTCTGAGTTTCATTATGAATCAATTATGAGGTAATTAAAAAACTACTTTTAGATTGACTGAGCATAAATTATTATTTAATTATTATTTTTTATCTCTGTCTTTTACTTTTATTAAAATGACTAAAAAGGGCAAGATGCTCCGCTATGGACACCGTTTAGGCGAGGTAAGGCTCCCTTCTCTTTATTAAAATGGGTATTTTCTTTTAAAAAAAGTGATTTAGTTTTTTTTTACCACAAAAAGTGATAGTTTTAGATTTACTTATTTGTTTGTTATGACTTATGATCCCACAGTAGATGTTTTGACAGGGTATATTCCAAGAATGGTTGTTTTTGGCATCTTCTTAATTTGGTAAAGCTAGTATTATTATTGAATATTTTTTCGAGGAATAAATTTCCATTTCGACTTTTTGAAATGTGGACGACATGCATTATTACTATAAGGGACCTGAATTCGGATTCAAACTTTTAAACCTTTTTGCTTTCACTTTTTTGTTCTATCTGTTTTGTGTCAAACAATAATAATGAGGGAGCTGAATATTTATTTTCTGAAGACTGTATTTCTGTAACATGATATTCCATTGGTATGATTATGTGGAACGAAGCAATACTAATTGTGTCATGTTGTTGGTCATGTAGATAATGACTTCAAGGCATTTGTCGATAGGGTCCCTAGGGATTGTTCAATTACAATCTTAGCAGATTGTTGTCATAGTGGTGGCCTGATCGAAGGTCTTAAGGAGCAAATAGGAGACAGCACAAAGAAACGGCTTCCAAATTCACGCTCTGTCTTTGAATTTGGAGACTTTTATCATGGGGATTATAGCTATGTGAACTATAGATCTTTGCCTTCAAACCAGTCTGATATACTCAATCAGAAAACAGGGGAGGATGCTTGCTCTAAGGTGAAGTTTGGCTTGGACAGAGGCAAACGTGAAGGGAATGATGAACTTTCGGAGAAGATCTGTGAACTGGTAGGGCCAGCTGTTGGACCAAGTAAGAACAACCTTCCAAATTGTGGAATTTTGTTTAGTGCTTGTCAGAGTTACCAAAAAGCACGAGAGGTATCATTTTCTGGAAATTCTGATGGAGTTTGTGGAGTTTTTACCAATGCCATTCTGACTATAATTGAGGAGACCAATGGTCAAGTTACAAACCGGGAACTTGTTACGAAGGCTGGGAAGATACTTAGGAGGCAGGGTTTCTATCAAAAACCTGGACTCTATTGTAGTGACCCCTATGTTGATGCTCCTTTTTTGTGTGCTGCTCACATAAAGATACGGAGAATGAAAATGCGTCAGTTGGCATTGCTCATATTTTTCTTTCTGGCTTTGGGACCATTAATATGGCCTCACATGGATTCAAAATAACATTAAAGGTTACATGGCATCTATTAGTCACTAAAATGGCTCCAAGAAGTTGGTTTTTGATAGAATATAATGATATTCTTTGATCTATGTAGCTGATCCCATTTAGTGAGAACACTTTTTTTGGCATAGACTAGTAATGCTAGATTTCTGGCCAGTGCTGTGTGTACTTGTGGGAGCACCTTTGGACCATTGTGCTGCGTGTACTTGTATATTTTTGTTGTTGTATTATAATTTATGTGAATGCTGTACTAAATTATTTTACTTTTTTTCTTTGAAAGCAAGATAGCAATTTTTGTATAGTACCATATTTACCTTATATGGATTTTAAATTTTCTCCAAAATCTCTAATGAAGTAGCAGAGTTGCAAGTATGCAACCATGTGTTTGACCTTCCGGCAAGATCATAAGTTGATAGATGTCATATGAAATTGGTTTGTGTTAGTATATAGTGGTTGCTTTACTGGTTACTTTGCAAATACCTACAATAACCAGGACAGCCCTGTGTGTTCTTGGACTGAGTTGGTTCTTTTGTCTCAAGTCAGGTTTAGAATTTTTCATGGGACATTGCCTGTTTAGAGTGTGTTCAGGGATGAAGCTAATGTTAGCTTCTTCAAATCTGTCTTGTTTCATGGACCAGTGAAGTGGTTGTGTTTTTATTAGTGGCTATTGCCTAACTGGTTTTAATGGAAAGTATAAGAATCTTTTTGGGGAATATTTGTACGTTGTGATTATTTCCTTTTTGGGTAGTATTGGACATTGCTGTGATGGCAAAACATCCAAATTTGCATATGCTGTGCAGGAACAGTTTTCGGACATAAATCCTCCAGATTACCATGTTGTTATTATTCCAGGTAGAAAATGTGTCTGGCAACTGTGTACTTCTTGCCTTATTTCTTTCTTCTGTCTCAAAACTGCTACCTTGTATACTTTTCCTGATTAACTGTGCAGAAAAATATCTATACGCGTCACTTGTCAACTTTGATTTTATTCTGTTATCACTGTCATCATTAGATGATGATATGATATAAGTCTTGGTAAACCTTTTAAAAGTTTGGAGTTTGTTTTTCTTATAATTAAAGGGTGAGAATGTTCAGGATTTTAATTATATCTTATGCCATGTTCAACAGCAAGCATTCAAGGCTGGTCCTGAGAGATTTTGGGTGTCCTGGACGAACTCAGGAAAATGGTACCTTTATAATCATTTGAAGATTGTCCTCCTTGCATTTTTTACTGCAAAATCTTTAATAATCCGATCATTATCAAGATTTTTTAAAAAATCATTTTCGATAGAAATCAAAGCAAGACTATTTAATCTACATTGTGACATAGTAGATCGTAAACAAGATTTTAATAATTTCAATTTAGAAAAACTTCTATCAGTTGATGCAACAGTAACAGGATAATATGTAAAAATTTTATAAATTACATAAATTTATAAATTTTTATATAACATTTATATATACTATGTAAAATTTTACACTATCAGGTGCCTCCAAAAAATTGGGGCCATGGGAGATCGTCCACCTCGACCGTGCTCAGGACCACCTCTGCATGCATTGTCAATGTCAGGTTGCATGTTGTTTGGATTTTTAAGGTGATGATTGTTTAGTTTGCCATGTGAGGGTTAATTGAAGGAAATGGAATTTGGTTCTGGGAGTTCAAAGATTGGGGATGAACACAGAACACTAACTAAGGAGACCTAGACAGAAGAGTATATCCTTATATTCTTATCAGGGAAAAACTGTTATGAAGAAGCAATTAGCCAAAGGTCAAAACACCTCCCCCCTCCCCCAATAAATTCGTTGGTGATTCCAGATTTTGGTTTTTAATTAGTAAAAGCTCAGCAAGCCTCAGTTTTTCCATGAAGCTCTTATTTTGAATACCGGTTACTAATATCTCCATGGTTTCCTTCTTGTTCTTGTTGCATCTTTCTTGCAGCAGAATCTCTTCCTTGATGGACTCCAATCAACTATTGTTTCTTCAAAGTCGCGACCATGCTTAGACTTTTGCAAGCACTTGCACTTGATGCAGTTCCTGTGAATTCTGAAACGAATGAGTGCTCCAAAGCCTCAGTTGAAAACATGCGAAACAGTGGCTCTACATCTCAGTATAGCGCATGGTAGAATTGAAGTCCGAAGATTTTAAGTTCCTGTGGGGCTTTTCTCTTCTTGGTCTGTTTCAATCACAACATCCTATCCTTTGCAGACCAATTCTATGCAAAATATGTTGCATTTAAATGAAGTGAATCCCTCTGTCTTCAAATTATATGAGACTGTGTTACTGGTGTTTGAATTTCTCTCTACTGAAAGATTTTTTTTATTCTTTATCAAGAGGGATTACTTACCAATACCATGGATATTTGTGAAGAGCTGTTACATTACTAATTTGTTTCTTCTAATCTAGACTAAACTTATGGACTTGCCCGTGCTGGGCACTTCTTATAATTTGTTTTTCTAATATTTAATTTTAAATTATTTAAATATTAAAACAATTAATATAATATATTAAAAATTATGGACTAAATGCTATCACTTATTGTCTATTGATATTATTTAATATTTATTGATAGAACACTTTTTTTTTATTAATATTGTTTTCATCTTCACTTGATATATTTTCAATGAGAATTGGATTTAAGTAATAACTTTATATTTCTGTCAAAAAAAAAGGCATCAAATTTATTTTTTGGATGATAAATAAATATAAATGAATAAAGTTTTGTATAATGTGTTGTGTATATAAATTAATTTCACAAAATATAGTGTATTTAATTATATATATGTAGATATACACAATTTCATTTTAAAATCACAATATATGTTTAGCTATTTTTTAATGTTTGATTTAGATTTAATTCTATATTGAGTTAATAATTTTGAATTTCTTTTAAAGAAGAACACCCTTTGTAACACCCCGATTTTTTTGTCTTTCTATAATATATGCTTATGTATGTATGTGCATAATTAGTATATTTAAATCTTAAGTTGAGAAATTATTTTAATAAACCCAAATTACTTTCATAATTTATTTTATAGTGGGAAGCTACTATTAAATTTCCGGTGGAAATTTCAAACGAAAACGGTTTGCGTTCTCACTGTCAAGAAAACTTTACTGGCCCGGAAAATGAATTTCGACTCGTAAAATAAAGTTTTAATTTTTCCTAACTCAATTATAACCATTTCCATGATTTTAGAAATTTTCTTCAATAAATGTTTCAATATAAATTTTCCAGGTAGAAAAATTTACGAAGGAAAATACAATTGGTTTTCATAGTCGGGAAAATCAATGAAACCAGAAAAGAAAAAAAAACTATTTAAAATGGATTTGACAAATACTTGAAGAGACTTGATTTGATGTGAGAAACTTGTTAGATTTGACATGAATAGTATTTTCATTAATTACATAAAATCATTATTTCAAAGTCTTGCAAGAAACCTTATTTTATATATTAAATTTAGCTTTTTATTTTCAATTTTTTTAAAAAAATCCTCTCTATTCCTCTCTCACACAGCAGCTTCCCCTCCCCCTTTTTCTATAAATACTCACCTCACACTTTGTTCTTCACTTTTCTCATTCTCTCTCAAACTCACTCACCAACTCATTCTTCATAAATACCACTTCTACATTTTCCCTTCTTTTCCTCTCCCCCTCCTCACCTCATGCCCTCTCTCCCTCATCACTGGCTCTCTCATTTTTTTTTCTCTCCAACACTTTAAAGATCATCATCCTCTCTACCACCATCCATCACCACTTTTTCATCATCAAACCTTACATGAAAATGAAACTACACTTCTAGATAAACCACAATCTCCACTTGAAATTATCAACAAACATACCCATCCCCCATTTCCTCTCTTGGCTGAATCTACCATGGTTGAGCAAGGAAGGAACTTTTGGTCATCTACAGCTCAAGAACTTCAAATCTTTAGAGCAATGGTAAGGATTTAATTTCTAGTGTTCCTTTCTCTACATTCCAACCACATGCAAGCCCATTCCCTTGAGTTTTCATTCATGCATGTGGATGAATCCATCACTAACTTTTATATCCATCATAGAGGACCCGTTTTGGAGCTCAAAGGATAAATCTTACAGCCTTTACAAGTTTGGAATCACGATGGTTTAGGATCTTCAAGAGGTAGTGGGGAGATCCTCTCTAAAATCTTTGCTTGAATCATTATTTGATAATAATGGTTACTAATTTTGGTTGATATATGTTTGCATGTATGTTTTTTAGGGTCTAGGATCCTTACATGTTGATTTTATGACTTGTGAATGATGCTAGAGTGAAGATAATAACTTGGTGTGGATGAACATATGTAAAATATAAATCTGGCAGCATGACATACACTTATTCGTGATCCCACAAATTGTTATAGAAAACATATTTTTGAAAAATAAATACATATTTGGAAAGAAGACTTCTGGGGCTTTAATTTGATATATAATATGTAAGTATTTGGATAATATTTACTAGGTCAAAACAACTGTCAAAGTAGAACCAAATTCTGTCTGCGAAAATATGTACATAGTTAGTTCCATGGTGATTTTAAATATGATTTTGAAGGGTAAAAACTCTTATAAACTTTCTGGGTTAGTACTGAAGTATATCTAAAGTTTGGTTGAAGATTTGATATTTTTACATATGTATATAAAGAGAAACAATTTCATAAAGTTACATGTTGATGAACTCGGATTTCTGGAAAATCGTGTAAAAACAGAGGCAGTGTGGGATTTTTAATAAATTAATGCCTTCAAATTTTGACATGGGACCAACGACAATATGTTTAGGTGTGATTTCGGTACTTTCCATAAAATTTTCAAGGATTTTGAAGGTTATTTGAATGATCATTCACAATTTAAACCCACTGCTATCCTGAAAATGATTTTATAAAAGAGCTCACTCAAATTTTTGAATGGAAAATATGATTTTAAAAATAATGTATTTTAACATGATCAAGTAAAGATTTTTGGCATGAAATGGACTATAAACCAGTGATTAATATAAAGATACAAAATATGGGATTAAAGTATATATATATATATAAAAGTAAGTCTTGAGCAAAATGTAATCCAAGAATTTATCAAACATCTCTAGCATCATTTTTCCAGCAATGGCCCAAACCTATACTTAGAAAGATAAGATGACTTTGTTGTTTTAATTTAAGACGTTCGCTTAATTCTTAGAATTGTGGCACGCGGTGGGCAAAGGAAGCTCGCTCTGGGCAACACGGAAACAAAGACCGTCGAATCAGGTAAGGGGAGAAAGCCTGAGGAATAATTATGTTATGATGACTATAAGTCATGTGTGTTTGTTTTGATGTGTTTGATTGATGTTGATATGTGGCTGTTTGGTAGGATTTTGAGTTCATAATGTGTGGATAATTTATGAAAAATATGAATGTCACTTATATATGTTGAAGTTGTTTTATAAGTGGTGTTGATTTATTGAAAAAAAAATGATGAGTGTTACTCATATATGTTGAAGTTGTTGTATATGTGGTGATGATTTATGAGAAATATGAATGTTGCTCATATATGTTGAAGTTGTTGATGTGCTGTGATTGTTGCATGGATGCCTAACCAATGGTTAGAGCTCAAATAATAAGGATAAAAGCTTTAAGAAAATATTTACAAAGAAAATCATAAGTAAGAATTTCTTTTAACAAGGTTTTGACAAAAAGGGGGAAAAATATAATTTTAATGTTTAATGAAAATTTTAGAAAATAAAAACAATTTTTAGGAAGGAAATTCAATTGAAAACTAGATGATTTTACACTAAGAAAAATCAAACTTTGAAAAGATTTCATGGTAAGAAACCATGAAGAGAAACAAATTTATTTTGAAGTTTTGGAAAATATTTCTTTTAGTAACGTTTTAATAAAAGAGAATTTTTTTAGAATTCAAAACAATTTTATAAAGGAAAATTATTTAAGCTGAAAGATCTTATTTTGAAGAAAAACACAATTTTGAGAATACTTGTAGTGAAGTACCATAGAAAATGGGATTTTAGTTTCCAATGTTCTTAGGAAGAGTTTTTCTTCAAAAAGGTTTACTATATTTTTTAAAAGAAATAGACTTTTATAAAACAAAAGAGATTTTTAGAAAAAAGAAGAAAAAAAGAAATGGAGTTCCTAAAGTTTAAAGTTTTAAAAAATGAACTTCAGAAGAAAATGTTGTCGGAAAGAATTTATTCAAGTAAAAATACTTGGTAACTTAGATAAGTTACGGAAGTTTTGATTTTATATTTGTTTTTCGCTGAACAAAAAATAACGTTGAAAAGAGATCCTAGTAACTGAGACGTCAGGATACTAGAGTTAAAGCACGTGGATCCATGATCCGTATCACAACGCTGTGGACTGTGTGTCCTATATATAAAGTTGTGGACTGTGTGTCCTATATACGTTGTTCTGGACTGTGTGTCCTAGACACATTGTTGTGGACTGTGTGTCCTATTTTCGTTGTTGTGGACTGTGTGTCCTACATACGTTGTGATAAAACGTGGTGAAAGTAGTAAAAAGGTGAAAGTTGTTTTCTACGACCACAAAGTCTAAGACTAGTGCACAGGTCTATGACTGCTGTGAGTGGACACTCGGACTTAAACTTCCTGTGTTGATAATGAAAGTTTTAAAACGTTGAAAATTTATGGATGATCGTGAGCCTTGAGCCTCGACGAAGGAAAGAGTGAAGCACAAAGAAAAATTGCGAAAATAAAATGATTTTTTCATGCATTTGGCAGACGTGCCCAAAAGTTTGGTGTGAATGCCTTGAAGGGAAAGGTATCTCATGCGACGGTGTATCATTGGTGCCTTGATGGACCATGATTTCCACGAGCCTTGTTCACTGTGCCTTGTGTAAGACGGTGTGCTCTGGAACCCACGTGCGTTGATTACTGTGCCTTGAGTTGGACAATTGCTGTGGGAATTAAGTTGAGCCATGTACATGTGTGGGCTATTTGTGCCCGAGTGGCAATTGAGCCTGATTAGCTCACTATTTTTCAAAAACTACATGGAGTTGGGGTCTCCGGAGACTAGGACAAAATGTTGAAATATAGAAGTGCCATGTTTTCAAAAAAAAGACGACAATTGTTGACTCGTATGATTATTTGTGAGAATTTATATGTTGAGTATGAATATTTAACTGTATCTGTTGCTCTATGTGGGCATGTGGTCGTCATAATTCATCCATATATTGGTATCTCACCCTTATAATATATCAGGTTTTCCTGGTTCTTTGATGTTGTACCTTGGTACACTAGGACAGGCGGTGCCAAGAAGCTCCTGACCCCACTCGTGGATATTAATCCCGATCTTTGAAGAGGTGGGTGATTATTCCAATGGTAAGAACTACCGAGTTCTTTCCAATAGGTGTCTATTAGAACGACCAGCTTAGGATGTTTCCTTTGGGTTGTGTGCGTTTTAGAGAAGTCGATATAGGCAGTTCTGAAAAACCTTGTGTAATTTTGTAACTTCAAGATGAAAGATTATTTCATGAAATGTATATGCTGAGCTGCTATGATTTATAAATAAACTTAGTCTTTGTGTGTTAGTAAAATACAGTCTGATTTCATTTTAAGTGATGCGTAAATCATTTTGAGGTGAATCCTAGAAAAGAAAAATTTTACCCCCATATTTTCAGACCTATGAAGATAATAGAAGTTTTTCTGAAAGCAACCAGTAAACTTTCTTTTAATTTATTTTCGCATGTGATTACGAAGTAATGCCCAAGGGGGGTGTTACACCCTCCATCTGATATTGGGTCTTAACTTTATTGAAGCCGGATACGAAGTTAACTATATGGTAATATGATTTGGAGTATAGACTCAAATTGGGCGTTACAGATATAAAAAATGTACAACAACAACAACAACAACGATTAATTTGTACACCAATTTTTTTTTCTTTAATTGGTATACACTGACAGTGTAAAGTTTTTTTTACACTGTCAACCAATCAGAAATTGACACAACATTTAATACAACTTTGCAAGTCTTTATGGTAACACTCAGATTGAAATAAATATGACTGCGAATTAATATCAAATGATTAAAGAGATAATCAATGAAGGAATGAAGAGTAAATGAGCAGAGTAAATGCTTCTTGAATATATTCAGAATCTCTTATCTTCATCTTCATGGTTTTCATTATTTAAAGGCTTCAATCAATTAATTCGTTAGACACAGCTCCAGAAAGTGAATTCGTTTAACTTGAACTTCTGGGATGCCATTAATGCCAAAGAGTCGTTCTAAAAGTTCATTACATGCTCGGTGACGTTGAGCTTTGACATGTGTGACCAAGAGTGCACTTTGTTCTGAAGAGTTGTTGTTTCAGAGATGTAGCAGCAGAGCTTTTGTACCTGCAGTAGAGAACTTTCCCATTTCAGTGCAACACTCAGTTCACCTTTTGGAAAGTATTTTTGCTTTGTACTTGAAATAACTAAAAGCAACTGACTTGGTACAGAGGTAGCTTATTTATTCCTTAAAACCTTGAAAGAATAATTTCTTTATTATTCATGCTTGGTGCTTTTGTCCAGAGGTCTTCGAGGTGTTCAAAAGAAGTATCTTGATCAAAGGATGTTGACTTGGACTTTGTTATGATAACTGATCAGTAGACGAGTGCAGTAGAGTCCATTTTTAGATGAGAGAACTGATCCAGCTTTTAGGAGAGTGTGCAAGACTTTTTCAGACGAATGACCCACTGATAGTGAGACACCCCGTTGTACCCCTTTGTTTTATTAGATTAAAACCTTAATAATTAACTTCTTTATCGTACGCCTAACGTGAAATACGTAAAAAATTAAAAAACTTAAATTATAAAGCATACAACTTCTGAAAGTTTACGCACTACACTGTATATAATAAATTCATACCCACATTTGTCTTATACACATAATACAAAACACTGTTGAGGTTGTCTTCTCAGTATGATCCCTCACAGGTATAGACTTAAACAAAATGTTATACTTAGAGGAAAAATATAAAATACTTCAAAAGACACACTGGCCATACTATCTAGACCCTATCACCATGGGTCACAGCTCGACCTCCAGCTTCCGATTCATAGGGAGTTCCATCCAACTCCTCATCATTAAGTTCATCCACCGGGTCTTCTAGTACGATCCCATAATAAAACAAAATACAACAAACAGAAAAATATAGAGGATAAGAAACATTTCTATCATCAAAAGCGGAAAAGAGTACACAGTATATCATACAATAAATGTCACAGACAATCATCACTCTAAAACCACCTAAATCCTCAATTAACAATATCATTCTCTACCCTCAACTCATGCAATCTAAACCTTTATGCTGACATGGCCATCTCTACTCCTGTCACGTTAGTCAGTAGTCCAGAACTATTTAGGGTCAAAACTCAGTGCGCCCCTATTCCTTTATCTCTTATAGGAAATAGTGCATAAGCACAGTATGCGTCACTATTTCCCCTATTGGAAATAGCACATAAGCACATAACAAATAATAACTCGGTGCGCCCCTATTCCCTTACCTCTCATAGGGAATGGTGCATAAGCACAAGTATGCGTCACTATTTCCCTCCTTGGAAATAGTACATAAGCACAAAACATACAGTAATTCAATGCGCCACTATTCCCTGATATCTAATAGGAAATAGTGCATAAGCACGATATGCGTCATATTTCCCCCATTGGAAATAGATCATAAGCATAAAAGACCTTATAATTCGGTGCGCCACTATTCCCTAATATCTAATAGGAAATAGTGCATAAACACGGTATGCGTCACTATTTCCCCTCAAAATAGCACATAAGCATATAAGACATTTTTACTCTATCTCCGATGGGATACTCATAACAACACGTCCAGAACTAAAAGATTATATTTATCAATGCATCTATATGAATCTCACTAGCTACCTCGCATCAATAACAACCTAGTTCCTCAAGCTCTCATCATAGCCTCCACTTGCATTCTATGTCACATCTCATCCGTCAGATAATTTAATTTAACTAAGCACCTCTAAGTCAATTCATTCTCTCACCCAAACAATTATCTCCCGAACAACATATATCTTTGCTTAAAATCATCTAAGCATAGTATTAAAACCAGGCAGATCATGCACAACACATTAATCAACAGAATATTCAAATATCTCAATATCATATAAAACAATTTATCGCAACCAACTCATAATAATCAAATCAAATAAATAACAAAGTCAGACTCTGTCACGGCCTGGCCGTGATGGTCATCACGGTCGTGATAGACATCAAATGCATGAATTCTACAAAAAAGAACATGTCACGGCCTGGCCATGACAACCATCACGGCCGTGACAAACAACAAACAACAAACATCCTTAATATCATAAATATTCAAACATCAAAATAATACGTCACATGCATATGAAATACCTAAACCAGTGTATCACAGTAAATTCAACAACATAAAATCAGGCATCCTCAATATCATATAATCAACTTAATGCCGATAAACCTACAATCCCCAAATCACCATTGGTTTTACAGAAAAGGTTTCCAAAGTGATTTTGGTCTTGTCGATTACTCGACTACTAGTAGGGTTTACATCACCCTACACAATTATTATATAATATACTACTTATCGTTTCCGACCATGGAATGGTTCTTTCCCCCACCTTAAAGGTGTTCAGAATTTTCCAAGCACTTGGCAGCAATGCAGTCAGCTCCAAACAGTTCCCAGAAAGTAATTTCTGCTTCCCCAAAGTAAGCACGAACATGAAAAACATCCCAGAGATTCGATCCAAGCATAGAAACAACCAGACAAAATACTAAATTAATTTCTCAACAATCACACTATAAATCTATCTTACTACATAATTAATTTCTCAAAAACCTCATCGATTTAAATCAAAACAGATTTGGAGTTTTAGGCTAAAGATGAAAATTGGGGAAAAATCAATTTAACAAGAGATTGACAAAAATTGATTTAGGGAGACACTTAATCATGCTCCCAATTTCAGAAAACACCAATTAATTTCAGATTTTGAGAACTAAAATCAAAACCTAGGGTTAGGGTTTGAGGAATAAAATTGAGATTCTTGAATCTGAACAAAGGAAGTGAGAAATCACTCACCCGAAGGAAGAAGATGAGCTTGAAGGTGTTGTGATGGTGGCAAGCAGCGGCGACGGCGGCGGCCGTGGCGGTAGTGGGCGGCTTTCTGAAAAAAAATAAAAGAACCAAGAAGGAAGAAGGTGGAGAAACTCAAAAGCAACTCACATGGTGGAAATCACCATGGAGAGCATCGGTTCGCTGTTCTTACCGTGGTGGAGTCCCGTTCGCACGACTGAGATGGCGGCAGCGGGCGGTGCTGCTCAACGTACCGTGCGGGTCGCGTGTGGTGGTCCTCCCTTCGTCACGCGGTGGTCGACAGTCACGATGTGGAGGGTGGTGGCGCAGCTGGTGTAGCAAGGGAGAAGGAGAAGAGAACTTGGAGTTTTCAAAGTTGAGAGGAGGAAGAAGAAAATGTTATGCTGATGGAGAAAGAAGATGTCGTGGAAGAAGAGGAAATGAAGAGAGAGAAAGAAACAACTTCTACTTTTAGTTTTATAAAGAGGTAATTAATTATGATCTTAAGAGCATTAGAGACATTAAAAAGTGTAGATATTTTATCAAATTATTTTAATCAAGAACATTAATAGTGAGTTATTGTTGATCTGACATAGTTTTCTTATCTGACCTGTACAAAATGTACTGTCAATGGAAACACAGACTAGCTTCCGTTTGAATTTTCAACCAAAAATTTTACGATAACTCTCTACGATAAAGTTGAGTATGAATATGATTTTGTTTTATTCAAAATCATTTTCTTGGTCAAAATATAAATAATTATGTTTTAACTGGTAATACAATATAATTAAAAACAGGCTCTTACAGATAGTGCTTCAGGTCTTGATCTTTGCCACGTCATCTTTATGAACAGATGTTTGACTTTGAGTTGACTTGGTCTCTGGCCGAGCTGCCCATTTTTCAGACGGGTGGTTTTTCAAACGAGTTAGAAAAACTGTTTCTCTGAAAAACTTAGACGGGTCTGTTTTAGACGAGTGACATTAAGTCCATTTTTCTGCACACTTGAATAGTTTTATTAGTAATTTCACATCGTTCAATATAACCATACTTAATATATTTGGAATCATCAAAACTTAGAGACTTTACACATTGAATGGGTTTCAGACTTATGAGGTCTCAACATTCTCCCCATTTTTGATGATGACAAATAATTTTTCTGATTTTATTGAACATCAACAATATATAACAGAATATAGACACGAGTTACCCAGATATATATTGGAACATTCATTTAATACAACAGTTTGTAAAAATTGTAAATATGCTCCCCCTTAATTACTGCATTAGGTAAAATAAGTTTAATTTTACTTTAGTTTTACTTCCTCCCTCTTTTGGCATCTATCAAAAAGCATAAAGAAAAGCAGTAATATGAAATAGATAGCCAAAAGAAGTCCAGTCTTCATTAATAAGAGAGTCTGGCAGACAAGTACAGGGAAAATTGATAAAATGATGTTAAGACATCATTGACAGTACATTGCATGACTCGGACTCAGAAAACTGAAGACCTAAAGACTAAGTACTAGGTCCTCCTTGACATTTGAAGAAGGCTTCCAACATCTTCTGTATTGCAGCCTGTTGTGCCAAGACTGTGGCTTGAAAGGATGCTTGCTGTTCCATGGCTTGATCTTGCTTTTGCGTAACAGTTTGCAGGCAAGTGGCCATTTCATCCAGCCATTGATGACCAGCAGGGTCAAGTGCAACAACAGTGGTTGTTGAGTTTGTGGTTTCCAAAGAAGTTGTAGAGTTGATATTCACAGGAGGAGGATAAGGAGGAGGGGTAGCCAAAATCTCTTCAACTTGAATTTCATCCTCAGATTGAGGGTCCATGAAAACATTAGTTGACAGAGTGGTTTCAAAATCATTGTTTGGAAAGAAATTTTCCAGAAACTATTTAATCCTGTCCTAATGCAAAGGAGAGTCTATATGAGTTAACATAAACTCATAGGATCTCCTGATGAGGTTAATGGGAGTGACATGTGTGGATTCAGGGAAATTGAGTAAAAAAGAATGGTAAGTAAATAGTAGGTGAGAAAGGGTAGAGAGCATAGGCAAGTCTACCAATTGTGGGGATCTTCTTCTTCTCTCTGACAGAGCTTTGACCTTTCTTTTTGTAGGACGAGAAGGTTCCTCTCATGACAATCTTCTTTCTGAACTTCAGCTTGTAATCATCTAGATCAATCATACAGTCTTCCTGCTTTCCAGGAATATCAATCACTTTCTGTTTACGTTTCAGAGTCATTGAGTCGGGTTGAATCTTAATTACTGTGGAAGGATTCATGATGATAGAAGGATTTGGCTTCCACTTGGCCGTGTTCTTCAGAAGATCCTGTTTTTCAGCCATGACTCTCTCCATCTCCAGAGCAAA
The DNA here is from genome assembly GCA_030762895.1 of Sophora flavescens. NCBI lineage: Eukaryota > Viridiplantae > Streptophyta > Magnoliopsida > Fabales > Fabaceae > Sophora > Sophora flavescens. The sequence continues at coordinate 73,466,669 of CM061070.1, read as the reverse complement.
AATAATTTCACAATCTTTCCCAGTTACCTTTGCAGAAGGGCAATCGGCAGAGATCTCAAAAGGAATCTGATTTGCAGTAGGATTATATGGAGGTAGGTTGGGTTTGGGAATATAATTGTGTCTGGTTTCAGGGAAGAGGTTAGGAAAGATAGTTCTACGTGGAACTTGACACTGATTCTACATCCAATCAGGTGTGGGAGATCTGAATTGAGGTGAGTTGGGAGAGTCAAAGGTGTTAAAATTATGGATTTGATCATCATGGTAGGTTTCAACAGAGAGAGCAAAGGTTTCAGAAGGTGTAAAGGTTTCTTGAAACAATTTGGTAGCTTTTAAGAGAATAAAAGGAAGTAATTAGTGCTTTTGTGTTTGGAACAAGGAGTGCTGTCTTGTCATTAAGAGTAATAAATTTGAAATGACAGTTGGGAAAAAGACAAAGCGTTTTTGAGAAAAATGAGGGAATTTTTGCAACGTACACGTGTCTCAATCAGGGTTAGCACTTATTAGTGCCTTTGGCCACATCATCAGACGCTTGGCCAAAATAGACGAGTAAAGTAGAAAATTTAGACATGTCAATTGTCAGACAAGTAAGCATACAATTATTTAGACACGTTATGCATGTTAAGATTCCTTCTAATAAAAACAAATCTATCTTCACTTAAAGGTTTAGTAAAAATGTCAGCCCACTGATTATCAATGTTGACAAACTTTATTTCAAAAACTCCTTTTTGCACATAATCTATAATAAAATGATGCTTTATTATCACACCAAAAACTCCCTAGAATGTTGTATGGGATTTTTAGACAAGTTAATAGCACTAGTATTATCACACCAAAGAGGTATGTTATACTCAAACATAGAATAATCCTCAAGTTGATATTTCCCAAAGCAGTTGTGAATAACAACTTGCTGCAGATTAATATTCAACTTCAGTTGTTGAGAGAGTAATTGTGCTTTGCCTTTTGCTTCACCAGGAGATCATATTTGCTCCAATGAAGTGGCATCCTCCACTGGTGCTTTTTCTTTCAATTCTATCTCCAGCAAAATTAGCATAACATAATCCAACAAACTTGAAATCTTCATATTTCTTATACAACAAACCAAGATTAGTGGTTCCAATAAGATATCTGAAAATTATTTTAACAACCTTATGGTGAGATTCCTTAGGGTCTGATTGAAATCTAGCACAAAGACAAACACTGAACTGAATGTTAGGTATGCTAGAAGTTAGGTACAATAAATATCCAATGATACCTCGGTAGTCAGTTTGATCTACCTTTTTAACTTCCTTATCCTTGTTTAGAACAACTGATGGATGCATAGGAGTACTCATAGGCTTTGAATTTTCCATCTTATACTTCTTTAAAAGCTCCTTGGTGTATTTTTGCTAATGGATGTAGATTCCATTACTCGTCTATTTTTTTTGCAGACCAAGAAAGAACTTTAATTATCCCATCATGCTCATATCAAACTCATATTGCATAAACTTGGAGAACTCTTTACAGAGCTTTTCATTAGTAGCACCAAAAATAATATCATACACATATATTTGTACTGCAATAAAATCCTTTTTAGAGAATTTCTTGAAAAGTGTAGTGTCTACTTTTCCTCTAATGGAGTTATTTTTCATTAGAAAAGTGTTTAACCTATCATACCAAGCTCTAGGAGCTTGTTTGAGTCCATAAAAAGCCTTTTTAAGCTTATAGACATGGTGAGGGTTTTCTGTATCCTCAAACCCAGGAGGTTGCTTAACATAAATTTCCTCCTCTGTTATCCCATTACAAATGCATTTTTAACATCCATTTGATAAAGAGTTATATCATATTGTGAAGCATAAGACATAAGAATTCTAATTGCTTCTAGTCTATCTACAGGTGCAAAAGTTTCAGTTAAGTTAATATCTTCCTGTTGATTATATCCTTGAGCAACTAGTCTTGCTTTGTTTCTTACCACTTTACCATCTTCATCTAGTTTGTTTCTAAACACCGATCTAGTTCCAATAATTGATTTATCCTTGAGTTTAGAAACCAAAGTCCACGCATCATTTCTCTTGAACTGGTTAAGTTCTTCTTGCATGGTTAGAATCCAAATTTCATCTTTTAGAGCTTCTTCAATTCGTTTGGGCTCCACATCTGATATGAAGGTCATGTTGTTGTTTTCTTTGAAGGCATATCTAGTTCTAACTGTAACACCCTTCTCGGGTGCTACATTGTGACATTTCTATTTTATAAGATCGAGTAAAGCGGAAAATAATTCTTTTACCAAAAATATGGGTTTACCTTTTGCTTTTCTCTTTCGCAAATGATACCATACATATTCTTTAACATACAACATCAACTCACATACATACATACATACATACATACATACATACATACATACATACATACATACATACATATATATATATATATATATAAGTATTTTACAAACCATGTTCCAAGTACTATCAGTCATACCTATTCAGAAAGAAGGCGAAAATACCAACGCCCGTAAAACAACAACAACTTATGGAAATTATGTTTATAATAATAGTAACAACTTTGGAGACATAGCTCCACAGAATATAAAATAGACACGAGATTGACCAGATACAAAATAATGAAAAAATGTCCATTACACTAAAGTCCTCGAGACTGTGTCCATGTCTCCAAGTACTCTCAAACTCCAGTGGGGTGTGATGGAGAAACAGTGATGTCGTCATCTGCATCCGACGTAAGATAGAAAACAACAAACCAGAAAATACATAAATGAGGTGAGATTTCCATTCATCTTACACTTAACGCAGACATGCAGTGGTACGACACACATGTATGTACAAATATCAATAAACAGTTATATCATCAATCACAACAGAGATAATAATGTTTCACAACAACACAATCACGGGGCACCGTTTTTCCTAGATAGAAGACATCTAAGACTCGAGGAATGACCTCTGATTCCCTATACCATGGTTTTAACAAACAGTCGGAGAGAGTGGTTCGGAGGATTGTTCCAGAGTCCACCATCCTTGGGTAATAAAATGCGTCAACAGTCGTCATGGTGCACATAGGCTTTTTCGGGAACATCATACACTACCATAAAATACATAGTATCTAGTAGTTTATGTCGGTGTATTGCAAGATCACCACGCCATAGAGGAGCAACCCACTGGGCTGATGTGAGTATTTCATAACCCCGACATCCCCAAGCATCAATAGATCGTCACTACGGAATTCGCACCCGCATTAAAGTGTTAGCTCAATCTTCTAGGCACAACGGCCTTACAGAACATAGTTTCACTATGTGTTTAGGCAAACTTTGCCGGAAATGCATTCTTCTCGTCCATCTATCGGATAACATCGTTTGATTCCATCAGAATCCTTTCAACGTACTGTAACAGATGCTAGATGTTCTTAAGTCCGAATAACCAGTACTTAATCCTCAAGCTAACATTCTCAAGTAACATTTCATCTTTGTGCAAAGTTTTCTTAAAATACTTGATTGCAAATCCTAGCACATTATGAGATTGGAACACAGATCCAATTTATTTATTTCTCTATACTTTTCTAGTTGAGCCTTTTTTTTTTGTTTTCAATAAAACAAATCATTGAGTCCATTAAATTTTATGGAATATGGATAATGAATTATACATACTTTATGACATAAGGTCGTGTTCCACCCCACGTCATAAATCATTACGTTCGTATTTTCACTAAGTCGTTCTTGACTTAGGTTTTTGCATTTTACCGTAAAATCACGTCTTTGAAGATTAAAATCCTTTTGGCTTAAAACCAACACCTTTAGATAAAATAAAATCCATTTTCAAGATTAATTTCCCTCAAAGATACATAGGTATCAATTTACCCAAAACATTTTCTCAAAAATCCTTAAAAACGTTTAACAACGGTTTCTTCGCTTTTTACTGAATTTTGGCCCAAAAGCCATATTTTTGAAAACATGGTTCTTCACCTCAAATGTATTACTTTCCTAGGATATATTACTCATATGAAAATGTTGAAACACTAATTTTCCATCAAAATCTCCATTTATACAAAATTTCTAAGAATTTGATCGAATGTCGTTAATTTTGTAAATCGCGTAAATCCCTTTTCAACAATTTTACACTCTAATAGTCCAAAACTCATTTTGGAGTTTTAGAACAGTTTTATAGGCAGGAAAAACAGTTTCTAGCTATCCAATTACATAAATTTTAGAAAATTGCAGTTTAGTCCCTAAACTTTTATTAATTACAAAAAGGTCCTTATTCATTTAAAACCGTATAACTTTTTATTTATAACTTCAAATCACACCAAACCAACTTCTTTAGAAATATTTTTTTGTTGCCCTCAAATTTTCCAGAAATTACATTTATGCCCAAATATTTTACAATAATTGCAAAAAAGTCCTTTTTTACAAAAAAAAACTTATAACTTTTTATGCATTAATCAAATTAACACCAAACCAATTTCTGTGGTTTTGTCTCATAAAGGACTAAAATCTTAACACACAAGAACATGAATTTCAGTGCAGCCACTGAAATTCTCAGAAATTGCATTTTAGTCCCTAAGGACTCGTAAATCATATCTTTTAATATACACATCCAAATCAATCCAAACCAATTTCTATATTCTTAAATATTCATTCACTTCTCATAAAAATTATTGAAACAATTTAAATCATCATGCAACCTATTTAAATAGCCAAGGCCGAATGGCCCAAGAATGATCATGTTAGGCAATTTTTCATGTTAAATCAAATAAACAACCATCAAGTATCCAATTAGAAATCATTGAATCAAAATCAACATATATCAACATCAAGCATTAACCAAATCCTCCAATAGGATCATTCACATATAAAACAATAAATTACACAACTTTCACACTTATGATTTACAAGACCATTTATACTAAATAACACTAAATAAACCATCAACATGCCTACCCTAAGGTAGGATGATGGTAATCTCCCCCATACCTTTGTTGATCACTTGAAACTCAAGCAAGAAGAGGATGATGTTCACCTAGAGCTTAAGGTTTTGCATAACCAAAACCTAGCCAAGAACAATCAACAAGAAAACAAGTTAAAAATGAAAAAAAAAACCATCAAACCCATTTATGAGTTAGATTCGGCCAAGCTTGATAAAAATAGCTAGGGATCTCTAAATTTTTCAAACTCTTGGATGATGAATATAAAAGTCATATGAAGATCATAGAAATTGATCTCATATTAAAATGATTTTTCTATGATTTTCTAGAATATTTTGAAAAACTAGATCTAGGAATTTGATCTTGAAGAAATCATGGATTTAAGAAGAAAACTTGTAATGAAAATTGAAGGTATGATCATGGATCATAAGGCTATACCTTTGGAATTTGAAGAAATGATCAAAATCTACTACTTCCTTTGAAAATTGAAGATGAAAAACTTAGAGTTTTTTTTCAACTTTTTGAAGAACAACATGAACAAATGAAGGAAATGAATGACCAAGTGTGGTCTTATGATGTTGGGGCCGTGGGTTTCTAGGAAGGAAAGGGTAAAATGTTGTCATGGCACACTTGAAATTACAATGAAGGATTAAGGGTATTTTGGACTTTTCAGATATAACCATAATTACTTGCATTTAATGCAAGATGACTAACCCCTATGACTCACCCTCATGAGTCATCATAGATGACTCATTGTGCTCATCCACCCGGCACCGGGTTTTGTCTCTGTACATCCGTTCTCGATTCCTTCGATCCCCGATTGTCGAGTATTCGTCCGACTAACGTATAATAACCTATTTATTTTGAAAATTTTCAAAATAACCACTATCGTTGGAAATAAAATATAAACCTAAACCATTTCATTCACGGGTCAAAATTAGGTTTTCTGACCAGTAAAATCATATTGTTAGTGAAAACGCAAACCAGGTTTCGTATGAGTTTTAAACATAAATTTTTACCGTAAGCTTCTTCCATAAGGAAGAGTACAATTATGATTTTGTTTTATCCAAAATCATTTTCTATATCTCAAATAAAATATAAATAATTAAAATTCTACCGATACTAAAAAACAGTAAAAACGGGGTGTTACACTAACACCTTGATATGGACTTCCAATGATGAGATCTTCTGGATGATAAGCTTTGAACTTCCAATCTCTCTTCTCATTCTGTTCTTCAGTCAATTGAGTACTTGTCTGGTTTTCTGGAATATCAGACATGTATATTTTTGGCTTGTCTGATGGATTTTCTTTAGGAGGATTCAAATCAATAGTTGCCATATCATCTTCCAGATCTGATAGTTCTTTATCAGTCCTTAAACTATCATTAAATTTCACATGAATTGATTCTTCCACTACAGATGTTCTAGAATTAAATATTGACATTTCAGAATAACCAATAAATATGCCATTGTCAACTTTAGAGTCAAATTTTCCTAAATAATTTTTGTATTTAAAATATAATATTCACATCCAAAAGCATGAAAATATGATATGTTAACTTTTCTACCTTTCCACAATTTACAATGAGTCTTATTTAGGATATGTCTAACCAGTATTCTGTTTGGTACATAACAAGCAGTGTTAATGGCTTATGCCTAGAAGTATTTAGGGAGATTATTTTCATTGAGCATTGTTCTACCAATCTCTTGAAGAGATCTGTTCTTTCTCTCAATCACTCTATTTTGCTGAGGAGTTCTAGGTGCATAGAAATTGCGAGAAATACCATTTTCCTCACAGAACAGCTTAAACTACTCATTTTCAAATTCACCCACATGGTCACTTCTACTAGCAGAAATGCAGAAACCATGCTCATTTTGTACTCTCTTACTAAATACTGTAAAGACCTTATAAGACTCATCCTTGTGGGTTAAGAAGAGTACTCATGTAAATCTAGAATAGTCATCAACTATGACAAAACCATATTTCTTTCCACCTAGACTAGCTACACTGACTAGTCCAAAGAGAACCATGTGTAACAATTGTAAAGGTCTAGAGGAGGTGACTTCCTTTTTAGACTTGAAACTTGATTTTACTTGTTTACCTCTCTGACATGCATCACACAAAACATCTTTCTTAAAAGAAATATCAGGCAATCCTCTCATAATGTTATGCTTTTTCAATTTAGAATTTTTTTTCATACTAACATGTCCTAGTTTCTTATGCCATAGCCACTTTCCATCCTCTTTAGACATAAAACATGTTACACGTTGATCTGAGAGTTCAGACAGGTCAATCTTATACAGATTGTGTTGCCTTTTGGCAGAAAAGAGGGTCTTTCCATTTTTGTCATTGACTATACATGCATACTTAGAATAAGACATAGAGATCCCACTATCACATAATTGACTTATGCTAAGCAGATTATGTTTCAATCCTTTAACTAATAAAACATCACAGATAATAGGTAAGGGAGGTTTACCACCAATTTTACCTACTCCAACAACCTTTCATTTCTGGTTGCCACCAAAAGTTACATGTTCATCTTTCTTAGGTTGGAGGTCTAGGAACATAGACCTTTCTCCTGTCATGTGTCGCGAGCATCCACTGTCCAGGTACCATGATAGGTGTTTGTTTTGTTCTGTTGAGCATATCAGCAACCGAAATTATCATGGACTCAGGTACCCATATTTTCTTGGGTTCTTTTCTGTTAGTATAAGGAGTCTGTGAAGACTTTTTTCTATTTTTTGTGAATACACTTGGACGTAATATGTCCAGCTTTTCCACATTAGGTATATATAGGTTTATTTGAACTAATTAAAACAGATTTAACAGTTATTTTTGAGAACTTTGTTGATCCATTATGATGCTCTTGATTGGTATATCCCAAACCTTCTTTGTTAAGGGAGTGTCTCTGACTTCCCAAAAGTTCAGTCAGATTTTCTTTACCATTAACAAATCTGGCAAGATCTGAGGTGAGCTATTCTACTTTCTATTGAAGTTTAACCTCTTCTCCAGAATGTAGAGTTTCAACTAAGATCTCAACTTTAGACTTTTCAGTCTTAAGCCTACTATTTTCCTCAGCCAACTTTTCACACTCTTGAGATTTCTGTGGATACTCATTTGAGAGCTTAACATACTGTCTCTCGAGGGATTTGAAGGCTTTGGTTAAGCAGTTAGCTTCTTCCATAAGCTCGTCATATGCATCACTCAATTCCTCAAGTTCAGAATGTACCTCAGAGTCTGTCTAATTTTGTATCAGTCTTGAGACAACGATTTGCTTCATGCTCCTCTCCTTCACTTTCAGTGGAGTTTTCATCCAAGTCTTCCCAAGTAGCCGTCATTCCCTTCTTCTTTTTGCTGAAGAAATTTTTGGGAGCTTGCTTCTTAAGTTGAGGACATTCTGCTTTGATATGTCCTGGCTTTTTATATTCATAACAAACAATGACATTTCTGTAATTAGATCCTCCATCCTTTTTGTACATTTTTTTGTTGAAGCGCCTGGATGGTTTGTCCTTCTTGAAGTTTCTTTACTTCCAGAGATTTTCCATTTTTCTGGTAAGAAGAGAAAGTTCATCATCATCTTCATAATCATCCTCATTTAATTCCTCGGATTCTTCTGAAGATTCATCAACTTTGAAAGCTTTAGAGGTAGATCCCTTGGATGACTTCTTGTCAGCCTTAAGAGCAATGGATTTATTTTTATTTCCATTATTTTCTTCAATTAGCTCCTATTCATGAATCTGAAGAGTTCCAATAAGCTCATCTAGCTTCATTGTTGACAGATCCATGGTTGAGATACAACAATTACCAGAGGTCTCCATTTTTGGAAGAATTCTGAGAATCTTTTGAATGTGCTCCTCAGTTTTGTATGATTTCCCCAGATATTTCAACCCATTGGTAATAGTTTGAAATCTCTCCCATTCATCTGGCCAATGGTTTCTCCTTCTTCCATCTTGAACAATTCTTTTTTTTTTGACCGACATGCTGACTTTGGTATCCTTTACCTTGCTAGTTCCTTCATGAGCAATGGCTTGTGATTCTCACATTTCTTTAACAGATTCACAAGCACAGACTTTCTCAAATTCCTCTCTAATTAAAGCACACATGATTGCATATCTAGCTTTGGCATTGAGTTGCCATTTTGTCTTTTGTTCTGAGGTCATGCTTGCTTTTGGAATCTCTGCTGCTTTGTCATCCTTAGGAATGTAGGGACCTTCTTCAATGATATCCAAAAGATTAGAGTTAGTAGATTGTAGAAACCACTTCATCTTTTCTTTCCAATAGATGTAATCCTCTCCATTGAAGTATGGAGGTCTAGGCATTGGGGACCCTTCTCCTGCATGATTTTTGCTTGAGCAAGCTTCTCCTGCCATTTCCAAGATCTTTTCCTCTACACTGTTAAGTGCTTAACCCAGAGGCTAAGCACTTATACCAACTGAAATAACCAAAGTTAACACAAGAAGGGGGTTGAATTGTGTTTACCAACTTTTTAGAAAACTGAAAAATATTTTCGCAGGTACAACAAGCAAAACTGAAGCAAGGAAAAATTAGACAGGTGACTCGTCTAATTTTAAAGCAACACACAGGTAGTGAAGGGTTAAAAGAGATTTGCTATTCACAATTTTAAAACCCCAAGTTAAAAGCTAAAATAAATAAACTCTTAAATAAATTAAAGAGGTTAGGGAAGATGAATATCACTCAAGAGATTTATACTGGTTCACCCCAAAACCAATAGGGCTACCTCCAGTTCTTGACAGCACCAAGTTTAGCCACTATAACTGATCAGATCACAGTACAAGTATTCTTTTCACACTTAGCCTCTCCGGGCTCACTCTCAAACAAGTATTCTTTTCTCATCTAGCCTCTCCAGGCTCAACAATAAAAGGGTAAAAGAGTTTGAGTATTTATTACATCTTTGTAAGTCTTTCTGGTAACACTCAGAGAGTGAAATAAATATGAGAATGAAAGATTGCGAATTAATATCAAATGATTGAAGAGATAATCAATGATGAATGAAGAGTAAATGAGCAGAGTAAATGCTTCTTAAATATATTCAGAATCTCTTATCTTCATCTTCATGGTTTGCATTGTTTAAAGGCTTCAATCAATTAATCCGTTACACACATCACCAGAAAGTGAGCTCTTTTAACTTGAACTTCTGGGGCGCCATTAATACCAAAGAGTTGTTCTGAAAGTTCATTTAATGCTTGGGGACGTTGAGCTTTGACATGTGCGACCAAGAGTTCACTTTGTTTTAAAAAGTTGTTGTTTCAGAGATGTAGCAGCAAAGCTTTTGTACTTGCAGTAGAGAACTTTCCCATTTCAGTGCAACACTCAGTTCACCTTTTGGAAAGTACTTTTGCTTTGTACTTGAAATAGCTAAAAGCAACTGACTTGGTACAGAGGTAGCGTGTTTATTCCTTAAAACCTTGAAAGAATAATTTCTTTATTCTTCATGCATGGTGCTTTTGTCTAGAGGTATTCGAGGTCTTCAAAAGAAGCATCTTGATCAAAGAATTGAAATAACCAAAGTTAACACAAGAAGGGGAGTTGAATTGTGTTTAACAACTTTTTAGGAAACTTTGAAAATTATTTTCGCAGGCACAACAAGCAAAACTAAGGCAACAAAAAATTAGACAGGTGACTCGCTAATTTTGAGACAGAACACACGCGCATACAAAGAAGGTCAAAACAGAGATTAATATTCACAATATTAACTCCCCAAGTTAAAAGCTTAAACAAATAACTCTTAAACAAATTAAAGAGATAAGGGAAGAGGAATATCACTCAATAGTTTTATATCGGTTCACCCCAAAATCCCCAGGGCTACGTCCAGCTTCTTGGTAGCACCAAGTTTCCACTATAACTGATCAAATTACAGTACAAGTATTCTTCCTAGCCTCTCCAGGCTCAACATTTAAACAAGTATTCTTTTCTCACCTAGCTTCTTTAGGCTCAACACAGTAAGCTGTAAAGGTTTTGTGTAATTAATACAACTAGAAAATCTTTCAGATCACACTTAGAGAGTGAAATAAATATGAAGTATGAAAGACTGCGAATTAATATCAAATGATTGAACGAATATTCAATGAAAGAATGAAGAATTTAATGAAGTGAGTAAATGCTATTTATGCAAAGTTCTTAATGATATTCAACTTCTTGTCTTCATCTTCATGGTTTGATCTATATAAAGACTTCAATCAATTGATCCGTTAGGCACAGCTTCAGAAAGTGTGTTCTTTGATTTGAGCTTCTAGAACGCCATTAATGCATAAGAGTCGTTCTGTGTAGGCATTAAATATTTAGGGACGTTGACTTTTAACAAGGCATTCCAAGAGTACACTTTTGTTCTGAGCAGCTGTTGTATCAGAGTTACAGCAGGCTACTTGTACGTGCAGTAGAGAGCTTTACTCATTAAGTGCAACACTAGTTCACTTTCTGCAAAGCACTTTTACTTTGTACTAGAACAATTAAAAGGTGACTGCTGTGATACAGGGGTTGCGTGTTTATTCCTTAAAACCTTGAAACAAACGTTCTTGATTCTTTATCCTTGGTACTATTGTCCAGAGGTCTTCGAGATCCTTAAGGAAGGCATCTTATTCAAATAAGGTTGACTTGGACTTCATTCTGACAGACTGACACTTTATCAAGTGTAGCAGTGTTTGAAATTTGGACGGGTGCTTGTGCAGTCCAGATTTTGACGGGTGATAATGAGTCAAAACTTAGACGAGTGATCGAGTCATTTTAGACGAGTGATCTTCCGAGGCTTCTTCAGAATTGTGAGCCTTGCCACGTCATCAACTAGATCAGAATCTTGATTGAGCTTTGACGTGGTCTATGTCTGAGTTGACTGTATTTTTAGACGAGTCTAAAAACTGCGCGCTACTAAAATGTAAACTGGTCATACTTTAGACAAGTGACCTTAAGTCTATTTTCCTGCACACTTATCTGCAAGGGTGTTCGCGGATTGGATTGGATCGATTTTGAGATAAAAAGATATTCGATCCAATGATTAAAACAACGTGCGGTTTGGATTGGATCGTTTTGTTTCCTTCAAAAAATCCGATCCGATCCAATCCAATCAAATATGGTTTGGATTGGATTGGATAATTCGGTTTTTGTAGTACTTTATTTTTTTTCTTATGTCAAGTGTTCTTTCTACTTATTTAATAGTGGACAAAAGATAATCTTCATTTAAATGAGCTAGTTTAAGGTGCCCAATACTTATTTTAACATATCTTTGTATTAGAACAATAGAACCTTTATGAAAGGTATCAACTATTTGTTCCTTATTAATCATTATTTGATTTGATGATAAGTGAAGAAAAATTCTAGATAATTCTTGACAAAATTTTAATTTGGGAGTTTGAGAAAAAATAATTATTGATATTTTTTAACACGTTCTTTTGTGTTAAATATTCTTTATATTAATTCTCTATATATATCTACTCTCACTTATTAAAGAGAATGAGGGACATAAAAGTATGAAAAACGGTGCTCACGTATGAGTAATACTATAATTTTAAAAAATAATAGTATATGTATATAAAATATCGGTTTGGATTGGATTAAATTTCACTAGGAGATCCAAAATCTGATCCAATCCATTGCAAGAAGCGATATTTTCGATTTTCCATTTTTTCGGTTCGGTTTTTTCGGTTTGGATCGGTCGATGAACACCCCTACTTATCAGACATATCAGTAATTTCACATGGTTCAATATTACCATACTTAATCTGTTTGGAATCATCAAAACTTAGAGAATTTACACATGGAATGTGTTTCAGACTTATGAGGTCTCAACATTCTCCCCTTTTTTTATGATGACAAATAATTTTTCTGATTTTATTGAACATCAAAAAGTAACAGTAGAAATTTTCAAACAGATATAATTAATCAGAGTATGCTATGCTCCCCCTTAGTTTATGCATTAGATAAAAATATGTATCAGAGTAAAAACACGTATCAGATATAATATCAGAGCAACATCAAATTTTTGGAACAGAAGGCATTATTAACAGGGTCATGTTCTAGTTTATGTCAGCTTTTTACTTTTACTTCCTCACCCTTTTGGCGTCAATCAAAAAGATATAAAACAGATAAATAAAGAGAGCCAAAAGTGATCAAAACTTCATCTCATATTATTGAGAGTCAAGAAAGGTTACAAGTGATAAGGACATCACTGACTTGTACATTGCATGACTCAAAAAAAAAGAAAGCTAAGTCCTAAGACCTAAGAACTAGGGCCTCCTTGGCTTTTGAAGAAAGCTTCCATCATCCTTTGCATTGCAGCTTGCTGAGCTAGCATCTAAGCTTGAAAAACAGCTTGTTGTTCTATGGCAGCATCCTGCCTTTGAATGACAGTTTGCAAACTTGAAGCCATTTCATCAAGCCTCTGATGAGCAGCAGGATCATAGGCAACCACTGGGGCAGTAGAGTCTGTTGTAGCCAGAGCAGTTGCTGATGCAGATGGAGGAGGTGTAGAAGGTAACTCTTCAGCTTGAATATTGTCCTCAGGCTGAGAATCTAAAAACACATTTGTTGAAAGAGCAGAGATAAAGTCATTACTAAGATAGAATTCTTCAAGAAATCCATGAATTCTTTCATGGTGAAGAGGAGGTTCTATAACAGAAAGAAGAAATTCATAAGATCTCCTAATGAGATTTATGGGAGTGATTGGGGTAGTTGGAGGGAAAATTAAAATAAAGGAAGAGAAAACCATAAAGAAAGGAGGTAAAGTGTAAATTGATGATGAAAAGGGATAAAGATAAAAAGCTGGGCTACCTCTGGTTGGGATGGTTTTCTTTTTTTCTTATGACAACCTAGAACTGGATCCACATCTCTAGTAGATGTCTCTGACCTCGAGGTAGGGATGGCAATGGGTAGGGTTTGGGTAGGGTACTATAGTACCCGTCCCCATACCTGCGTTTAAAAAAATTACCCGTACCCGGACCCGTACCCTCGTGGGTAGCAACCTCAATACCCTTACCCGTACCCTCTGGGTACCTAAGTACCCACACCTACACCCGCACCCATTACCCATACTTTAACAAAGAAAAAAATAAATAACAAAATGATCATAACTCAATTTAAAAACCATCCAACGATGTTTCGAATGTATTCATCAAAGCTACGCAGAAAAAAATAAATAACAAAATGATCATAATTTAAAATACTATATGTATGTGATGAAGTTAAAAAATATCATACCTTAATATGCGACTTTGCATATCCCAGTCATCATTAATGTAGTGAGCTGTAATGACCATATATCCTTTCTTTTGGTTACTAGCTGTCCAGATGTCTGTTGTTAAAGCAATCTTACTCCCGATCTTCTCCAAGAGTCCCATAGTCTTCACCTTTTCATTTTCATAGATTTTGATAATATCATTTTTTTTATCGTGTTTCGACTAGGATCCTTGAACAAAGGTTGAAGACCTTCAGAATATGCTCTGAATCCCAGATGGTCCACCATTGAAAGTGGATACTCGTGAACTATTATCATACAAGCAAGTTTTCTTAATTTCTCTGGATCAAAGTGATAGTTACTCAAATAAGTAGATGACCCATCTATCTTCTTATGTTCTCTCAACAAGATTGATTGTCTTATATCCTTATATGGCCTTCTTTTACAAGTCTCATAATGTTTATGCAAATGATGTGTTCCATCAGATCTTCTACCACACATATGCTTGTTGCAATAATTGCATATAGCCTTTTCTTCACCATTAACTGTTTTTTTCGTGAAGTGGTTCCAAACAACGAATATCTTTCTTTTTTTTCCATCTTCAGACAATTCAATAGTATTAGCATCATCAACAGAAACAGGAATGGGATCGGTTGGAGTCTCGGATCGATCGTTTTCGGAACTACCCACATTTCCACTGGGAACATTTTGAGGTTGTGCGAGAGATGAGCTACTCTCAGATTCCTTTGATTGAATCAATCCAACTACGTTTTCCATCTAAAAAAATACCATTAAAATAGAGCAAAACACAATACAGAACAAAGCAAAAAAGAAGAACATAACAAAACAAAACCAAAAATACAACGAACACAGAGCAAAGCAAGATGAACCAAGAAGAGCAAAGATGAACACAGTCATATAAGATAGGAAAAAATAGAGCAAGATGAACACAGTCACAGAACACAACAAAGAAGTGAAATCAGAGAGCAAAGTGAAATCAGATAATAAATCACCACCTGGAGATAGGTGGACGTTGTGGTGCGCTGCCGCTGCTGGAGGTCGAACAGATGGGTGGAGGTCGTGGTGCGCCGCTGCTGCTCGAGGCCGAATAGTGATGAAGGTCTACGGTTCGTGGTGGGCCGGATGCCGCTGATGGAACGTCGTCGCCGAACAGAGACGAAGGAGGCCGAATAGAGGAAGGGTCGATGAAGGAGGAAGAAGGGTCGAACAGAGGAAGGGTCGCATGGTGAAGGCCTGGCGATGAAGGAAGATGATGGTGGAGAAAGTTTTGGCCGGCGATGAAGGAGGAAGGGACGGTGGTTGGAGGCTTGGAGATGAACAAGGTTACAAGGAAGATGAGATAAGATGGAGCAGAAAGGGTGAAACGGCTGAGGTAGTACTAGGGTTTCAAGTTTCTAATTTTGATCTCTAATAATTATATGTATTAATGTATTAATATATTAATATAAATAAATATATAAATAAATAAATAAATAAATAAATATATATATATACACATGCGGGTATGGGGCGGGTGGGTACCAAGGTACCCGTACCCGCCCCATACCCTCTCATATTTGCGGGTAATTACCCGTACCCTTACCCAAAAAGCGGGTTTTTACCCTACCCACGACGGGTATTTTTTGCGGGTATCCGGCGGGTAGGATCCGGATTACCATCCCTACCTCGAGGAACTCATGATGAGTCTCGGTTGAGAACAACCTCTTTCTATGCTTGCACTTGTTGTCATTCATCTTGATGAGTGAAAACTTCTGATCAAGTGGCAAGTTGATGACTTTTTACTTTCCTTTTAAAGTCATAGAGTCAGGCATCACCCTGATCTCTGTTAAGGGCTTCATGAAGATATGTGGATTAGGCATCGACCTTCCTGCATTCTTCTGTTTTCTGGCCAGCTTCACAAGCTGCCTTTCAGCTTCCAGGGAGGCAACGACATCCAGATCTTTGTTATACATAAAATTTGAACATGATTCATCTGAGACAGAGAAAGAAGTGGTTCTGGAAGATAAGTGATAGGGAGATAGAGTGGCCATTGGGAGTGGGTTGTGTCTGGTTTCAGAAAATAAGTCTGGGAAGACTATTCTCAGAGGGACTTGGCACTGGTTTCTGATATGGTCAGGTGTTTATGGTTTAGATGAAGGTGGAGGTGGAGGTGGAGTGGGATAGTCAAAATACTCAAAATCATTGACATCCTCAGTATGAAGATTCTCAGTATGATAAGATGATTGTGGTGTGGAAAGCTTGGATAGTTGGGGTTCTGTTTCAGACA
This sequence comes from Sophora flavescens, assembly GCA_030762895.1. Classification (NCBI taxonomy): domain Eukaryota; kingdom Viridiplantae; phylum Streptophyta; class Magnoliopsida; order Fabales; family Fabaceae; genus Sophora; species Sophora flavescens. The sequence goes on along the minus strand of CM061070.1, from coordinate 73,450,283 downwards.
CATGTGTTTCTGAAGCAGTAGGGTTTTGTCCAGAAGTGTAAGGTTCATCAGTCTGTGGTTCAGCAGTGTGTGGTTCAGAGACGGAAGGTTCATGGATAGGTGATGATTGTCTAACAGGTGATGTATGTGGTGGAGTTGAGATTTTTGGTCAAGCGGGTGGAGGAGTAGGGGTTTTCTGTTTTGGTTGTGGTGATGGTGATGGTATTTTCTGTGGTGGTGTTGGTACTCTTTGTGGTGAAAGTTGTGGAATAGAAGTTGTTGTGGTTGTTGGCTGTTTTGTTGGTGAGGGTAAGGGAAGCAAAACCAATTTCCTCTTTGTCACAGAGGCCATCTTCTTCTTAGGGATCACAGTCTCTTCAGATTAAGACTCCCCTTCAGCTTCCACAACTATCTTCCTTTTGAACACCTTTGTTACACTGGGTGCATTAGGGACAAAGGCTGATGCAGCAGGTTCTGCAACCTTAGCAGGTTCAGCAGAAGGGTTAACAGCAGGTTCAACAACCTGAGAAGGGACTTCAGCAGCATTCTGTAAATCAAAAACTTCAACAGATTGTTGATCGAAGGAATCAGCAACTCCGTTCCTCTACCTCAGTAACTGAAGCATTTCCTCTTCAACAAGCTCCACAAAGGGTTCAGCCTTGACAGCAGGAATAGTAAGAGTTTCTTCCACTTGAGTAGATACAACAGGTGCTGATGATGAGGCTTTAGCAACAGGCTTAGTGGTAGGAGTCAGGTTGATATTCATCAAGGACAGAGTCTTTGTTGTGATTTATGTGCAGAGATCAGCATGACAAGCTTTCCTCAAATCCTTCAGCTTGTTTGCCCTGAAGATCATAGTCATGATCATTCCAAAAGGATAGTCCTTATCCTTTCCCTCGACAGCTTTCTCCACATTTTTAAAAATTAAATCAGTAATGTCTATTTTGATCTGTAGAATTAGGTGGTAGATAGCCAATTTTTCTATCTTACTCACATGATTCCTAGAACCAGTCCTAGGCATTACACAGTTAATTAGAAGAACTTGGAGAAATCTTACCTTGGTAGTCAGATACTTGGTGTCTGGAATTCTAGGTTTTGGAACTCCATACAGAACCAAATTCACCTTTGCTTCTCCCAGAGACTTCAGCCATTCCTTGTAATACCCAGCACCTTCACGTGGGCATCCAGTCACTTCAGAAAGTGATTCATGAGTGATGATGACATGGTCATCACCCACATCTCCAGAAATCATGGAGGTTGTGTCATCCTTTGTGATCTTCGCAGTTCTTGAAGTTGGAAGAAGGGTAACCATCCAGCATGTTCAAGCTCAGGTTGAACGTCTAAACCCTTGGTCCCAAGCTCATCAAAATTAGGGACCCTTCCAGGGTGCACCTTCTTCAGTTCAGAAACAGAGACTTGGGTCTTCTCAGCCAGGGTTTCCAGAAGACTTTTGGGTGCCATTGATTCAGAGAAGAAGATTTTAGGGTATTCGAGATGAAAGGCTTTGTGAGGTTGAAGACGAAGATAAATCAGAGAGAGATTGTGAGAAAAGATTGTGAGTGGGAAATTTTGAAACACCACGGGTTACTTTTGTTAAAACACTTGAGTGTTTTTTGCATTGGGAATAAGGAGAGAGATTATTGCCATAAACAGCAATAACTTTTTAAAAGACAGTTGTAAAAAAATGAAACGTTTTTAAGAAAAAATAGGGAAATTTTGCAATGTACACGTGTCTCAGCCAGGGTTAGAACTTAGTGCTTTTAGCCACGTCACCGGACGCTTGGCTAAAGTAGACGAGTGAAGCATAAAGAAAATAGACGAGTCAAGCATATAAATTTAGATAAGTAAATTTTCAGATATATCAACATACACTCGTTCAGACACATTATGCATATTAAGATTCCTTCTAATAAAAACAAATCTATCTTCACTTAAAGGTTTAGTAAAGATGTCTGCCCACTGATACTCAGTGTTCACAAACTTAATTTCAAAACACCTTTTTGCACATAATCTCTAATGAAATGATGTTTTATTTCTATATGCTTTGCTCTAGAATGTTGTATGGGATTTTTAGACAAGTTAATAGCACTAGTATTATTTCAACAAACAGGTATATTATGCTCAAACATTGAATAATCTTCAAGTTGATATTTTACCCAAAGTAGTTGTGAACAACAACTTGCTGCAGATATGTACTCAGCTTCAGCAGTTGAAACAGCAATGGTGCTTTGCCTTTTGCTTGACCAGGAGATCATATTTGCTCCAATGAAGTGGCATCTTCCACTGATACTTTTTCTATCAATTCTATCTCCAGCAAATAAGCATCACAAAATCCAACTAACCTGAAATCTTCAGATTTCTTATATAATAGACCAAGGTTAGTGGTTCCAATTAAATATCTGAAAATTCTTTTAACATCCTTATGATGAGATTCTTTGGGATCTGATTGAAATCTAGCACATAGACAAACACTGAATTGAATACCAGGTCTACTAGCAGTTAAGTATAGAAGCGATCCAATCATACCTCGGTAGACAGTTCGATCTACCATTTTACATTCGTCATCCTTGTTTAGAATAACTGATGGATGCATAGGAGTACTCATAGGCTTTGAATTTTCCATCTTGTACTTTTTCAGAAGCTCCTTGGTGTACTTTTGTTGATGGATATAGATTCCATCACTTGTCTGCTTTATTTGAAGACCAAGGAAGAACTTCAATTCTCCCATCATGCTCATCTCAAACTCATTCTGCATCAACTCATAGAACTCTTTGCAGAGCTTTTCATTTCTAGCACCAAATATAATATCATCAACATAAATCTGTACTACAATGAAATCTTTCTTTGAGCATTTCTTGAAAAGTGTAGTGTCTACTTTTCCGCTAATGAAATTATTTTCTATTAGATATGTGCTTAACCTATCATACCAAGTTCTAGGAGCTTGTTTGAGTCCATATAAAGTTTTCTTAAGCTTATAGACGTGGTGAGGATTTTCAGCATCCTCAAACCCAGGAGGTTGCTTGACATAAACTTCCTCCTCAATTATCCCATTTAGAAATGCACTTTTAACATTCATTTGATATAGAGTTATATCATGTTGTGCAGCATAAGACATGAGAATTCAAATTGCATCTAATCTAGCTACAGGTGCAAAGGTTTCAGTGAAATCAATACCTTCCTGTTGATTATACTCTTGAGCAACTAGTCTTGCCTTGTTTCTTACCACTTTAACATCTTCATCCAGTTTGTTTCTAAATACCCATCTGGTTCCAATAACATATTTATCTTTGGGTTTAGAAACTAGAGTCCAAACATCATTTCTCTTGAACTGGTTCAGTTCTTCTTGCATGGATAGAATCCAGCTTTCATCTTGTAAGACTTCTTCAATCTTTTTGGGTTCCAAATCTGATATGAAGGCCATGTTATTGTTTTCATTGAAAGTAGATCTGGTTCTAACTCTTTGAGATGGACTTCCAATGATAAGATCTTCTCTCTCATTCTGAATTTCAGATGTATCAGCACTTGTCTGATTTTCAGACATGTCTACTTTTGACTTGTTTGAAGAATTTTCCACTGCAGGATTAAGTTCAATACCTGCAATATTATCTTCTAGATCTGATAGTTCTCTATCAGTCTTCAAACCATCATTAAACTTTACATGAATTGATTCTTCTACTACAGAAGTTCTAGAGTTAAAGATTCTAAAAGCTTTAGACAGTTCAGAATATCCAACGAATATGCCTTTATCTACTTTAGCGTCAAATTTGTCAAGATGATATTTTGTATTAAGAATATAACATTCACATCCAAATGCATGAAAATATGATATGTTGGGTTTTCTACCTTTCAACAATTCACCAGGAGTCTTATTTAAGATAAGTCTAACCAGAATTCTGTTTTGCACATAAAAAGCAATGTTAATGGCTTCTGCCCAGAAGTACTTAGGGAGATTATTTTCATTAAGCATTGTTCTGCCCATCTCTTGAAGAGATCTGTTCTTTCTCTCAACCACTCCATTTTGCTGTGGAGTTCTGGGTGCAGAGAAATTGTGAGAAATACCATTTTCCTCACAGAACAGTTTGAACTGCTCATTTTCAAATTCAACCCCATGGTCACTTCTGATAGCAGAGATACAAAAACCCTGCTCATTCTGTACTCTTTTACTGAATACTGTAAAGACCTTATAGGACTCATCATTGTGGGTTAAGAAGAGTACCCATGTAAATCTAGAGTAGTCATCAACTATGACAAAACCATATTTCTTTCCACCTAGGCTAGCTACACTGACTGATCCAAACAGATCGATGTGTAACAGTTGCAAAGGTCTGGAGGAGGTGACTTCTTTCTTAGATTTGAAACTTGATTTTACTTGTTTACCTCTCTGACATGCATCACACAAAACATCTTTCTTAAGGGAAATATTAGGCAATCCTCTCACAAGATTATGCTCTTTCAATTTAGAAATTTGTTTCATACTAACATGTCCTAATTTCTTATGCCATAGCCACTTTTCATCCTCTTTAGACATAAAGCATGTTACACTTTGATCTGAAAGTTCAGACGGGTCAATCTTATACATATTGTGTTGCCTTTTAGCAGAAAAGATGGTTTTTCCACTAATGTCATTGACGATGCATGCATCCTTAGAAAAAGATACATAAAATCCACTATCATACAATTGATATATGCTAAGAAGATTATGTTTTAATCATTTCACATATAAGACATCATAGATAATAGGCAAGGGAGGTTTACCACCAATTTTACCTACGCCAACAACTTTTACTTTCTGGTTACCACCAAATGTTACATGTCCACCTTTCTTAGGTTGGAGGTCTAGGAACATAGACCTTTCTCCTGTCATATGTCGCGAGCATCCACTGTCCAGGTACCATGATAGGTGTTTCTTTGTCCTGTTAAGCATGTTTGCAACAGGAATGTTCATGGACTTAGGTACCCATATTTTCTTGGGTCCTTTTCTGTTAGTGTGAGGATTCTGTGAAGACTTCCTTCTCTTTTTGTGAATACACTTAGACGTGATATGTCCAGCTTTTCCACAGTATGTACATATAGGTTTATTTGAACTAACTGACACAGATTTGACAGTTATTTTTGAGAACTTTGTTTATCCTTTATGATGTTCTTGACTAGAATAACCTATACCTTCTTTGTTAAGGGAGTGCCTCTGACTTCCCAAAAGTTTAGTCAGATTATCTCTACCATTAACAAATTTGGCAAGATCTGAGGTGAGCTCTTCTACTTTCTATTGAAGTTTAATCACTTCTTCAGAGGGTAGACTTTCAACTGAGTTCTTAGCTTTAGACTTTTCAGTCTTAAGCCTACTGTTCTCTTCAACTAACTTCCCACACTCTTGAGATTTCCGTGTATACTCATTTGAGAGTTTAACATACTGTCTCTTGAGGGATTTGAAAGCTTTAGATATACAGTTGGATTCTTCCAATAGTTCATCATAGGCATCACTCAATTTCTCAAGTTCATATTGTACCTCGGTTTCTGATTTTGAATCAGTATCTGCCATAAGACAGAGACTTGCTTCAAGCTCCTCCCCTTCACTTTCAGTGGAGCTTTCATCAAGATATTCTCAAGTGGCCATCATTCCCATCTTCTTTTTGTTGAAGAACTTCTTGGGAGGTTACTTCTTGAGTTGAGGACATTCTACCTTGATATGACCAGGCTTTTTGCATTCATAGAACATAATGACATTTATGTCATTTGATCCACCATCTTTGTTGTATTTTTCTTTGTTAAAGCGCCTGAAAGGGCTGTTCTTTTTGAAGTTTCTTTTCTTTCAGAGATTTTTCATTTTTTATGGTAAGAAGCTAGAGAAAGTTCATCATCTTCATCATCAGAGTCATCCTCATTTGATTCCTCAGATTCATCTGAAGATTCATCAACTTTGAGAGCTTTTGAAGCAGATCCCTTAGATGATTTCTTGTCAGCCTTGAGAGCAATGGATTTTCTTTTCTTTACATTATTTTCTTCAATCAGCTCCTGTTCATGGATCTGAAGGGTGCTAAGAAGCTCACCTAGCTTCATTGTTGATAGATCTTTGGCCTGCGACACAGCAGTTACAAGAGGTCTCCATTGTTTTGGAAGACTTCTGAGAATATTTTGAATGTCTTCCTCAGTCTTGTAAACTTTTCCCAGAGATTTCAACCCATTGGTTATAGTTTGAAATCTCTCATACATTTGACCAATAGTTTCTCTTTCTTCCATTTTGAACAGCTCATACTTTCTGACCAACATACTGACTTTGGTATCTTTTACTTTGTTAGTTCCTTCATGAGTAATAGCTAGTGAATCCCACATTTCTTTAGCAGAATCACAAGCACATACTTTTTCAAACTCTTCTCTGCTCAAAGCACACATGATTTCATATCTAGCTTTGGCATTAAATTGCCATTTTGTTCTTTGATCAGAGGTCATGCTAGCTTTAGGAACTTCTGCTCCATTGTCATCTTTAGGAACATAGGGACCTTCTTCAATGATATCCAATATCGAGTTAGTTGATTGAAAACCACTTCTCTTTTTTGGGTTGGGGGTGGGGTTTTCGGTGGTTTCCGTTTGGGCGGTGAATTGTGTTTACCAACTTTTTAGGAAACTTTGAAAATTATTTTCACAGACACAACAAGCAAAAATAAGGCAACATAAAATTAGACGGGTGAATCGTCTAATTTTGAGACAGAATACACGCGCACACAAAGAAGGTCAAAACAGAGATTGATATTCACAATATTAACTCCCCAAGTTAAAAGTTTAAACAAATAACTCTTAAACAAATTAAAGAGATAAGGCAAGAAGAATATCACTCAATAGTTTTATGATGGTTCACCCCAAAATCCACAGGGCTACGTCCAGTTTCTTGGCAGCACCAAGTTTCCACTGTAACTGATCAGATTACAGTACAAATATTCTTTTCATACCTAGCCTCTCCAGGCTTAACACTTAAACAAGTATTCTTTTCTCACCCAGCCTCTTCCGGCTCAACACAATAAGGAGTAAAGGTTTTGTGTAATTAATACAACTTGCAAATCTTTCAGATCACACTCAGAGAGTGAAATAAATCTGAAGTATGAAAGACTGCGAATTAATATCAAATGATTGAATGAATATTCAATATGAAGAAGTTTTGAAGTGAGTAAATGCTTAAGAAGTTTTGAAGTGAGTAAATGCTTCTTGCACAAAGTTCTTAATGATATTCAACTTCTTGTCTTCATCTTCATGTTTGATCTATATAAAGACTTCAATCAATTGATCTGTTAGGCACAGCTTCAGAAAGTGTGTTCTTTGATTTGAGCTTCTGGAACGCCATTAATGCCAAAGAGTCGTTCTGTGTAATCATTAAATGTTTAGGGACGTTGAGTTTTAACAAGGCATTGCCAGAGTACACTTTTGTTCTGAGCAGCTATTGTATCAGAGTTGCAGCAGCAGGCTTCTTGTACTTGCAGCAGAGAGCTTTCCTCTTTCAGTGCAACACTCAGTTCACTTTCTGGAAAGCACTTTTACTCTGTACTAGAACAGCTAAAAGGTGACTGCTGTGATACAAAGCTTGCGTGTTTATTCCTTAAAACCTTGAAACAAACATTATTTATTCTTTATCCTTGGTGCTATTACCCAGAGGTCTTAGAGATCCTTAAGGAAGACATCTTATTCAAATAAGGTTGACTTGGACTTCATTTTGACTGACTGACACTTTATCAAGTGTAGCAGTGTTTGAAATTAAGACGGGTGCTTGTGCAGTCCCGATTTAGACGGGTGATAATGAGCCAAAACTTAGATCAGTGGTCGAGTCATTTTAGATGAGTGATCTTCTGAGGCTTCTTCAGAATTGTGATTCTTGCCACATCATCAACTAGATCAGAATCTTGATTGAGCTTTGACGTGGTCTATGTCTGAGTTGACTGTATTTTTAGATGAGTGGTTTTTAGACGAGTCTAAAAACTGAGCTCTATTAAAATGTAGATGGGTCATAATTTAGACAAGTGACCTTAAGTATATTTTCCTGCACACTTATCAGACATATCAGTAATTTCATATGGTTCAATATTACCATACTTAATCTATTTGGAATCATCAAAACTTAGAGAATTTACACATGGAATGTGTTTCAGACTTATGAGGTGTCAACTAGAATGTTGACTTGGACTTTGTTCTGACAACTGATCAGCAGACGAGTGCAGTAGAGTCCATTTTTAGACGAGTGAACTGATCCAGCTTTTAGACGAATGTGCAAGACTTGTTCAGAAGAGTGACCCACTGATAGTGCTTCAGGTCTTGATATTTTCCACGTCATCTTTATGAACATATGTTTGAGTTTGAGTTGACTTGGTCTCTGGCTGAGCTGTCCATTTTTCAGACGGGTGGTTTTCAGACGAGTCAGAAAAACTGCTTCTCTGAAAATCTTAGACGGGTCTGTTTTAGACGAGTGACCTTAAGTCCATTTTTCTGTAAACTTGAATAGTTTTATTAGTAATTTTTCATGGTTCAATATAACCATACTTAATATATTTGGAATCATCAGAACTTAGAGACTTTACACGATGAATGTGTTCCAGACTTACGAGGTCTCAACACAAAGTACCTCCCTAAGTACCAAAGTACATACCTTTTTGATAATGCCAAAAGGGGGAGAAGAAGAAAGAATGATTTATAAGAAGAATGGGAGAATGATTTTATGAGAAAGTAGAATAAGATAAAATAGAAGTAAGTAGTAAGTCAGGATGTCTTTATAGAAAGAATCAATTCAAAGGATAACATAAGTTTAGGGGGAATCTCTAAATGCTCTTAAAAGGAACAAAGAAACAGAGAAAATCGTTTCTATGTCTCTGTTGTATTTAAAATGAATATGTTGATATCTTACTTTTAATTATATCTATCTTTTTGTTATCTTCTGTATATTTGCTTATGTTCAACATAAAATCATACGAAATGTTTGTCACCATCAAAAAGGGGGAGAATGTTAAGTCACAAAGCGTTTGGCTCTGTTATGCGTCTGACTCTCACTCTAGTTAGCCTATGTGTGTTTTGATGAACCCAAACATTAAGCAAATGATTTTAATTGAACTATCTGAGTATTGCTAATCATCTACTTGAGATGTGCATAAAGAGAAGAGAATCTTTGCAGAATAACTCAACTAAAGGATCAAAGCATAGTATATGTGTCTGATCTTTGGATGCTGAATAAATAATGAAGAGTAATGCATCTGAGGAGAGATTCAAGCTCTAAAGCTCTAAGGCCAACATCTTATCTCAGACTCCTTGTTTATGAAGAAAGTAGCTAGAAGCAAGAAGACAAAATGTTATTCATGATCTAGCATCTTTAAGATTGAAAGATGAAGATAGTGCATCATCTAATCAATCAGTTGTTCGTGAGAAGACTATGTCAAAAGATGAAGAATGATCTACTCAAGATCTCTCTTTCATCTCTCAATGTGAAAGAAGAAAGATCAAGAAGTCATCTAAAGTTATACACTGATCAAACCTCTTCGAAGCAACAAAGAGTACAAACATAATCTTCTAAAGAAACTTGAAAGAAGATAGATCGAGATTACAGACTATATCTTCCAGAAAGACTCACATCAAGAAGCGTCTGATTACTCATAAGATGTGTCTGGACTTCTGACAGAATCAAGAACTTCATTCATGTCAGAAATACTCATAGAACCTGAAGGATGTTCAAGTACATATCTCTGTAAGACTAAGCCCTCATTCATGTTGTGATGTATGACAAACAAAGTGTATTTTGCATAAGATTTTTAATTTTGACTACGTACTCATTTCGTGTTAAGTTGCATGCAAGATCACTCTTCCAACAAAGCAAAACAAGCTGACGTCCAACAAAGCAAAACAAAATGACGTCCAATGAACCACTAAAGAGCTCGTCCACTAAAGTACCATTTGGAGTGCGTACTAAAGTACAACAAAAGCACGTCCACTGAAGTACAACAAGAAGAGCACGTCTACTGAAGTTCAACAAAAAGAGCTCGTCTAACAAGAAGAGCACATCCACTGAAGTTCAACAAAAGGAGCTCGTCTAACAAGAAGAGCACGTCCACTGAAGTTCAACAAAAGGAGCTCGTCTAACAAGAAGAGTGCGTCCACTGAAGAAACAGAAGAGCTCGTCTGCTGACGTGGTACTTGGAGCTCATCTACTGAAGAAACAGAAGAGCTCGTCTACTGACGTGGCACTTGGAACTCGTCTACTGAAATAACAGAAGCGCGCGTCTACTGAAGTAAAAAGGAAAGCTCGTCTACTGAAAGTAACAGAAGCGCGCATCTACTGAAGTAAAAAGGAGAGCTCGTCTACTAATAGTGGCACTTGGAGCTCGTCTACTAATGATACGCGCTTTGGACTTGCTAAGATATTAATGAGAAGCTCCGTCCACTAACATGACATATAAAGCTCGTCTACCAATTGGAGCACGTCCAATTACCTTGAGCTAGTACTCCCGTCTGCTGACGTGGCAAATGGATGCGGCTATTTTTCTCTTCAAATAAACACGGATATATTACTCTTCAAAAAGACTTGGCTATCATTTCAGATGGAAACGGTTATTTTTCAAGAAGGACGCAAACTCTACAAAGATCAACAGAATCTCATTTCAAGAACAAAAATCAAGAAAACAGATTTTGTTAAATCAGATCCAAATCTGTTTTAAATGATCCTAATGGCTATAATTTGTCTTCTATATAAAGAGGGATCAAAGGAACACTTTTCAATATACAACACATACAATAACAACAACACAACTCATTCTGATTGTGAAACTACGAAAGATCCAAAGTACTTTATCTCTGAGAAAAGTGTGATAGTAGTTAGAACTTCAATTTGTATAATCAGACTTTTAGAGTCTTTCTTCTACTCAATTCTTTTCTTGAATTAGTGTGATTAAGAGATGGTATCTCTTAGGCTTTAACAAGGATAGAAGGGATCCTTGGGTATAGAAAAGCTAGTGTGCTTTCTGGTGATTTTTCAAGCAACGAGGTTATCCTTGTGTTGCTTTAAATAGAATTGTGTAATTGATGATTATAGTGGAGAAAACCACATAGGTGTGGGACTGGATGTAGGCTAACCAGAGGAGGTAGCTGAACCAGGATAAATCGGTTTGCGTATTCTTCTCATCCCTAAACTCCATATACTTGTTAACTTGAATCTTTAGTCTGCAATCTGTGTTAAAATCTATTGTTACTACTTATAATTCTTCTTGTCATCATTACTTGTTCCATAACCTGATTCTTGGGAATTAAAATTGAGTGAAAACCAATTTTCTTTAAAGAAACACTGTTTTGATTTAAATTGTTGAAAAAATTTTCAATATCTCAATTCACCCTCCCCTCCCCCCCCCTCCCTCTTGAGACCGTAGCCACTACCAACAATTGGCATCAGGGCTAAAACTCTTGTTACAAAGCTTAACAGCTTCAAGAGATGGCTACAAATGATATCCTGGGTGATGGGGCTTCACTCACTAGACCCCCTGCCTTTAATGACTCCCAATACATGTATTGGAAAGAAAGAATGCTTATCTTTCTTGAGGCTGCAGGTTTAGATGTATTAGATGTTGTTGAAAATGGTCCCTATGTTCCATTTATTCTTGATGCTAAGAGAAATAAACTAACTAAACCAAAATATGACTGGAATGATGATGATAAAAGAAGAGTTGGTTATAATGCTAAGGCAAAAAATATTATAACAGCTGCTTTGAATTATGATGAGTTTTTCAGGGTCACTAATTGCAAAATGGCAAAGCAAATGTGGGATACTCTTCAACTCACTCATGAAGGAACCAACGATGTGAAAAGAGCAAGAATGAATACACTAGTCCATGAATATGAACTCTTTCACATGAAGAATGGTGAGGAGATAGATGAACTGCAAAAGAAGTTTACACACATTATGAACCAGCTAGAAGGACTCGGACATACAATCACAGATGATAAAAAGATTAACAAGATAATGAGATGTTTGAGTCGTGAATGGCAGCCAAAAATTACTGCAATTGCTGAAGCAAAGGATCTTGACACCATGTAGATTGCTACTCTATTTGGCAAGTTGAAAGGACAATAGATTGAAAAGTCATGAAGATAAGGAGAAAAAGAAGAAAGGGCTCTCACTCAAGGCTCATATCTCCAAAGAATCAATAGAAAGTGATGAAGATGAACACCTCGATGAAAGTGAAAAATCCGAAGAAGAAGACATGGGATTGCTTGTGAGGAAATTTAGAAGATTCATCAAGAAGAATAGAAACAAGAAGCAATTCAGTTTTCCTACCAAAAAGAACACGAACAAAGGTGAAAGCTCTTCCTCAACAATCAAATGCTTTGAATGTGGAAAGCTTGGACACTACAGAAATGAATGTCCAAAGCTACAAAAGAAAGAAAAGTATGAGAAGAATGACAGCAAAGAAAAGAAAGGAATAAAGCCTAGAAGAGCATACATAGCTTGGGAAGAAAATGATATGGATTCCACTAGTAGTGAATCTGAAAATGAAGAAGCCAACCTATGTCTCATGGAAAATCAACAAAGTGATAGTGAAACCGAGGTAAATGATTCTTCTCCTACCTATGATGAGTTACAAGATGCTTTTGATGAATTGCACGAAGAATATGTTAAAATTGGTAAACAACTTATATCTTCTAGGAAGATCATCGCAAAACAATGTAGTGACTCTGCATCTTTACAAATAAAGCTTAAAGAACTAGAAGCTGAAAACTCACAATTACTTGCATCTAGTTCAATTTGCACCAAATGCACTACACTAGAAAAGGAAGTTGAAAAACTGAATACAACTCTATCTAAGTTTACTCTAGGTAGAGATAACTTGAATGCCATATTAGGACAACAAAAGGGTGTGTATGACAAAGCTGGAATTGGATATAAGCCAATGGTACATGAAAAATCTTTTAAGAAGCTTTTTGTTCCACCTATTTCCTCAACTAGTCCTTTTGTTAAATGCTATTATTGTCTAAAGAAAGGTCAACAGCTGCTACTTGTAGATTTAGAAAGAACACACATGTTGGCATTAAACAAATTTGGGTTCCAAAAGGAACTTATGTTGCTACTAACACTAAAGGACCTAACCAGATTTGTGTACCTAAAGGAAAAGTATTTTTGGGCTGATGCTGTGAGTACTGCATGTTATGTTTTGAATAGAGTTCTACTAAGGCCAATTTTGAAGAAAACTCCATATGAACTTTACAAGGGAAGAAAACCTAACATTTATCATTTTCATGTCTTTGGCTGTAAATGTTTTGTGCTAAATAATGGCAAGGATAATCTTGGTAAATTTGATCCCAAAGCTGATAAGGGTATTTTCCTAGGTTATTCATTAACTAGCAAAGCATATAGAGTGTTTAATAAGCGTACTTTATCAATGGAAGAATCTGTTCACATAACATTTGATGAGTCTAACCCCAAAAGGATGGGAAATGACATTTTTGATGATGCAGAAACTCTCGAGGATGAAATGAAATCTGATGAAGGAAAGGAGAACAATAAGGAAAAGGAAGATGAAGAAAGCAATAAAGAACCTCAAGCAGAACTTCAACAAGGAAATATTCCTAAGGAGTGGCAAGCTTCAAAGAATCATCCCCTAGACAATATCATTGGTGAGATCACCAAAGGGGTAACCACTAGAAACTCTTTAAGGAATATTTGCAATACCATGGCGTTTGTATCTCAAATAGAACCAAAATGTGTTGATGATGCTATTAATGATGAACATTGGATGATTGCAATGCAAGAGGAGTTAAATCAATTTAAAAGGAACAAAGTTTAGGATTTAGTTCCAAAACCCAAAAATAACCAAATAATCGGAACTAAATGGGTGTTTAGAAACAAAATGGATGAGAATGGAATAATAGTAAGAAACAAGGCTAGACTAGTAGCTAAGGGATATAATCAAGAAGAAGGAATTGATTATGATGAAACATATGCTCCCGTAGCTAGATTAGAAGCCATAAGAATGCTCTTAGCCTATGCGTGTATAATGAACTTTAAACTGTACCAAATAGATGTGAAAAGTTCCTTTTTAAATGGAATAATACAAGAGAAAGTATATGTAAGCCAACCCCCTGGCTTTGTTGATAGTGAGTTCCCAAATCATGTCTATAAACTGACTAAAGCCCTCTATGGACTCAAGCAAGCTCCTAGAGCTTGGTACGAGAGGTTAAGCAATTTTCTCCTAGAGAAAGGGTTTAAAAGAGGAAAAGTTGATACAACACTATTTACTAAAACAAAAGCACACAATATCTTACTTATTCAAATATATCTTGATGACATTATTTTTGGTGCTGCTAATGAGTCTTTATGCAAGGAATTTGGTGAACTAATGCAAAGTGAAGTTGAAATGTCCATGATGGGAGAGCTTACCTTCTTTCTTGGACTTCAAATTAAACAATGCCAAGATGGAACCTTCATAAGCCATAAAAAGTATTGCAAGGAACTACTAAAGAAGTTTGGAATCGAAAGCGCAAAGGATATGGCAACACCAATGAGTCCAGCCTTCTACTTGGACAAAGATGAACATGGTAAATCTATAGATGTATTCAAGTATAGAGGTATTATCGGATCCTTACTTTATCTCACTGCAAGTAGGCCAGATATAATGTTTAGTGTGTGTATGTGTGCAAGGTATCAAGCTAATCTTAAAGAATCACATCTTACTGCAGTTAAAAGAATCATGAAGTATCTCTTAGGAACAAAAGAAATGGGGCTGTGGTATCCCAAGGGATCCACTTGCACATTAATAGGATATTTCGACTCTGACTTTGCTGGATGCAAGTTAGATAGGAAGAGCACAAGTGGAACGTGCCATTTATTAGGAATTTCCCTGGTGTCCTGGTTTAGTAAAAAGCAAACTAACCTTATCCACAACTGAAGCATAATATGTTGCAGCTGGGAGTTGTTGTGCTCAAATCCTATGGATGAAACAACAATTAATTGACTATGGTGTTTATCTGGATCATATACCAATAAAGTGTGATAACACTAGTGCAATTAATCTAACAAAGAACCCAATTATGCACTCAAGAACCAAGCATATTGAAATTAGGCATCATTTTATCAGGGATCATATTCAAAGTGGTGATGTTGTGATTGAACATATAGATACAACCAAGCAATTAGCTGATATATTCACCAAACCACTTAATAAGGAGAGTTTCTTCTTTATAAGAAGGGAACTTGGCATAATTGATCCTCAAAATAATTGATAACAGATGGCAAGAGAAGCAGCACAAGTTGCTGAAAATTATGAAGGACATGGGCAAGATGCTTTTATCTAGTCTCAGTTTAGACTATAGTGTCTGTAATTTTTTTTTTGATTTCAGTGTTTTGGATGTTTTGATGTATTGCATAAGTTCTGAAATGATTTATTATCAATGAATGTAAGACTGTTTTTTAGTTTGATTTCAATATTCTTCATAGTTTCTTTTTGATAATGACAAAAGGGGATAAAGACATACTATTAATTTTGTCTTGCATTTGCTGTAAATTTTTTTCTGATACCTAAGTATGAACTGCTTTGAAAAGACATACTTGAACTTATAATAAATGCAAGATGATTTTTTTTTTCTTTCATGATAATGATATGATAACACTTGATTTTTTGAAAGATATCAATAACACAGGGGGAGGATGAAAATGACTCAAGAACCATGCTTCTTGAACAATGTGCCTCACTCGATTTCTTAATAACTAAGGTTAAGTATGGTAAGGTTTGTCATAATCAAAAAGGGGGAGTTTGTAAGACTAAGCCTTCATTCATGTTTTGATGTATGACAAACAAAGTGTATTTTGCATAAGATTTTTAATTTTGACTACGTACTCATTTCGTGTTAAGTTGCTTGCAAGATCACTCGTCCAACAAAGCAAAACAAGCCGACGTCCAACAAAGCAAAACAAAATGACGTCCAATGAACCACTAAAGAGCTCGTCCACTAAAGTACCATTTGGAACGCGTCCACTAAAGTACAACAAAAGCACGTCCACTGAAGTACAACAAGAAGAGCATGTCTACTGAAGTTCAACAAAAAGTGCTCGTCTAACAAGAAGAGCACGTCCATTAAAGTTCAACAAAAAGAGCTCGTCTAACAAGAAGAGCACGTCCACTGAAGTTCAACAAAAGGAGCTCGTCTAACAAGAAGAGTGCATCCACTGAAGAAACAGAAGAGCTCGTCTGCTGACGTGGCACTTGGAGCTCATCTACTGAAGAAATAGAAGAGCACGTCTGCTGACGTGGCACTTGGAGCTCGTCTACTGAAAGTAACAGAAGTGCGCGTCTACTGAAGTAAAATGGAAAGCTCATTTACTGAAAGTACTGAAGTAAAAAGGAGAGCTCGTCTACTGATAGTGGCACTTGGAGCTCGTCTACTAATGATACGTGCTTTGGACTTGCTAAGATCTTAATGAGAAGCTCCGTCCACTAACATGACATATAAAGCTCGTCTACCAGTTGGAGCACATCCAATTACCTTGAGTTAGTACTCCCGTCTGCTGACGTGGCAAATGGATGCAACTATTTTTCTCTTCAAATAAACACAGATATATTACTCTTCAAAAAGACTTGGCTATTCTTTCAGATGGAAACGGTTATTTTTCAAGAAGGACGCAAACTCTACAAAGATCAACAGAATCTCATTTCAAGAACAAAAATCAAGAAAGCAGATTTTGTTAAATCAGATCCAAATCTATTTTAAATGATCTCAACGGCTATAATTTGTCTTCTATATAAAGAGGGATCAGAGGAACACTTTTCAATATACAACACATACAATAACAACAACACAACTCATTCTGATTGTGAAACTACGAAAAATCCAAAGTGCTTTATCTCTGAGAAAAGTGTGATAGTAGTTAGAACTTCAATTTGTATAATCAGACTTTTAGAGTCTTTCTTCTACTCAATTTTTTTCGTGAATTAGTGTGATTAAGAGAGGGTATCTCTTAGGCTTTAACAAGGATAGAAGGGATCCTTGGGTATAGAAAAGCTAGTGTGCTTTCTGGTGATTTTTCAAGCAAGGAGGTTATCCTTGTGTTGCTGTAATTAGAATTGTGTAACTGCTGATTATAGTGGAGAAAACCACAGAGGTGTGGGACTGGATGTAGGCTTACCAGAGGAGGTAGCTGAACCAGGATAAATCAGTTTGCGTGTTCTTCTCATCCCTAAACTCCATATACTCGTTAACTTGAATCTTTAGTCTGCAATCTGTGTTAAAATCTGTTGTTGCTACTTATAATTCTTCTTGTCATCATTACTTGTTCCATAACCTGATTCTTGAGAATTAAAATTGAGTGAAAACCAATTTTCTTTAAAGAAACACTGATTTGCTTTAAATTGTTGAAAAAGTTTTCAATATCTCAATTCATCCCCCCTCTCGAGACCGTAGCCACTACCAACAATCTCCAGCATGGAAGAAGTGAAACATTAAAGTATGGAGTTACATTTTATCTCTCGTTGCTGAAGCAACGTTCAAAAGGAGAAAATGCTTTATGAAGAAATTACATGGAACCAGAATGAAAGTATTTAATTAATTCAAATGAGTATATTAATTAATTTATTATCTTTTATCGAGATCAGAAAAAGAAGAAAAGACAAAGGGCAATGCTGCAAAATGTCTCTAATGTGATAAAGAGAAAAGCACATTTTCTGTGCTTTTTTAAGTGTTGCACAAATAAGGAAAGAAACGATGCCCGAAGCAAATAAAGCATATCTGCTATACTCTATGGTCAACAAAGGACCTCCAACGTTCTAAAAGCATTAAATGACAAGTCAGAACGGCTATTATCCAAAGGATAAAGAACAAGACCTCTGATCATGCCTCAACGGATCTATTGTGATCAAGTATAAATTGAAGAAGTCGAAGACCTGAAGAAAAAGATGAGAACACGAAATAGAGACGAACAACTAGCAAAGCTGAAATATACAACATACTCTGAAAGCATTTCTTTACAAAGAAAAATATTCATACAAAGAATACAACAAAGCTGATAGCATTGATCACTCTCGTAATCTTTTCTCAAACTACAAATCATTTAGAGAAGAGCTCGTCTGCAACTAACCAAGATCTTAATCTTATATTCACTCGCTGAAGTGTTATTTGGTTGAATTGCTATTGTAACATTGAAAAACGATGGGTCATGAGTCTTCGTTTTTTAGCTAGTTTTAGTTCCAGAGGAGACAAAGCATATGTATGTGATTTTCAACCTTAACATGGACTATTGAACAATATCGATGAAACTTGTAGTCTTTCTCACCATTGCTCGATCTTTCTCTCCGAAGCCAAAATGGTGGCACGAAGGAGACGAGATTTACCGATAGAGATGGTCATGACTCATCAGAGAAAGGGTCTGTGCAGACATAACACGGAGACTCTATTACAATTTCATAGGACACCAATTCACTCGATCACAAGTTAACTATATTTTTTTTGACAAACAAATCTCTACCGTTGATTACTTTAACAATAAATCCAACGGCTAATTGTGGTGCTTCGCGGGTGTGCCACATGAAGAGATGCTTCGTGCTAGAATTGGCCTTATTTTATGAGAAATGTTGAATAGTACAACTTTTTTTTTACGAAACATGACGAATAGTTATACACCGTTGATTGTTAATACCATCTCGTGATTATCCTCTGCATTTTCTAAAAACATAATATTGTAATAATTGTTTAAGTGATTCGTCAAATTCGTAAGGTACTTTTTCATACCAAATAGTGGTACTCTTATTTTATTGATTGTTCTTTGACTATGAATAATTAAATATGTTCCTGCCAAAAATCGTATTTATCGGAATCTAGTCGGAATGGGTGTGACCTATATTTATAATAATGAATGCTAAGATTATTTAAGAATATAGCTTGACATCTGCTCCTACGTATCTTAGATGAGAATCAAAACTAATATAGTTTTTCGTGAAATTTTGACAGGAACAAAATCTATTATAAGATGAAGTTTTTTATTGACGGGTATTACAAGAAGTCGTTGAAGTGCTAGAAATAACATTCTTAGGATATAAGAATAAGAATTAGTGTAATGTGATGATCTCATGAGCTTGGCTGTCCCGTGGACATTCGTGTTCATACACGAGTGTTCTGCAAGCATGCCAAAAGCAAAAGAAAAAAACATTTTTTTATCCTTCTTTGAAAACTATGTTCGTTATACATGTGAACGCATCATTTTGATAAGCACTTTTAAGTGTGTGTTTGGTTTCATTTTTGGAAATCTCAGAAGTGTTTTTATATCTGTCAAACGTGATTCGGATAGAAAAAGAGGTGTTTGATTATGCGTTCGTCGAATCAATTTTACATCCAGAATTGATTCTATCAGAAGCAGTTTGGAATAACTTCTGCTTTTGGAATGAAAAATTATAATATGTTTTACATCAAACTTGCTTTCAGAATAAAAACATTCAAACATAAATCACTTTACTTCAAACTCAATTCTATTGAAATCAATTCTACAAAATCAATTCCGTCCAAAATCAAGTTTATCAAACATTCATCCAAACACATACTAAATATTTTATTTGGTAAGAGAGGCCTTTATTAGTAACAATATCCTTAAAACATTCTTTAAAAAATAAAAAATAAAAATTTCACTAAAAATTAAAAAATTTATTTTTTTAAATATTAAATACAACAACTTTCTACCTAATTTTCTTTTGTTGTCGGTAGAAGTAAGTTAAAAGAAGAGGCGGTAGTTGAAAATAAAATGGTTGAAAATTCTTTTCCACACAGCTACCCCGGGCGGCAATTTAAAGCGATACTGCATCCGAACCTGATTCGCAAATCCTTCCTCCCCACTCTGAAATCACGCTACTACTCAGCAGCGACATGGTGATTGATACATCCCTCGCGGATGGGAAGTATCATAAGAGGCTGATTGTTTGATTTAATTTACAGATTGGTGAAGATTTTGGCCTCAAACAACCATCTCGCATAAACCCACAATCAGCAGAGCACACCAAGTGAGTGACAGAGACCAAACGACGCAGCAAGGGCGAAGGAGGTATAAAGGAACGGTTCCAGCAGCTGACGGGTAACCTCTTTTGTTTTGATCAACCAATTGTAATTCTAATTTTGATTCTCTTATATCCATTGTTTTGTTACTGGACACACTCCCAACACAATTCTTCTTTGGCTTGGGATCTGTTAGAGCTAGCTCCCTTGGTCAACGAAGTTATTTTTGCCCTCGTGTATTCTATTTAGAGTGTGTCCGAAAACTAGGAAAAAATTAGCTGATAATCGATTTTTGTATAATCGATTTTTATATGTGATAATTGTATTTTTTATAGTAAATTATGAAAAAAAAGTACAAAACTAAAACAAACTAGATAACGTAAAAAAAAAAATTTTCTCCAAAAAAAAGTTTTTTCTAAATTTAAGCAAAATACCATGGTATATTATTTTTAAAACAGTTTTTTAGGGATAAAACACCTTAAACGGAACCAGCTTTCCTAAAGATACCCTTAGTTTGTGGTTGTTTCATGTATGCACTCAGACTGCTGCGCGTTGCCTTTTTCTTTTATAAAAAAAACTAATCACATTTTCTCATTTTACCCTTCTAAACTAACTATCAAACAAATATTATTATTATTATGAATAATTTTTTTTGGCACAAATAAATATTATTATTCTATTTACAAACAACCTTTTTTTTTTTTGTAATTTACTATATAAAAGTGATTTTTTTTTCATCATCCAAACAAAATAAATTATTTAAAATTGCTTTTCAGTAAACACATCCAAACAAAAATAGATTCTGAAAATATCATAATATATAATAATCGATGATTGTTCATGTAATCGATTATTGATATAATCAATCTTTAGTAGCTGCCCCAAACAAACTCTAAATTGTTTAACGACCCTCTAATGTAATTGGCTCATTCTAGAGCCAAATCCGTAATTTATACCTTTTTCGGCTACTTTGTCATATCCTTCTTCTTTGCCTCTAAATCAGAAGTTAATGCTGATTTTATGATTTAATTTGTAGATTGGTGAAGATTTTGGCATCAAATAACCGTGGATTCACATTCTACATAAACCCACCCACAATCAACAAAGTACACCCATCGAGCGAAACATATAGAGAGAGTTTGAGGATGCAACAAGAATTGAGGGAGATGTGCACTGGGATAGATAGAGATCAAGCGATGCGCAAGAAGGGCGAAAGTATAAAGGAATGCTTCCAAAGAATGAGTCTCTCTCCAATCGTCATCATCATGCATCACAGGCGCAAACGGGTAACCTCTTTCAGTCTTTTCATCAACCAATTCTAATTTTCATTGTCTTATATCCATCGTTTTGTTACCGGACTATTTGATGTTTGCATTTCACTGCTGCTCCTTGCCTTTTTCTTTTTTCACTTCTAGCCATGTTAAATTTATCTCACCTCTTGGTTTCTTATATTTGTCAAAAGATAAAAAAATAGATGCTGCCAAGGAGCAAATAGGAGAGAGCACAAAGAAAGACCGCTCTTGGTTTGGATTCATAATTGAAATCATTCTCTCTCCCTTTAGAACAAAGCACATCGAGCCACATCGTATCCGTGGGGACTGCAACTATGTGGAGAATAGGTCCTTGCCCGTTTCAACTCTGATTGATATACTCAAAATGAAATATGGGAAAGATGATATACATGAGGGGAATCTAATACCTGCACTATATGATATATTTGGTGAAGATGCTAGCCCTACAGTGAAGAATATCGCAAAGTTTGGCTGGGATAGTCGCCAACAAGGAGGTGGTGAAAGTGAAGGACGTGCTGGAAGTTTGGGGATGGTGGGTAAGCAAGAGGCTTATTCTAGATCGACTAGGAACAATATTACAGATTGTCGAGGTATGTATTTGTCGGAAATCCTGACGAAGTTTATGGATCTGTTAACAATGTCATATTATTATTAGTTTTGAATCAAGTTTCATAATTTAGTTTCTTTGTGTATATTTGAATTCTTTAATAATTTTTTTATTTCACATCCATTATGGTTCCACCATGCCACTTTGTAAAACTATTCATTTCGTTGTGATGTGATGATCTGACGAGCAACTTGTACTTGATTTGCTTTTCACACAAGTAAGCTGATAGGTAATCAACTAGTTAGTTAGTGAGTGAATGAGGGGAAATAAAGCATGTTGCCTATAAATAAGAGGAGAAATTGAGAATGTGTGATATCTTTTATTTTGGGAAATAGTTGGGGCCTTTGGGCAATTGGGAGGTTAGCGAGCCTCGAACATTTGCTGTATTCTATAATAAAAGGAAATTTCTCTATCTTTCTTATAATCTGAACCCGTTTCGATCAACTAGTGTTAGAGCTCCTATCTTGGAGCTGTGGGGTTGTAAGCAGATGAATTTAGAGGTTGTTCAGGGTTCAACAAGAATGAAGGGTTTGATTCCTGACATGCTTGACGAAATGATAAAAGTGATTCAAAGTTGGAGAAGAGAACTCAAGGAGCTACGTCTAGGAATACCAATCATTGATGGAGAAGATGTGTATGGGTGGCTGATCAAGGTCGAGAATTTTTTTGATGCGGAAGGCATACGTGAAGAAGAACTCCAACCAGGGTATGATCCAGATTTGCTGATTTGGGTCCACGAAGAAGAGTCAAAGTTGTTGCAGGGATCAAGAAAAGAATCAAAACTAGCAACAAAAGAAGAAACAGAGGAAGAAAAAGAGACCCAAGAGGGGAAATCCTTAGCTTTAGAGGTAACCAGAATCCTTAATTTCAGAGGATGAGAGAAATTTCGCACTGGAGGAGCTAAGAGAAAATTGAAGGAGGAGGGGTGGTTCCAAGAACTCAACAAAGAATTTCAAGACGAGATGGTGGAGAAATTAAGATATGGCTGCTGTGTTTTTTTTGTTTATTCCAATAGCAAGGGCATACAATATATACAGGATACAAGGCCAACAGACATCTATAATTACTGCAACAAATCCTCCTATTTGTCTATGTTTAATATAGCCAAATATTTGATTTCTTAAAACATGTACATGATTTCCTAAAAATCTGCAACTGCATAATTATATGATTTTATGAGATTCTCTCAATCCTAAAAATCTGCAACTACATAATTATATGATTTTATGAGATTCTCTCAATACTCCCCCTCAAGTTGGTGCGTGAGGATCTCGAATGCCCAACTTGCCCAAAAGAAATTCAAATTGTTGTTTGCCTAGAGCTTTTGTCAAGATATCCGCAAGCTGATTGTAAGTCCGAACATGTATTGTGACAATATTACCATCCTGGATCTCATCACGGATGTAGTGACAATCTACCTCAATATGCTTGGTGCGTTCATGAAACACCGGGTTGGCTGCCATATGAATGGCTGCTTGACTATCACAAAAGAGCTGCATGGGTTGGGGATGAGGCACCTGTAAATCAATCAAGAGGGCTTTAAGCCACTTCAACTCACAAGTTGTGGTGGCCATAGATCTATATTCAGCTTCTGCTGATGAACGAGAGACAATAACTTGCTTTTTGGTTTTCCAAGATATAGGAGATCTTCCCAAGAATACAAAATACCCTGTCAAGGAGCGTCGTGTAAGAGGGCAACTTGCCCAGTCTGAATCACAATAGGCATATAGCTTCAAATCACTATCAGAGCGAAGAAAGATCCCTTGGCCTGGATTACCCTTCAAATAACGAACTACCTGTGTTGCAGCTTCCCAATGCTCCTCTCGAGGACATTGCATGAATTGAGCTAAGATATGAACAGAGTAGCTAAATTCGGGCCGAGAAATAGTCAAATAAATGAGCCTCCCAACTAGCCGATGATATCGTTCTGGATCCTCTAAAATAGCGCCATTAGCAAGGGCTAACCTATGATTTTGCTCGAGAGGAAAACTAGCCGGTTTTGCCCCCAATAATCCTGTTTCTGAGATGATGTCCAAAGCATACTTTCACTGGCATAAGAAAATCCCATGAGGTCCTCTTGCTACCTCAAGGCATAAAAAGTATTTCAAACTCCCTAGGTCTTTCATGTAGAAACATTTGCTAAGGTACATTTTGAAACGCTCAATCACATCTCCATTGTTCCCTGCAATGATGAGATCATCAACATACACAAGAACACTCAAGATCACCTCTCCACTATAATAAGTGAATAGTGAATAATCTGCACAAGATTGTTCGAATCCATATTCCTTCAATGCAGCAGCAAGTTTTGCAAACCAGTTTCACGGTGCTTGTCGTAACCCATAAAGAGACTTTCGGAGTTTACATACTTTCTTAGAATCTCCACAGGAAAAACCAGGAGGTAGTTGCATATAAACTTCCTCATCCAGATCACCATGCAGAAAAGCATTATGAACATCCATCCGATGCAATATCCATGATCGAGCAGCTGCCACAGCTAATAAAGTCCGAACTGTGACCATTTTTGCAACCGGTGCAAAAGTTTCATTATAGTCAATGCCTTCTTTCTGGTTATCTCCTCGAACAACTAGTCTTGCCTTGTGACGTTCAATACTGCCATCTGATTTGTATTTAATCTTGTATACCCACTTGCATCCAATAGCCTTCTTTCCAGGTGGTAGTGTTGCTAACGTCCAAGTGCCATTTCTCTCTAGTGCATCTATTTCTTGCTTCATAGCACTGTGCCACAAGAGATCTCGAACGGCCTCAGAAAACCAAGATGGCTCATGCCCAGAAGTGACTGCTGCAAGAAACTGTCTATGGCTCATGGAAAAATTATTGCAAGTCACATAGTGTGTGATAGGATACAAGGTACCTGAGGATTGTGATGGTGGGTGTGACACGGAAGTGGGGTCATTAGCGCAGCTCACAGTGTGGCATATATAATCTTGGAGCTTGCTCGGTGGGCGACGTTCCCTGTGACCACGTCCAAGTTGTTCAGTCATGTGAGGTGTTGACATTGAATCCTCACCTGACTGTCTTTTGGTCAAAATCACATCCTGTGCATCTAGGGGTGTAAGCGGATCCGATCCGATCCGCGAACCCGGCGGATCCGAATCGATCCGAACCGGTTTTGGTGGATTGGTTCGGATCATCGGATCGGATTCCAAAACGCCGATCCGAACCAGATCGGTTCGGGTCTCGGATCCGAGAATTCGGATCCGATCCGATCCGAACCCTTTAAAATATTTTTTTAAAATTATTTTATATATTATTATATATAAATTTAATATAATTAATAATTAAATATGTATATTTTATTTTATTTTTCTAATTTTTTTATTAATATTTAAGTGTAAATTTAAAAAAAAAAAAAAAGGTAACCCGATGATCCGAACCGAACCAACCCGATTGTGATCGGTTCGGTTCGGATCCGTAGCTGAAAATTTACCAAATCCGAACCGATCAAATTTGATCGGTTCGGATAATGAAACCCCTCAAATCCGATCCAACCCGACCCGATTACACCCCTATGTGCATCCCCAACACTTTCTTCAATGTTTCTGCTCCCCCTTGCATCATGCGTATCCATGCTAGATTCATCAATGAGAGGAGGGCCATCGTTCCACAAGGTTTGTGTGGAAGAAATGGAGTCATCTTGCACATTGGAAGCATTAGTCAAGAAAGGAAACTCATTTTCACAAAACACAACATCACGAGATTCAAAATACTCTCCACTATCCAAATCGTAGAGACGCCAACCCTTTTTCCCATAAGGATAGCCCACAAAAATACATTTTCGACTTCGCTCACCAAACTTTTCCTTTTGTCGAGGTCTGTTGTGTGCATAGCACAAACATCCAAAAATGCGAATATGAGAATAAGTGGGAGTTTGACCAAACAATATTTCATAGGGGCTTTTACCTTTATGTATAATGGATGGTGTACGATTAATCAAGTACCCTGCAGTAAGGACACATTCACCCCAAAATTCAATGGGTAGATTTGCTTAAAAACGGAGAGCTCGAGCAACATTTAAAATATGTCTATGTTTTCTTTCGACACGACCATTCTGTTGCGGAGTGTCAACCATGGAAGTTTGATGAATTATTCCTTGTTCAAAAAAATAGCTTTTCAAGACTCTGAATTCAGTACCGTTGTCACTTCTCACAATTTTAACCTTTTTGTTAAATTGAGTAGCCACCATAGTGCAAAAGTTTTTAAAAGTGTTCCCAACTTCACCTTTTTCTACCAAAAATATATCCACACGGCACGAGAAAAATCATCCACAATAGTCAAAAAATAAGAAGCACCACAAGAGGAGGTAACACGATAAGGTCCCCACACATCACAATGTATTAAATCAAAAGGCTCATTGGCTTTATTCTGGCTAGGAATAAAAATATCTCTTGTTTGTTTATCTCTTAAACAAATATCACAAACTTGCTCATGCTTATCTTTCTTACCAACATGAATACTAGGAATTAAACTAACTATTTGTATTGAAGGATGACCCATAAGTCTATGCCACATGGTAAATGAATCAGCTCCACTTGTTTTGCATGCCTGCACAAAGGTCATTGCCCGAAAATGATAGACCCCATTCCGTTGTTCACCCACACCAATCACTGTCCTCGAAGTGCGGTCCTGTATCTCGTAATTTGTCAGAAAAAGTGACTGCACAATTTGAGTCATGTATCAATTGGGAGACAGATATAAGATTACAAGCTAAATTAGGCACATATAACACATTGTTCAAGACTAGGCCTTTTCCAAAATTTATTGTTCCTTCTTTATTCGCAACTGTATTTCTTCCGTCAGGCAACCCAACGGGACAAGGTGAGACATCAATTAATTTTGTTAACAAGCTAATATCACCTGTCATGTGATTTGAAGCCCCCGTATCCAGCAACCAAGAGTTTTTCACTTGCTTACTAGTGAGTTTCTCAGTGGATGATGTGGACTTGTGCTTATTAAGAATGGTCATCAGTGCTGACCATTGATCGTTGCTCAGCCCGGGGAAAGACCCACGCTCATCTGTGACTCCCCTTGTCTGCATGCCTGCTGCACTTTGAGCTTGCTGCACTTGTGCGGCACTTCCAGTGTGTGTCTCTCTACCTTGGCCTACGCCCTTGTTGCGTGTGCCTCGGTTGCCATGTCCTGCACCTCTTCCGTTTTTACCGGAGTTCCACCAATCTGGGTATCCAATTATTTGAAAACATTCATTGGCTTCATGACCATGCTTTCCACAATTGGTGCATATCCCTCGATCACCTCCTCTGTTCTGCCCAGATCTTGTGTGAGGTGTGGTTTGAATCGCAAAGCTAACAGCATTTGTTCTTTCATCCCGCATACGTGCCAACGACTTGTGTGCTTCCTCAGTCACAACCATTGCATATTCTCTGTTTATATTGGGCAACGGCGACATGCTTAAGATATTTGAACGTACTGTTTCGAATACGGCATCGTCGAGACCCATTAAGAATTGATGGACCTTCCTTCTCCCGCTCTTGTGCTAATTCTTGTGTTGTACCGCATGTACACCCAGCACAACTGCAAGTTGGATTCTTCATGTAACTGACCCGTGCTTCCCACATTGATTTTAACTTCCCATAGTAGGCTACCACGTTCTGCCTAGATTGCTTGCAATTGGCAATATCAGTTTTCAGTTGGTGAATCCTCACATCATTGCCAATAGAGAACCGTTCCTTCAAATCATCCCATAGATCTTTTACATTCTCCAAATAAGAGATACTGGATCTCAAAGATGAATCGATGGTGTTAAATATCCATCCTACCAGCATCGCATTGATTGCCAACCACTCTTCGAGTTCAGATGAATCGTTCGCCGGCTTTGGAATTTTTCCGTCGATAAATCCAAGTTTCTTCTTGGCTCGGAAGGCGTTACGAACTGCCTTTGACCATTCATCATAGTTGTCTCCTTTGAGCTGTACCGGTGTAACAACGATACCCGCATTGTCTCCCGAGGTAAGATAATAAGGAGATGTTGGATCGATCATCAACGCCTTCTTCTGTTCATGACTAGAAGCGTTAGTCGTCTTCTTTTCAGAATCAGAACTGTTGCCGCTTCCCTTCTCGCCATCTACAGCCATGATCACTGATGCAGCACAGCGGGGGTTGCCCTGCGCTCTGATGCCAAATTAAGATATGGCTGCTGTGTTTTTTCTGTTTATCCCAATAGCAAAGGCATACAATATATACAGGATACAAGGCCAACAGACCTCTATAATTACTGCAACAAATCCTCCTATTTGTCTATGCCTAATATAGCCAAATATTTGATTTCCTAAAACATGTACATGATTTCCTAAAAATCTGCAACTACATAATTATATGATTTTATGAGATTCTCTCAATAGAAAGAAGAGGTAGAAATGGCAAAACTAGAGAGAGAAGCAAAAAATGCAACCGTGAGTGGCACGAAGGTGTATAAGAGACAGGTATGAAAGGAGAGCAAAGCGGAGAAACCCCACCAAGCTCGGCCATCAAGGGTAATGTGATAGGAACCCAATTCAAGAGAAATCGAAAACTGTATTATTGATCTAAAATGTAAGAAGTATTACAAGAGAAACCCTTGTAATCCCAAAGCAAAGGCTTCTCAGAGAAGAAAACGTTGTCTCTCTGCACAAGTCAGAGTATACACTCTAGACTTCCAATTCCAAAATACAAACTCTGCATGCCTTTCCTTTTCCCCTCCCTACTTATATAACAGACTCAATCCTCTTTTCTCTCTCCTGTAACTAACTCTTCCCTCATTCCCTATTTCCCACCTAAGGTGATTCTAAGTGGACCTTGTACATTTGGGCCTGTGGTAGGTCCTGATTATAGGATTGTCATTAGGAACTTACCAATACCGCCCCTTTAAGTTCTGCCTTGTCCTCAAGGCAGAGGAACGAAAACGGTTTTGTAATAGCTGCTACCACTTTTCTCAACCCTTGAGGCAGAAGGAAGGGTGCAACTACTTGATGAAATCTACTTGCTTCCAAGGAGCTTCTTCTGCTCTTTGAGCCTTCCAAAGAATGAGCCACCCAAACACTGTTCTGCCATTACACTTACTCTCTTTGCATGCAAGTAATACTTCATTGGGCCGCTTCGCAATGGATCTTGCTGTCTTGTGATTAGAATCAATAGGGTGTGCCATTAAAGGATTTGTTCTAGGAAATTGCATTGGAAATGATTTTGCTAGTTATTGAGCCAGGCATTTTGGGATACTGGCCCCTTATCAGTATTGACGTACTCTTAATGCAGCTTATCAAAACTTCATTTGTCAACTCCGGTGCGTAAGAGAAGAAGATCTGCAAATCAATTCCCTGGCTTGTTGCTACCGCCATTGTTGTGAAAATCGGACCGGTCGGTTCAAGCAGGAACCGGCTGTCACAGGAAATGGCAACCTTCTGAATACAGCTGAACATTTAAAGTCATTTAAAAGCCCAGCTGTAATTGTAAAGTCATTTTCCTATCAGTAACTGTAGATCTGTTATTCTCTCCTTAATTAGGATATCACAGCTGGAGGATAGGAATATACGTCAGTTTAGCTAATTTTCAGGGCTGAAAATCAGCTTGTATTTATTTGTATTAAACAATATTTATAAGAGAATTCCCAGATAGGAAAATACAGTTTTTAGCCTACACGTTTCTTAGTTTGACATGGTATCACACTGGGTCACGGTTCTAGCCTAGCCTACATCACGTCTCTGTCTTTTGCAATTCTAGTCCTATTCTGTCCTAGTCCAGATCAAGGCCAACCCAATAATGAGAAGAATTGGGCCTTCCAAAATTATGTTACGGGGCTCATCAAGGTGGAAAGATTTCTTCCCAAGGCAAACTCAGTCATCAGCAACAAACCCATCTACTTTTTCAAATGGAACAAAGTGGATCTAGACCAGATGGGTGCTTCAAATTGTGGTACCCCAGTGAATTTTTTTTTTTTTGGGTGGGGGGAGTATTTATAGGTAATCAAGTAGTTAGTTAATTAGTTAGTGGGTGAGTTTGGGGAAATAAGGCATGTTGCCTATAAATAGAGGAGAGGGAGAGACTTGAATATCTGCTATATTCTGTAATCAATGGGAATTTCCCTATCTTTCTCTATAATCTGAATCAGTTTTTATCATAAGCCATTCTTCCATTTTTCCTGTATCTGAGTTGGACAGTGAAATGAATGAGATGTTAATGCTTTGGTTGATTATGTCAATGTCTTGAATAAGTTCAGTGCTACATTTTGTTTCCGTGTTCAAGATGCTCTGCATTAATATGTGATTAGTCTTGAACATCTGCTCCATTGTTTTGGGTAGCATGTCATTCTATTTTGAGAATTGAAATATCAAGTACATTATTGGTCAATGTCTTGTTTTGCATCTTGTGGATATCTTTGGTTTTTTTGGGCCAGCTGCACTGAATTGCAAAAAACTTCACCTCAGTTGCTCATAACGTAGCTTGATAAAATGCCAGTGTCATTATGGTAATGATGAGCACAAATGCTCACGAGGATTTTAACTGTTTGATATTGTTTTAGCCTTTGAATCACCATGTCGATTGCATTCTAGTGACATATGATGCCTTGAGTCTTGCATAGGGTCTGTTTGTTGACAAATTAATAGCGTACTAATTGTGCTGACCAGGTCTCTAGATCAGCAGATAATTGACTTGACCAAGATGGATGCATTGGTGACTGGCCCAGCTGAAATTGGAAAGCTTAAAGAGGAGAAGGAAGGTTTGGAGGCTAAGATTAAGGACATCAAGCTAAAACGGAAACAATCAGTTGACGAGTCCTTTGCCAATGCACTTGAGCACAAGAAGTCCCCCTCAGTAGATCCTGTCTTCTTTCCTTATTTCATTATCTTTTTTAAATATCCTACCTTTTTAATATGATGCCTTGAGTCCAGCATAGGGTCTGTTAGTAAACAAATTCATTCGGTATGGATTGAATGACTTGTGAGTTATAGTACTTTAACATGTCTGGTGCAGCAGTTTTGTTCTCTTATGATCTTGTAGATGCCAAAACTGTCTAGTGGTGCTTATTATGGAATATTTAAAAACAGTCTCACGAGGGGTTTAACACCCTTTTTAACTGCAAACATTAGCGAAGAAAAACTAAATTTGGGAAAATGTGCTTGTCCTTCTAACAGAGATCATGAGTATATGAAATTGGTTTTGTGTATTGAATATTGTGTTTGCTCTGCTGG
The DNA here is from genome assembly GCA_030762895.1 of Sophora flavescens. Classification (NCBI taxonomy): domain Eukaryota; kingdom Viridiplantae; phylum Streptophyta; class Magnoliopsida; order Fabales; family Fabaceae; genus Sophora; species Sophora flavescens. The sequence continues at coordinate 73,419,222 of CM061070.1, read as the reverse complement.
TTACTTCTGTTAATTGTTGTTGGTTGATTTGAATGCTTTCCTTATTTTTTTAAGGCAAATGCTAACAGTGCCCTTAGGACATTGATTAAGGAATTAGAAATAGAAACTTTGTCTTGGAAAGTGGTATATTTAATACTTTGAAAATTTAAAAGCTACACTTTTCAATATGATTTTTCTGTTTTTGGAATCCTTAACCAATGTTTTTTGGGCACTGGTTAGCAAGACCCTTCTTTTAAAACAGGATAGAAACTTTTGTGGTACCACATTTACTTGATATGGATGATACTCTGTGACTCTGATGACTCTAATGAAATAGCAGAGTTACAGCTTTGCTTATATTGAAGACATCAAACTCCATCTTTGTATTGGTGTGCCCTTTAATTAAGAGTGAACAATTTTAACTATTTGCAAGATATATAAATCTTGATAGATAATTATTTTTTCCCTAGATATAATTACTGCTATAATCTAAAGAAAACACAAATTAGATAACAAGGTGTTTTAACGTATAAATGCATGTCATGAGAATGAAAACTGTTTAAGTAGTACTGTCCTTTGTTAATTAGGCGGCTGGGTTGTTCAGAAGCAGCTACTTAGTTATGTAAATGATCCTCCAAAACCTTTTTATAGAATGCAGATTTTTCAAAACCAACCAATGGCTTGAATAAGCCCAACATATTTTTTTTTTCCTTTTCCCCCCTTATTTGATGATGGTTTGCACGCTGCATTATCATGTATTAGTCTTGAATATTTACTCTATTTTGATGATTGAAATGCCAAGTACTACGTTTGTTAGTGTTTACTGTTTAGTCTTTCATCTTGCGGATAATCTTTGGTGTTTGTGGGTCGGTTATTATCGTTCAACTTTCTGCAAATAACTTCTGCTCAGTTGCTCATCACTTGATGAACAAATGCCTGAGTTGTAGTGATTATGAGCATGCATGCTGGATGATAATTCTGAAGTGTTTGATACTGTGTTACACTCTGTTAGTCTTTCAGTCACCCCGTTCTTTGCATTTTAGTTACATATCGTGCCTGGAATCTTGCATAGAGTCTGTAAACAAATTCATAGGGTACTGATTGTTTGTGCTGTGAAAATGTGAAATCTTATTGTGGTTATTGAGTCTGTGGATGAAATATCAAGTGAATTGCCTTTTATAAGTGTCCATACGTTAAATGATAGGAAGATGAAGAACCTTTGAAGCTTGACCTTAATCCATCTACTTCAGACTTTTGCTCAGTTATTTCAGAATTTAATAAATGCTCTGTTTGATGTCTTTGAATGAAAAGTTTGTGTCTGTTCTGACAATTTAATAAGATCCAAAGTTCAAGCTATAAATTGTGTCTGTTTGTTGGTGATTTTTTTTTCTTTTAATAATAATGTGAATATTTTTACCATTCATAATAGAATAAAGTAAGAAAATCAAATAAGTTGCATGAAAACATAAAACTAAATCAATCTATTGCAGTTTTATAGGATAGGACCTAAATGGCCTGAAATGAGCACATCGAATGTTTTAGTTTATTCAACAATTATTGCCTACTACTTAGAACTGAGGTCCATGAGAAAGTATGTATCAATAGATCAGAGAAAAGAGGTGATGAGTGTTTAAGGTGTTGGAATGGGAGTGTGGGTGTGTTTAAAATGAGCTCAAATGGGATTAACGGTAAACTTGTGCTTAAATCAATGTAAATATGGGTGACGTTTGGATAAGTGTGTGAATATAACTATTGAAAATATAGCAGCATGATGGAAAAAAGAGAATACATGCTTGTATGCTACCAATCTTATAAAGATGATTCAAAAGTGGGAAAGAGGCAAGCCGTCCGTCACATTTATTTTAGATATGATAATATTTTATCACATGTGTCATTAAATTCGTTATATAATATTTCATAAAAAAAATCGTTATATAATCATGTTTGTTAGTACGAATACTTTTCATCGTGTCATGAATTCAATCACTTTTTTTTTTTTGATAATCCATGAATTCAATCAGTTGACCTCTTGTTTTTCTTCTAACAATCGCGATTGTGATGAAACCCTGAATAAACTCTTGGGTCTAAGTACATTTTTGTGATTATCTCTCTATTCATCAATGTCATCTCTAATTTCGTGGATTTAGCTGGATTACATGTTGGGCTATCATGTTAAACATATATATCAATTTTTTTTTAGAGGTGTGGTTACTCAAGTGATTTGAACTAAAGGATGTAAGGAGATGAAGGAAGTGGAAGTCAAAGGTTCAAACCTTGGTAAATGAGAAAAATTAATATAATAACTAACATACTAATATTGTCTATCAAAAAAAAAATTCATTTTTTTGTGTTGTTTTAATGTGATTTCATTAATACTTGTATAACGTACTCAACAGAAGAACAATACATCTCACTTTAAATGTATTTAGTTTAACAGTTTAATTGGTATACATCGTCAGTATAAAATTTTTTACACTGTCAACCAATCAGAAATCATGATATGAATGACTTCAAAAATAGTAAGGATAAGAATCAAATATTTTTAATGATGTATCAATTTTTGATTGATTGACTATATAAAAAATCTTTACACTCAATATAGATCAATTAAATCCTTAGTCTATTGAGGTGTTTTGCTTGTTTAAACTTTTACAGCCATATAGGCATCGAAACAAAATTTTCCAAAGCAGCAAATTAAACTCGCATCTATATTTTTTTTTATTTTTTTTGGAACATCAGTTAGTGGATGAATTTATCGGGTCATATTTTTTTTCATTTTAATTTCTGTTTTCAAATATTTACACAGGAAATAATAAAAACAGGAAAAAAAATTATTTTCAGTGTTTTCAATATGACAGTTTTATAATTATTTCTAAAAATAAAAAATTGAAAATATAGTAAACAGGCACGTGAATGACATAATAATTGTATGATGAAACAAAAATGATTAGTATTTTCCTTAACATCCCCACCAAAACTTTTCTTTCTTCTGTCACTTCTCTACCTTCGCAAATAAAGAAAAAGTCTATTCTCTCTCGCAACTTCTTTTTCTGGCATTTTGATTAAATTGTGTTCCTTTTAAAAATTATTTATCAGTTTAGGGTTGTTCTGAAACTATTTATCAATGGGGTCTTTTTGGACACGTGATATATTTTATTTTTATTCACTCTGACTGGTCAAAGGCGCTAATCAGACTGGCACCTTCAAAGGCGCTAGTCAAACTGGCACCTTCCAAGTCAAAAGCGCCAGTCAGACTGTCGCCTACCAGTATTAAAAATAAAATAAAAATAAAACAATTGATAGCAATAATAAGAGGTATAAAAAAATAATAGCAATAACAATTTATACCAATAAATATTCATCATTTATTACAGTAGTAAAAAAAAAACCTTGTAATAGTATTAATGTCATCGTTACTCCACATACTTATAGTATAATTTTTTTTAGCAGTGTTCCTTTAAAATTGCTGGTAACTTTCTTTTAATTCTTACAAGGTAAATTTTTTTTAACTACTGTAATAATTAATGAATATTTATTGGTGTAAATTCTTATTGCTATTATTTTTTTATGACTCTTGTGATATTATTTGCTACTTGTTATTAGGGGATTTTTTTATTGCCTCTTGTTGTTTTAAATAGATACTTTAGCATTAATGTCATCGTTACTCCCTATACATAGTATAATTTTTTTAGCAGTGTTCCTTTAAAATTGCTGGTAACTTTTTTTTTATTCTTACAAGGTGAATTTTTTTTTACTACTGTAATAATTGATGAATATTTATTAGTGTAAATTGTTATTGCTATTATTTTTTATCACTCTTGTAATATTATTTGCTACTTGTTATTAGGGGATTTTTTTATTGCCTCTTGTTGTTTTAAATAGATATTTTAACATTAATGTCATCGTTACTGTAAGACTAAGCCTTCATTCATGTTTTGATGTATGACAAACAAAGTGTATTTTGCATAAGATTTTTAATTTTGACTACGTACTTATTTCGTGTTAAGCTGCATGCAAGATCACTAGTCCAACAAAGCAAAACAAGCTGAAGTTCAACAAAGCAGAACAAGCAGACGTCCAACAAAATAAAAAAACTGACGTCCATTGAACCACTAAAGAGCTCGTCCACTAAAGTACCATTTAGAGCGCGTCCACTGAAGTACAACAAAAGCACGTCCACTGAAGTACAACAAGAAGAGCGCGTCCACTGAAGTACAACAAGACCACGTCAACTGAAATACAACAAGTGCTCGTCTACTGAAGAACGACAAGAAGACCGCGTCCACTAAAAGAAACAGAAGAGCTCGTCTACTGACGTGGCACATAGACCGCGTCCACTGAAAGTAACAGAAGATGAGAGAGCTCGTCTGCTGACGTGACACATAGAGGGCGTCCACTAAAAGAAACAGAAGAGCTCGTCTGCTGACGTCAGCAGACGAGCTCTTCTGTTTCTTTTAGTGGACGCGGTCTTCTTGTCGTTCTTCAGTGGACGCGCTCTTGTTGTATTTCAGTGGACGTGGTCTTGTTGTACTTCAGTAGACGCGCTCTTCTTGTTGTACTTCAATGGACGCGCTCCAAATGGTACTTTAGTGGACGCGCTCTTGTTGTATTTCAGTGGACGAGCTCTTCTGTTTCTTTTAGTGGACGCGGTCTTCTTGTCGTTCTTCAGTGGATGCGCTCTTGTTGTATTTCAGTGGACGTGCTCTTGTTGCACTTCAGTGGACGCACTCTTCTTGTTGTACTTTAGTGGAGGTTCTTTTGTTGGACTTCAGTGGATGTGCTCCAAATGTTACTTTAGTGGACGAGCTCTTTAGTGGTTCAATGGACGTTAGTTTTTTTTACTTTGTTGGATGTCTATTTGTTCTACTTTGTTGAACTTCAGCTTGGTTTGCTTTGTTGGACTTCAGCTTGTTTTGCTTTGTTGGACTAGTGATCTTGCATGCAGCTTAACCAAGGTTTACAAAACCGGACCGGCCATCGAACCGGTGAAGGTAGCGGTTCAAGGTTCAAAGGTCCAACCGAGGTTGAACCGTGGTTGAACCGGTTATAATTAAATATTATTATTTTAATTTTTGATATAATATTTGTAACAATATTAAAAAAACAACAACATAACAACTAAAATTATTAAGCACAATTTTTTTTAGTTTGAAATTAAACTAAATAAATATAAAGATATATGTTAAAATCATCTTCATAGGGAAAACCAACCCAAAATCTACAACCAGTCCACATATGTTAGAAAACAAAAGAATTGGGTTTTGGCTAGGATGACCCAAATCCTTTTATACTAATTTTTTTTTTTAGAAAACCGGTTCAGGCCGGTTCACTACCGGTTATGACCGGTTTTGAACCGGTTCTCCGGTTTTTCCACCGGTTCAATACAGGGACGGTTTTTCATGTAAACCGGACCGGCCAAGGTCACGGTTCCCGGTCGGATCGGTCGGTCAGGTCCGATTTTCAAAACCTTGAGCTTAACACGAAATGAGTTCGTAGTCAAAATTAAAAATCTTATGCAAAATACACTTTGTTTGTCATACATCAAAACATGAATGAGGGCTTAGTCTTACAGTAACGATGACATTAATGCTAAAGTATCTATTTAAAACAACAAGAGGCAATAAAAAAAATCCCCTCATAACAAGTAGCAAATAATAATTGATATCTACTTGTTATAACATAAGTATAGGGAGTAACGATGACATTAATGCTAAAGTATCTATTTAAAACAACAATAGGCAATAAAAAAATCCCCTAATAACAAGTAGCAAATAATATCACAAGAGTCATAAAAAAATAATAGCAATAATAATTTACACCAATAAATATTCATCAATTATTACAGTAGTAAAAAAAATTTACCTTGTAAGAATTAAAAGAAAGTTACCAGCAATTTTAAAGGAACACTGCTAAAAAAAATTATACTATAAGTACAGGGAGTAACGATGACATTAATGCTATTACAAGGTAAATTTTTTTTTACTACTGTAATAATTGATGAGTATTTATTGGTGTAAATTGTTATTGCTATTATTTTTTTTACCTCTTATTATTGTTTTATTTTTATTTTATTTTTAATACTGGTAGGCGCTAGTCTTGACTTGGAAGATGCCTGTCTCGATCGTGCGCCTTTAACCCGTCAGAGTGAAAAAAAATAAAATATGCCACGTGTCCAAAAGGACCCCCCATTTATAAATAGTTTTAGAATAACCCTAAACTGATAAATAGTTTTTAAAAGGAATCCAGTTTGGTAAAAAAAACCCTCTTTTTCTCCTATTTCTTTCTTTGTAAAATCACCCTAAAAAATGGATGTGTAAACGCTGACACGCTGCCTTGCTTATGTATATTTCAAGTCCTGCTATGTTTATTTATGCTTCATGATTGAGATTCCAAGTATTGCAATTACATAAAAAGAAATTAAAAATCATTTCGGGTCAAATATGTTATTTTAATTGGAAGTTGACATGTTGCGCCGCTTTAGGGATGATAATTTGTATCATATCTATTAGGTATCCGTAAAAATTATTCATGATAGGTAGAATAATTACCTACATAATGAGTAAGAGTCCGGATACGGGTAATTACCTACAAATTTGAATGGGTATGAATACGAGAACGAGTACTATGATATCCACCCGCCCCGCACCCGCACACACACATATATCAATATAAAATTAATTATTTATCTATTTATATTACTAAATATATTATTTTATCTATAATACAAATTTTTAAACCAAAATTAATCTAAAGATTCTTAACTTCCTAAATCTAACATCATCTATAATTTCTTTTGAATGTTTTTATTTAATTAAATATTTTGATTTGTAATTCGTTATATGTAGATTTAAAAGACATTTGCATATTTCTAAATTGTTATAATATTTCTTTTGTTATTTATTATTTTTTTATAGTTAAAGTACAGATAATGGCTACGAGTATGGATACTTAGGTATCTAGAGGGTATGGATAAGAGTAATAAAGTTGCTATTCATGCTGGTATAAATCCAAGTACAGGTAATTTTTACAAATACATGTATGGGAACGCGTATTAGAGTACGGATCCTACCGATTTACATCCCTACGTGGCATGCCGGCAATTGTTCCGGGGAAAATATAAGTATTGGACATGTTGTATTTTCTTTTCTTTTTACTGTATTTTAATACAAGAGAAGATAAGGGGACAAGTGGCATACTTTCAGACCAATTGGGAAATGGATTTTCTTTTTCCTCTCAATTGTTGAAAAGTCAGCCTTTCCACCTTAGTTCGGAAGAAAAGCTAATTGGATAAAGAAAGAAGAGAGGATAGTAAGAATCACTTGGTAGATTTTTAAATTGTTAAAATTAAAAGTAGAAGTAAAAAAAAAAGTTAAATTTTTTCTCTACTAATTTGATTAAGCAGAAATACAGAAAATAAGTTTTTTTTAAAAAAATATTTATCCCCGATAATATAATGATTAATATAATATTCTCTTTTCTTTTTCATTTCTTTTTTTACCAGCGATAAAATTTATTTTTTGATGTCAGCCACAGTTTTTTATTTCTATTCTCCATTTTTCATAAAACTACTTTTTCTCACTCATTACACTTATCCTATTCTCTCTGTTTTCAAATTTTCTTTAATAAAAAAATGCCTAGATGTTGCCATATTGTCAAAATAGCAGGTTTCAATACAAGATACCTGTGTCTTGTGCAGAGTGCTCACAGGGACCACTCAGCTCAAATTTTCAAGTTTGTTCCTTCCCATCTTTTTCTTCTTCCAAGGTTTTTGGTTTCTAAAATTTATTCTGATGGGACCTTTCTCATGTTGTTTCCTTATTTGTTATGTTCAGATAAATTTGTTGATCTTCTTATGTATCCTCCTATCATCGTCTGCTTTCTTTGTAGGGCATATTTGATGTTTTATCATCTAAAACCTTACTTTTTAAATTGATCGATCATATTCTTGAAATTAAAGGACTCTAAACTTGCTTACACCTTGTTGTGTCTTAAATATTTTGAATGTGCTGAATACTTCTTTTTCCTGTTAGTTTGACTCTATTATATTTGTTGGAGGATAATATCGATAATTATTGCGTATTGTTGTCATTATAGTGGGATTTAGATTCCTACCTCCTACCAGAAACAGTTACAACTGACTATGTTTGTAAATTATGATGATAAAAAATAATGAATGGAGTTATATTATAATTCTTTTGCTAAGAGATGTTCAAAGATTTTTATATTCTCAAGTTCTACAGATCTCTCACTTGCTTATAACCCCCATTGTTGATTCTTTTTGTCCAGTCTTACCTCCTTGTAATGGCGAAGAATGCAGTGCTTATCGGATGCAACTACCCAAGGGAAGGAGTGATGGTTGAGCTGCACGGGTGCATCAATGATGTGATGAGAGTGAAGAGCTGCCTCATCGAAACATATGGGTTCCTAGAGGAAAACATTCACGTCCTTATTGATACAGACCCTTCCTTCACACAACCCACTAGCAAGAACATTCAATTGAAGTTGTCCTCATTAGTTGAGATGGCGAGGCCTGGTGACACGCTCTTTGTCCACTATAGTGGCCACGGCACGCGCCTTGTTTCCAACAACTCGGAGGATGGCAGACGTTTCATCCAGTGCATTGTTCCTACTGATTTCAATCCCATCACTGGTTAGTTTTGTTAACTCTTCTTTGATGTTCCTTTATTTAACAAAAATTAAAATCGTCAGACTTACTTTAGTTGTTAGTAACACATTATTATTTGTTCCTCTCTTTGTCTATCTCTTTCAAGATAAAGTCTACTCAGAACTAGATCGGGAAGCTATACATTAAAGTACGGAACAGTTTGGTATATATTTGATATGCAAACACCAAATGTTGAAACGAATTATAAGGACTCTATTTTTTGTTTCCTCTTCCATTGTACCAAAAGAAAAATTCAACTTTTGGTGTCTTTTAAATTTGATGTTTATTCTATATTTACTTTTTCTTCTTTCTTATAATATTATTACATTTTTTGTGTGTGTATGTGTGCAAATAGGTAATGATCTCAGGAAAATTGTAGACAAAGTCCCTAGAGATTGTGCTATCACAATTATTGCTGATTCTTGTCACAGTGGCGGCCTTATTCAAGCTGCTAAGAAGCAAATAGGAGCGAGCACAAAGAAAGAGCGCTCTTGGTTTGGTAACATGCTCGAAACCATTGTCTCTCTGTTTGGAACTAAGCTCATCGATCCTCATGCTATCCATGGGGACTGCTATAGCTTTGTGAAGAATAGGTCTTTGCCTGTTCCGACTCTGATTAATATACTCAAGTTGAAAACTGGAAAAGTTAATATAGATGAAGGGAATGTAATACCTACACTTTGTGATATATTTAAGGAGGATGCTAGCCCTGAATTGAAGAATTCCATGAAGTTTGATTTAGACAATCTCCAACATGGTGTAGATGATGGAATTTTTGGGATGTTGGGTAAGCAAGATATCTATTCTAGATCAACCAGGAGCATCATTCCAGATCGTGGAATTCTGTTGAGTGCTAGCCAAAATGACCAACTAGCAAATGAGCAGAGTTTTTCTGGAAATCCTGATGAAGTTTATGGGGCTTTTAGTAATGCCACACTAACTATTATTATGGAGACTGATGGTGTAGTTACAAATCAGGAGCTTGTTATGAAGACTACCAAGATACTTGAGTCGCAACAGTTCACTCAAAAGCCTGGACTTTATTGCAGTGACCACCATGTTGATGCTCCTTTTGTGTGTGATCTGAAAGAGAAACAGGTAAAATAAAAGTTCCGGGGATTGCTCTTATTTTTTTGTCCAAGTATTTCAATTATTTATATGTCGTAGTTGATATAGTAAAGACATGTTTTCTTTCTTTGGTGTCCATTCTGACTGATTAATGTTAGCGCTTGGATGCATGAGCAGCTTCTTCAAGTGACTTATTACTATTAGTTTTGATTCAAGTTTCATAATTTTAGTTTCGTTGTGCATATTTGAATTCTTGAACATCTTGCATTTTTTACTCTAATGGTTCCGGGCTTCCGGCCATCCAACAATGTCCAATCAGTAGTGATCTAAATGTCACTTTGTAAAACTGTTCATTTCATTGTCATTTCGTTAATATAAGCTGAGACACAGTGTGTCTGAGTTGCAATGATCTCATGAGCAACTTGTTGCTGATTTGCATTTCAAACAAGTAAGCCATCCTTCCATTTTTCTTGTATTTGAGTTGGACAGTGAAATGAATGAGACATTGAATGCTCTGAATGATTATGCCAATGTCTTGAATAAGTTCAATGTTACTATTTTTTTTCCATGTGTCAATGATGGTCTGCATTAATATGGCATTTCAGTGTTTTCTCTTTCATCTTGTTGATATCTTGAGTGTTTATGGATCATGGATCAGTTGTTGTCGTTGAACTTTTTGAAAAAACTTAAGCTCAGTTGATCATAACATAGCTGGATAAAATGCCAGGGCTGTAAATTAATTTGTAATGATTAGTGTGAATGCTGGATGAGGATTTTAAACTGTTTGATATTGTTTGAGCGGTGAATCACTTGTTTGCATAGGATTTGTTTGTAGACAAATTCATAGTGTATTGATTATGCTGACGAAGTCTCTAAATCAATAGGTGGCCAAGATGAAGATTTTGGTGACTGGCCAAGCTGAAGTTGGAAAGCTTGAAGAGAAGATGGAAGGGTTGGAGGCCGACATGGAGGAGGATATCAAGCAACAATGGGTGTTGGTTTAATGGACAAACTCGAGGGGGCGAATTGAGTGTTGTTGGATTTCTAAAAAAAATTTCCTCCTTTTTAAAGATGTGAGAATAACAATAAAAAGCTTTATGAAAATAAGATTTAGAAATTTCAAGAATCTTTAAAGGGTTGGAAATATTACTGATTCTTACAAGTTTTTAAAAAAGTTTTCACAGAAGAATTATTCTCAGCTAAATACGGTAGTTTTTGTGGTTTGCGTTTAAAATAATATGTACCAAACCGCCATCGATCATAAAAAAAGGGTAAAGATCATTAAAAAAAAAAAGCCATCTCATTCCTACAATTAAGATTTGCACCTTCAATATGAAAATACCACAATACCCTTACTCATGCATTCTTCGCTTCGCAGCTCCCGTTCTGCACACGACGCTCGACACAGAATGACCTTTTTCTTAAGCTATTGTTGCAGGATGTCTCTTGAAAGAAGGAATAAAATACCCAGCAATAATGGATATTATTACAAGCAATTATAACTGAAGTTTAATTGTTATATTTTGTCAGTCTAAAGATTTTTTATACAGTCAATCAATTATAAATTGTCATATCATTAAATTTTTTTGAGTCTTATCACAACCTCTTTAAAAGCCAGTGTAAAAAACTTTACACTGATAATATATAACAACTAATTTCTATGTACTATGACTGTAAAGAATTTTTGCATAAACATTTAATATTATCCTGATAAATCAACATAATTTTTATTTTTCTCTCTTAGTTATAATAAATAAAAATACACGTATCAAAACATTAGTGGATGATAATGTAAAACTATTTACACTAAAAATATATACCGCTTTAATCCATAATTGTAATCCCGTAGATTCTCGACCTATATTTTCATTATTCCATTTCATCATAGTGTAACATCAATTACGTAAATACAGAAGTAATTGATAAAAGTTTCTGAAAAGCAATGAGAATATCTAAATTAATTGTATGAAATTGTAGCATGATCCTGGATGGCAATGGGTAGGGTTTGGGTAGGGTATTATAGCATCCGTTCTTATATCCGTATTTGAAAAAATACCCGTATCCGTCTCCATACCTGTTGGGGCAGCAACTTTAGTATCCTTACCTGTACTCTCTGGATACCTAAATACCCAAACCCGCACTCATTATCAGCCCTTTAACTAAGAAAAAACAATAAATAACATAAAAAAAATTATAACTCACTTAAAAAAACCTTCCAAAGATCTTTCTAATATACTCATGAAACTTTACAAATCAAAGTATTAAACTAAATAAAAATATCTAAAACATCCCAAACTAGTAAATATCTCAACAAAGATCCAAAACAATAAATTCATGAACTTATAAGTGCATAAAGGAAAAATATGCTAATGAACCCTAGGTTTAGCTATATTATTATTATTATAATATATAATTATAATTATATATTTTTTTTATAAGTTAAAATATATTTAAATGAGTACAATGGATACTTCAACCACATACATAAAAATATTACAAATATTTATGGAGGAAGATAAGGTAATTAGTATTACTCAACCAAAGGAACCCAAATTACACCATGATTGAGAGTCTAACTTACCCCACAACCCAAAATACTCTAACCCAAACAAAATCCCTTCTAACTGAATAAAATAAGACGAAGGCCATCAGTTACACATTAAATTCTGCACCATAAAATTCTTCTAGCGGCCTTTAGATAGAAACTGCCAAAAGCACTCCCATGAATATTTGACCAAGAATGAAGCCAAAATTTAAATTTTATATATATATATATATATATATATATATATATATATATATATGGGGTATAGGACGGGTGGATATTAGAGTACTCATACCCTCTCTTTTTGTGTGTAATTATCCACACCCAAACCCATAAAGCCGATATTTATCATATCCGTTGTGGATATTTTTTGCGGATACCCATAAAATAGAGTCTAGAACCATTCCTAAACATGATTCATCAATTGTGGACTACATAAAAGAATGCTATTCGCACACATAAAAAAGAATACTTACTCCTACTTATAGTCATTTGATTATACCGCACTGTAGCATATTTACCTCTATTTTCAATATATATATATATATATATATATATATATATATATATATATATAAATAAATAAAAGGTTTAATTATTGAGTTGGTCCCTAACTTATTTGAGAATTTTCAAGTATGTCCCTGAATTAAATTTTTTTTAATTAAGTCCCTGAACTTATATAAAATTTGAAACTGGGTCATTAAACTAAAAGTTTCTAATTGGGTCCCTGAACTTATATAAAATTTTCCATTGGGTCCCTAAAGTAAAAATATGACTATATAAAATAAAAATTAATAAAATGACAGATGATGAAATTTATTTTAAAAAATATTTAAAAAATGTATATTTTTGTAACACCCGGGTGCCGACGAGGGCGGGGAGTGGTCGCCGGTGCAGGAAGGCACGGACAAGGAGCAGCTCTTGGCAGGTTTCTAAGCGGAGGGACACATTAATGAACCGATTACACACCCGAATGAGAGGGATCCTGAGACTGTGTAGGTATGAGACTATACAGTTGATGAAGGCTTATATGAATTGATTTGTACTACCTATACAAATAAGATGCATCTTCTTTTCGGTAGCCCATCACTTAAGAACTCCACAGTTAAGCGTGCTACTTCCCGGGAAGCGTGTGAGTGAGGACAAAGCACGCTGAAAAGACCCGTTGACACGGACTCGGCAAGTGTACCGGTTCGTTGCAAGTAATAAAACGGTAAGACCGGTTATCGTCCTCAGGGATCGTGGACAAGTACCACTTCGCAAATCGAACTACTATCTAGGCGATCAAGTTTGGAGTGAAGGTAGCTCTATCATCTAACAAAGCAAACAAGAATAAAATGTTTTTGTTCTTTTTGGAATTTTATCAAACAGTTAAAAAGGCGAGGCAAATGTGAATAACAATTAGATAGAATTGTTAGGGTTAGACTAAGCTAATCCTCCCTTGATTGTTATGAAATGATAACTAACACAGTTCCTACTTCAATTATGACAATCGAATCATCTCTAGTACCCAAACCCTAATGTCTTAGGTGGAATGAGCCTAAAATCCCAAATTAAACCCTAATGTCTTAGGTGGATTAATCAGAGAAATTGCATTAAGAATAGAGATTCATAAGATTGCAAGCAGCCAACACCTATGTCTAGATTCTTGGACTACTTGGCATATGATTCATGAGCATGCCTTAACATCAACCTTTCAGTTGTCTATCAAAGCAACTAATCATTCCTAAGATGATCAAGCCTAGGAAAGCATTAAGCATGGAATCATACACTCATAGAGAAGAAGGAAACTGTATTATAGTCAAGTCATTTTACAACCAAATTCAGATAAGCAATACTCTAACCCCAACAAAGGGGAGTTTAGCTACACATAATTGAAGATAAAATAAAAGAAAGAGTTACAGAGATGAACAAAGGAGAGAGCTCCATAGAATGTTGCACAGCAGCCACAGCAGCAAAGGTCTTACTTTTAGGTTTTTCTGGATGTGTCTTCTGTTCTGCCCAGAGGTTCTTTTATAACTCGTGGCCCGTCACGGCCGTGACATCCATCACGGCCAGGCCGTGACGGATTCTGCCTCTTGCAGATTTTGTGACTTCAGGACTCTCGCGTGGCGAGCTAACATTCGCGTCGCGAACCCTCTTTTTCATACCCGTGATCTCCATCACGGCCAAGCCGTGATGGATTCTAACTTGTGGTGGTTTTTTGGGTCACGGCCATGATGTACATCACGGCTAGGCCGTGATCGATTCTGACTTTTGGAGGTCTGGCACAATCAGTCTCTCGCGTGGCGAGACTTACTTCGCGTCGCGAGCCATTTTTTCACGCCCGTGATCTCCATCACGGCCAAGCCGTGATGGATTCTGACTTGTGGTAATTTTGGGTCACGGCCGTGATAGCCATCATGGCCAGGCCGTGACAGCTTCTGACTTTTGGCCCCTTTTTCTTCAGTTTTCAGGCTTTCTCTTCATCTCAGCTTCCTCATGGCTAAATCTTGGGCATTTAATCATAAATCCCTGTAAAACAACACACAATACCACCTTATCCGTTCCAAAGGAAAAACTAAACAAAATCCAACTAAAATGGCCTAACTATATGCAAATGCATGCAGAAATGTACATGGAAAATGAGGTGAAATCACACTCATCAAATCACCCCAAGCTTAAGACTTTGCTTGTCCTCAAGCAAAAACCAAGGCCAAAAGATGAAAATAACCAGAGCAATGATAGTGAACTAAGAACCCGAGTAAAATGATCCAAGTAACAGGCATTCAATTATTTCAGAAAGAGACAATCAATTCAAGTCCAATTAGGGGCTTAGTTTTCCTAGACTCACATTCTCACTGATTCGGGCACTCTATCTCACTTGAAGCTCACCCCAAGCTTGTTCATTTGCTTGGCTCTCTTTCTTGCCTCACTCACTCAAGTGTTCAAGTAATTATGACAATTCGCTCCATTTTCCTCAAGGAATGATTCCTACCATATGCTTGACTATCAACCAAATCTTTACTTTATTAATGAAAACATCTAAGAATCAAGAGGTCTTATTCTTTGGTTGCAATGGGGCCATGGGATCAATTTTTTTTTTAGGTGGGGAAATCAAAAAAAGGGAAATTTCAAAAGGCTAAACCAAGTATCAAACAATTCATCACAAGACACCTTCTAAAATACCTTCTTGGATTTTCAATAATTCAATACATTCTTCCACCTTTCTTTTCTTTCTTTTCTGTTATTTCTCACTTCTCTTGTTTTTGTCATCCCCTTCTCTATATATCTTTCTTTTTCTCTTTTTCTTTTCATTTTTCTTTGCTTGGAGAAGGGGAGATTATTTTCTTTTCAACTCAAGAGAAATATATTTTTCTTTCTTTTTCATCCCAACTTTCAACTACATTTTTCACCCCTTTTTTTTCAATACTTTAGAAGGTCCCTCATAAGCATATTTAACAAAACATTTCAGGGTACCAAGAAGAGCATGTTATCCATTCAGGCTCAAAATGGGGCAACTAAGGGTAACATTATTCATTCAAAGCTCAGAAGGCCAGAAAAAAATACCTATTGCCTCAATCCTTTTCAAAAATGTTTTCAAAAATTTTCAAGCTTTGAAATGGTTTCAAGTCAAGTTTTATAGAAAAACAAACCAAGAGGAACAACACTCTACACAAAGAATGGGGTAAAATTTTGTGAGTACCCCTTTGGCTCAAAAGCTCACATTTATCAGTTCAAAAACCAGTGAGAAACACAAGTCTAAAGAAACACATGCTAATCATCAACTATCCAAGACCATCTCAAGAATATTTATTGAAGCCATATCACAAGAATAGACAATTCAGGGTCCAAAAATTCACTATCACAGAAAAATTGGCACTTAGCTCTCACAATCAAAAGCTCAATCTAAGCAGGGGTAACCGAATCATGCGATCATGCAAAATTAAGCCTATATGAATGCAATATTTACAATGCAAGCAAAAAGATTACCCCTACCCCAAGCTTAAAGACTTACATTGTCCTTAATGTAAATAATTAAGTTTAGAGAGGGGAGAAAACTGGAACAACTCACCAAGGTGGTATTGGTGCTGAATCACATGTTTTCTGGTTTTATTCCCTCCTGCCCTTCTTCTCCTCCTTCCTTCAAAATCTGAAAACACTTAACAAAACTATTAACAAACCTCTTGAGCTTCTCAAATTATTCAAGAGGAGAAATCAAAAACAAAAGAGAAGATGAAAATAAAATTTGGGTTGCCTCCCAACAAGCGCTTCTTTAACGTCACTAGCTTGACGGATGATTTCTAAGATGGTGCCTGAAGAGTGACGGAGACTTCCTGACGATCAAAGTCTCCTCCAAGGTAGTGCTTGAGCCTTTGTCCATTCACCGTGAAAGTATCACCGGATGATGGATCTTCCAATCTAACTGACCCAAAGGGAGAGACAGACTTAACACGAAATGGGCCCGACCATCTTGATCTCAATTTACCCGGAAGAGCTTGAGCCTTGAGTTAAACAAAGAAAAACTGATCGGCCTTCTTCAAATTGCTTGGGAAGAATGTACTTATCATGCCAGAACTTTGTTCTCTCCTTGTATATCCTGGCACTCTCATAAGCCAAGAGTCGGAACTCATCCAACTCATTCAATTGAAGCATCCTCTTGTCCATAGCCAGCCTTGTATCAAAGTTCAGGGCCTTCACTGCCCAAAAAGCACGGTGTTGTAGCTCTATCGGAAGGTGACATGATTTCCCGAACACTAATTGGTAAGGTGACATACCAATAGGTGTCTTATAAGCAGTCCGATAGGTCCAAAGTGCATCATCCAATTTCTTCGCCCAATCCTTCCTTGCATTGTTCACAGTTTTTTCCAAAATTCTCTTCAACTCCCGGTTGGACAATTCCACTTGCCCACTGGTTTGGGGATGGTATGGTGTGGTAACTTTGTGGTTCACCCCAAACTTGGCAAGCACTGCATTGAACTCCTTATTGCAAAAGTGAGTACCCCCATCACTAATGATAGCCCTAGGGGTCCCAAACCGGGTAAAAATATTCTTCTTCACAAAACTGATCACAGTTCTTGCATCATCTTTCAGAGTTGGTACGGCTTCCACCCACTTGCTCACATAATCAACTGCCACCAGAATGTACTTGTTGTTGTAAGATGACGGGAAAGGGCCCATGAAGTCAATCCCCCATACATCAAAGAGCTCCACCTCAAGTATACCCTTTAAGGGCATCTCATTTCTCTTGGAAATACTTCCGGTCCTCTGGCATTTATCAGATTTCATCACCCAAGCTCTGGAGTCCTTGAAAATAGTGGGCCAAAATAGCCCACATTGCAAAATCTTCATGGCGGTCCTCTCACCACCAAAGTGTCCTCCATAGGGTGAGTTGTGGCAGTGGGTCAACACCCCATTAATCTCTTCTTCCGGTATGCACCTTCTCAGAATTCCATCCGAACCTCTTTTGAAAAGATACGGCTCATCCCATACATAGAATTTGGCATCATGGATGAGCTTCTTCCTTTGTTGTGCATTGAAGTCCTTTGGAATCTTGTTGTCGGCCTTGTAATTTGCAATGTCCGCAAACCAGGGTGCCACTTGCACCACCAACAACTGCTCATCTGGGAATTCCTCTTGAATTGGCAATTTAGCTTCTGCTTGAACATCTGCTTGTGGAAGCCTAGACAAATGATCGGCTACCACATTCTCCACTCCTTTCTTATCCTTTATCTCCAGATCAAACTCTTGGAGCAGTAGTATCCACCTAATGAGCCTTGGCTTGGCATCCTGTTTGGTCATAAGATACCTCAAAGCAGAATGATCAGTGTAGACAGTAGTTTTACAGCCAATCAAGTAGGATCTAAACTTATCAAATGAAAATAACACAAAAAGCAATTCTTTTTCAGTCGTGGTGTAATTCAACTGAGCATCATTAAGCACACGACTGGCATAGTAAATGACATGCAAAACTTTATTTTTTCTTTGTCCCAAAATGGCTCCCACCGCATAGTCACTTGCATCACACATTAGCTCAAATGGTAAACTCCAATCTGGAGGTGCAATGACCGGTGCGGTGGTGAGTTTTTCTTTCAAAATTTTGAAGGCATGCATGCAATCATCATCAAATATGAAAGGAGTATCAGCTACCAAAAGCTTGCATAAGGGTTTCACAATTTTTGAAAAATCTTTTATAAACCTCCTATAAAAACCCGCATGCCCTAGGAAGCTTCTAACACCTTTCACATTTATTGGAGGGGGAAGTTTTTCAATCACTTCAATTTTTTCTCTATCAACCTCCATCCCCCGTGATGAAATTTTATGCCCAAGAACTAACCCTTCCCTAACCATGAAATGACATTTTTCCCAATTTAAAACAAGGTTAGTTTCTTGGCATCTTTTCAGAACACATGCAAGATTATTCAGACAGTTATCAAAAGAATCACCAAACACAGAAAAATCATCCATAAATACCTCAATAAATTTTTCATTCATATCAGAGAATATGGATAGCATGCACCTTTGAAAAGTGGCGGGTGCATTACACAACCCGAATGGCATCCTCCGGTATGCGTAGACACCATAGGGACAAGTGAAGGCGGTCTTCTCTTGGTCCTCTGGGTCAACCACAATCTGGTTATACCCAGAGTATCCATCAAGGAAACAATAGAAAGCATGGCCCTCCAACCTCTCTAACATCTGATCAATGAAGGGCAATGGAAAGTGATCTTTTCTGGTGGCCTCATTCAGTCTTCTGTAATCAATGCATACCCTCCATCCAGACACGGTCCTAGAGGGAATAAGTTCATTCTTTTCATTTGCTACCACTGTCATCCCCCTTTCTTCGGCACAACTTGGACCGGACTCACCCATGGACTATCGGAGATGGGATAGATAATGCCCGCATCTAAAAGTTTTACAATCTCCTTCCTCACAACTTCCTTCATATTCGGGTTGAGCCTTCTTTGGGGTTGTCTAACCGACTTGAAATTCTCCTCCACAAGGATTTTGTGCATGCAAAATGAGGGACTTATCCCTTTCAAATCGGACATAGACCACCCAATTGCAGATTTGTGCTCCCTAAGCACCCTCAACAACTTCTCTTCTTCCAAGGAATTCAACCCACTACTAATGATAACAGGGAATGAAGAGTTCATCCCAAGGAAAGCATAACGAAGATGGGATGGCAATTCTTTCAATTCTAGCACCGGTGGGTCACCCTTGTCTTCAATCCTCACATCTTCCACCACTTTGTCTTCATCATTATTCACAACCAGACAAGCCTCAAGGGATTTAATCATTAAATCAACTTCTTCTGCACATACTTCTTCTTCTACATCCTCCACCATTAGAGCTGCTTCCAATGAATCTTCAACTTTTTGGTGCAAACTCTTGTCAGATAATAAATCAATGAGGTCCACACGCATGCAAGTATCCTTGTCGCTTGGGTGTTTCATCGCTTCAAACACATTAAAGGTGACCTTTTCGTCTTGTACCCGAAGCACCAATTCCCCTTGATTGACATCGATCAGGGCTCTACCTGTTGCTAAGAATAGTCTCCCAAGAATCAGAGGAGTATCACCATCTTCAGCTATATCTAACACCACAAAATCTGCTGGAAAAATGAACTTATCTACCTTCACCAACAAATCCTCCAGTACACCATAGGGATATGTAATGGAGCGATCTGCCAGTTGAAGAGAAATCCCTGTTGGTTTTACCTCACCAATCCCCAGCTTCTTGAAAATGGAGAGCGGCATAAGATTAATACTTGCCCCTAGATCGCACAATGCTCTCCCTATGTTCAGATGACCGATAGTGCATGGGATAGTGAAACTGCCCGAGTCCTTCATCTTTACTGGTAGCTTCTTTTGAAGTATAGCGCTGCACTCTTCAGTAAGCATAACTGTCTTCTCCTTCCACCTCCTCTTGTTTGTAAGAATCTCTTTCATGAACTTTGCGTAGGAGGGCATCTGTTGGAGAGCTTCTGCAAAAGGAATGTTGATTTGTAGCTTTTTGAATACATCCAGAAACTTAGAAAATTGCTAGTCTTTTGCCTCCTTCTTCAACCGTTGGGGATACGGGATTCTGAAATATGGGGGCAGCTCTTTGGGATTATCAACCTCTTCCAGAATCTGTCTTTTAGTCTTCTTCTTCGCAAATTCTTCATCAACCAATTTCTCCCTCTGCGGTTTTTCAGCTTCTACACCAGTAGGAATAGAGGTAGTATCTTGGGAAGTTTCGGGTTCTTCGTTGTTTACCTCTTCAAACTGCACCTTATCAATTCCAGCATCACTTGTCTTTTCTTCCCTCTCTTTTTCTTGTGGATTTAACACTCTCCCACTTCTTGTAATAATGGCCTTACAATCTTCCTTTGGGTTCTTCTCAGTATCTCCAGGCAATTGTCCTTGAGGTCTCTCTGCCATCTGCTTTGCCAGTTGGCCTATTTGATGCTCCAAGTTCTTGATTGAGGCATTTTGATTCTTCATAGTCTCTTGAGTCGCTTGCATGAACTGGCCTAGAATGTTCTCCAATTTGCTTGAACTCTCTTGAGGAGGCTTTGCTTCAGAACTTGAACTTTGCCCTTGTCTCCAACCAAAGTTAGGATGGCTGCGCCACCCCGGGTTGTAGGTGTTGGAGTAAGGATCATTTCTAGGCCCTTGGTTGCCCATATAATTTACCTCTTCTTGTCCCGAACTTCCAACCACATTGATCTCACAGTTTCCATTTGCATGGTTGCCTCCACAGAAATCACACACTGAGGTACCTTGAACTTGGACAGCTTGTAGTTGAGAATTCTGCAGTTGAACCGACCCCAATTGCTTGGTAAGAATAACCATTTGTGCCTTGAGAGCGCCAATTTCATCTAGCTCTAGAACACCCCTCTTGACCATTGATCGAGAACTAGGCATTTGATAGTCATTGTTAGCCATGTTCTCAATCAAGTCCTTTGCTTCTTCTACGTCTTCGACTCAATGTCCCTCCTGCAGCCGCTTCAATCATACTTCTTGAATCCTGTTGAGCCCATTAACAAATGTTGCAACCTGTTGCCATGTCTCTAGTTCATGATTGGGACAAGCTGTGAGTAAGGACTTGAATCTCTCCCAGGCTTCATAGAGTGACTCACCATCCCTCTGTGCAAAGGCATTGATCTCTGATCTCAGCTTGATCATTCTTGACGGAGGAAAGAATCGAGACAGAAACTTGCTCACCAAATCATTCCAAGTGATGATGCTTCCATGAGGATGAGATTGAAGCCATGACTTAGCTCTATCCCTCAAAGAGAGAGGGAAAAGCCTTAACTGAATGGCCTCATCAGAAGCTCCATTTAGCTTGATGGTGTCACACAGCTCGATGAAAGTACCAATGTGAGCATGGGGGTCTTCACTCTCCAAACCTCCAAACTGATTTTGCTGCACAAGATGGAGAAGTGATGCCTTGATTTCGAAATTATTGCAAGCCACTGCGGGTCTCACAATCGGAGTTCCACATCTATCAACTCTAGGGGAAGTGTAGTCCCCCATTGTCCTTCTTGGTGCATTATCTTCAGCCATGGTGACAAATTGGTAATTCAACTAACAGTTCTTGCCTTTGCAGAGGATGTTCCTTCTCTGTTCTGTCTTGCCTTGGCTTCCTTCCTATTCCTTCTACAAAGTCTCTCGATCTCAGGTTCGAATTGGAGTTCACCTGGGTCGATTGTACCTCGCATACAATGAACAAACAGAGTAGCGCAGAACAAACAGCAAAACAGAAAAACAGCACACAACAGAAATTTACAGTAGAGAAACAGAAAATAAGAAAGAAAAAAAAACACAGTAGGAAAACAGTAAAAATGCCTAAATTAGGAGTCCCCTTTGGTACTCGTGATATTGGCACACCGATCCCCGGCAACGGCGCCAAAAACTTGACACGGACTCGGCAAGTGTACCGGTTCGTTGCAAGTAATAAAACGGTAAGACCGGTTATCGTCCTCAAGGATCGTGGACAAGTACCACTTCGCAAATCGAACTACTATCTAGGCGATCAAGTTTGGAGTGAAGGTAGCTCTATCATCTAACAAAGCAAACAAGAATAAAATGTTTTTGTTCTTTTTGGAATTTTATCAAACAGTTAAAAGGCGGGCAAATGTGAATAACAATTAGATAGAATTGTTAGGGTTAGACTAAGCTAATCCTCCCTTGATTGTTATGAAATGATAACTAACACAGTTCCTACTTCAATTATGACAATCGAATCATCTCTAGTACCCAAACCCTAATGTCTTAGGTGGAATGAGCCTAAAATCCCAAATTAAACCCTAATGTCTTAGGTGGATTAATCAGAGAAATTGCATTAAGAATAGAGATTCATAAGATTGCAAGCAGCCAACACCTATGTCTAGATTCTTGGACTACTTGTCATATGATTCATGAGCATGCCTTAACATCAACCTTTCAGTTGTCTATCAAAGCAACTAATCATTCCTAAGATGATCAAGCCTAGGAAAGCATTAAGCATGGAATCATACACTCATAGAGAAGAAGGAAACTGTATTATAGTCAAGTCATTTTACAACCAAGTTCAGATAAGCAATACTCTAACCCCAACAAAGGGGAGTTTAGCTACACATAATTGAAGATAAAATAAAAGAAAGAGTTACAGAGATGAACAAAGGAGAGAGCTCCATAGAATGTTACACAGCAGCCACAGCAGCAAAGGTCTTACTTTTAGGTTTTTCTGGATGTGTCTTCTGTTCTGCCCAGAGGTTCTTTTATAACTCGTGGCCCGTCACGGCCGTGACATCCATCACGGCCAGGCCGTGACGGGTTCTGCCTCTTGCAGATTTTGTGACTTCAGGACTCTCGCGTGGCGAGCTAACATTCGCGTCGCGAACCCTCTTTTTCATACCCGTGATCTCCATCACGGCCAAGCCGTGATTGATTCTGACTTGTGGTGGTTTTTTTGGTCACGGCCGTGATGTACATCACGGCTAGGCCGTGATCGATTCTGACTTTTGGAGGTCTGGCACAATCAGTCTCTCGCGTGGCGAGACTTACTTCACGTCGCGAGCCATTTTTTCACGCCCGTGATCTCCATCACGGCCAAGCCGTGATGGATTCTGACTTGTGGTAATTTTGGGTCACGTCCGTGACAGCTTCTGACTTTTGGCCCTCTTTTTCTTCAGTTTTCAGGCTTTCTCTTCATCTCAGCTTCCTCATGGCTAAATCTTGGGCATTTAATCATAAATCCCTGCAAAACAACACACAATACCACCTTATCAGTTCCAAAGGAAAAACTAAACAAAATCCAACTAAAATGGCCTAACTATATGCAAATGCATGCAGAAATGTACATGGAAAATGAGGTGAAATCACACTCATCACCCGTGTACGAACCAAGCGGGCGAAGCTGGTGGGCATGTAACACCCAGGTGCCGACGAGGGCGGGGAGTGGTCGCCGGTGCAAGAAGGCACGGACAAGGAGCGGCTCCTGGCAGGCTTCTAGGCGGAGGGACACATGAATGAACCGATTACGCACCCGAATGAGAGGGATCCTGAGACTGTGTAGGTATGGGACTATACAGTTGAGGAAGACTTATATGAATTGATTGGTACTACCTATACCAATAAGATGTATCTTCTTTTCGGTAGCCCATCACTTAAGAACTCCACAGTTAAGCATGCTTGACTTGGAAGCATGTGAGTGAGGATAAAGCATGCTGAAAAGACCCGTGTTGGTTTGTGGGGACAGTCATCAATCCATAAAGCAGCCAGGGACGTTACAATTTTTTAAAAAATTAATTTCCTAGTATAATTTCATATTTCATTATTTTGTTATTATCATTTCAAGAACTAAATTTTGTCTTTCAAATCTATCTATTTTATTTAATTATTATTAATTATTATACTGAATAATAAATTTTCTCACTAAGCTTTATTTTTTATTTTATTATTATTATTTCAAATAATGAGTTTTTCTCTCGTATTCATTTTTTGTCATTTTATTATTATTATCTCAAACAGTGTGTTTTTCTTCTAAATTTCATCATCTTTCATTTTATTATTTTTATTTTATATAATCACATTTCTACTTTAGGGACCCAATTCAAAATTTTATATAAGTTCAGGGATCTACTTGAAAATTATCAAATAGTTCAAGGACCAACTAATTAAACCTATATATAAACATACCATAGTTTTAGATTTTCAGTTCTAAATTTTTGAATTACTTATACATAATGTTCAATTTTATACAAAAGTTTTTTATTAAATTTTTAATCCTAAACATAATAGTGTGTTATCATATAGAATATAACCATATAAATATAAGCTAATTATAAAAAAATTGGGGAAAGCTAGAGACGAGGATGAGAAGGAAGGCATCCCTTTCTATTATAACAGAGAGATAGGGTTTCATTGTGCCTTACGGCCATATTCTGGATTTTATTGGGTTAGATTTCTTCCATCTTTCCCATACAACAAAGGGAACTCGAAAATGAAGAACATGCATGATTGAGAAATATTTGGAGTGTGAAGGATAAGAACACAAGAGATAATTATTTATATGAGAGTTTAATTGAAGAGAGTTATTATTTATTAAGGCATAATTGATTAGGAACAATTTTTTATGCGTTGAAGGTTGAATATGTAGTGTTTATTGTATGTTCAAGAACTGTGCCAACTAACGAGAAGAAAGTTGATCACCTAGAATATCGTTTTGGGTTTAATACAAGGGAGATATAGCGTTTCTACAACATTTTTAACTGCACTTTTCTTCGAAGAACTGTAAAAGGTGGAGCGCTACTTTTAAAATTTTTAATGTGGTATAGATAGCGTTTCTTTTGGGAGACACTATTAAAGGTGCATAATAAATTTTTTGGTTGCTTGTAATAATTTTTTTATAAGCAAAAGAGAGTACAAGGGAAAGGTACATATCAAATTAGCAGTATTATTAAAAAAAAAATATATGAACCAAAATTTCTTTCATCATTATTGCAAACAAGAGTCACAATTTGCTACACAAGAATTGCAAAGTTACAAAATTTATCGACAACAAAATTCAGAGTTGTAAAGCAGAAACTTGCAATACAAAATACAAAATCTCATTTCTTGTGGTCCTTTAAAGGAAAAATTGAAATGAAAAATCTTCCAAGTCTCAATCCCTTGACATTCGGCTCCAGCTCCAACTCCAATTCCAATTCAATCCTTTGATATTCAACTCCAACTCATATTTGGGAGATGATCAAGTAAGAAAAGCAAATTGATGAACGGAGCTTGTAATGCAGAGAGAGTGGCAGCTTCTTGATGATGCAATCCTTTCATTTCTTGGGCGCCTCCGCTACCCATATCTTTTGTCGTCTATCATGACTTTTAATTTGAAGGGACTGCCCTCTTCTGTATTATATATAGTGTGACTCATAACTCATAATTGAAGAAATGAAGAATACAGAGAAGGAGAGTTTATAAAATTTGCAATATGGGGTTATAACTTATACGACACACACACGAGAGTTATTTATAGGAGAAATTAGCTTAGGGTTCAATGAGCTATTAAGGTGGAATTGATTAGGGATAGTTTTTGATGCGCTGAAAAGCGATTTTATGATAATTTATTTTATTTTGATGGTGCAAAAAAATCATTTTTACATAGTAAATTGTGACAAAATGTATGAAGTTATTTGTTTAGAAGTTAGTTTTATAGAGGTGAATAGGGAAGACAGTTTAAAGAATAATAAATAATCAAATCACAACAATCTTAAGCTAAAAGCTTTCAGATGACTTTAAACAATTTTTTTTTTTAAATAAAATCTTTTTTAAAAGTTAAAATAGAGAATCAAACATGATAGATTATCTATGAAATAACTTTTTAGCTAAAAAACAGCTAAAATAGGGAAAATATCTTTGCCAAACACACACTATGATCAACCTTAATACACAATGTATATATCTGAACAGTGACAAAACTCACATATTATTTCATTGAATTATTTACAACATTGTGAGCACTTCAAGCTTGAAAACAAAGCTCATAATTTTAAAACTCAATTTACTTCACAGGGGAAGAGATAAGTTAAGGACTAAGAGTATTATTATTCTCATCACTAATTTACTTCACTGATATTCCCCCCTCCTCCACCTTGATCATTCCAAGGCCAGCATAAAGGAGGATTTTGCAAACATGGTCCTGATCTATCTATTTCCCAGCTGCAGTGAGTGCAATATGTATCCCTTCTTTGAATATAAATGTCAAAGTAGTGAAATTCTCCTGTCCAGCTAAAGCCGCAAAACCATAGCGTTCTTTGCCCAAGAAGATCACGCACAAAGCTGAAAGTGAAACTTTCATCTGGATTCAAGACATGATGCCCAATATCATGATTCTTTTCTTTGCAATAAAAATCGAGTAACTTGTTGATAATTGCAATGCAACAAGTATGGTTAGCATAAAAAAGAACCATAACACAATTTTGTTGACTAAAGCCATTATTTCATTTCTCAACAAGTTGATACAATAGTTTCACAGCGGATGCATTTCTTATAGGGTGGAACTTATAAAGTGCCAAATTACTTCCTTTGTCTGCTGCACATCACATGTATTTATTGTAAGCAGAAAGTTCCTTAAAAAGTGGAAATTTTTAATGCAATGTTGAAAGTTTCCTATTAAACGATTAAACATCATATTTATTTTATGGTTTGTTCTTATCTTTCCTTAATTAATTCAATTTATTTAGCTGACGAAAATTCCAATGAATGCATTGATTGATTTGGGGGTTTTTCTTCTCTTTTCCAATGTTAGTATTTAATAAAAAAATATATCTGAATTATTATTATATATGTGAGTATAGGATAGATAACGCATGTACAAAGTTTATAACAATTGTTTTCGATAACCATATTTCCAATTCGTAGTTGTTTAATTGATTTATATATTGATACTCTAAAAAAGTTTGAAAATATGTTTTCTTTTCCTTGTGAAAAGTGGTGTTATCTCTCCCTGTGAGATGTCGTGAGATTTTTCTCTCCCTATGAGAAGTGGTGTCATCTTTCTTTCTTCGTTCTTTCCTCCAACAACTCGTACGATGGTGAATGTAAGGATGAGGGGATTTTTCTTTTCTTTCTTTCTGTTTTGCTTTGCTTATGGATGTCTAGGCCATGCAGAGCAAAAATGTGATGTTCTGTTTGCATTGGAGGCTGATGATGGTGTTCGGGGTTGGAGTGTGGAATTACGTGCCGAGCCACAACGGATGGGAAGTGGTGGCAGACGGTGACTGAGGGAGGAGAAAGAGATGAACCAAAACACAGATGGTCAACCAGAGTCCATGAACGCAAATCAAGGAGGTCATTTTGAAGATAGCATTAATAACTATAATAAAGGATCTCATGATTCTGGAGCATCATTTGTTACTAATGATAAGGCAACATGCATGCAAGAGAATAGGGATTTGATTGCTATTAATAATGTGGGTCCAACAATGATTTGTGAAAATAATATATATCAATAAGGAGCTGCAAGATATGGGGATCGTTTCACTGGTTGAAAAGAAACGTAGAAGATTTGAAGTTGTTGACTCTGCGCAAGGAATATCTGGCACAAGTGTTGCACGTGTCCAATCTATTCCCAATGGCAAGCAAAAGGAGCATTTTGTATTTGCAGACACTGGTTCTCAAGCCTGTCAGAAGCCTTGAACATTATCAGTTGGAATCGTCGAGGCCCGGGTAACCTGCGTGCATTCCTATTTACAAATACCCCGTTCGGCGTTATTGGTCAGACGCGTTTTATCGCCTTTTCTTTTTACTTTTGGAAATTTTAGTTTATGCAAATAAAGTTGAGGACAATTGACTGTGCATTGAGCCTTTCTTCCAGGTTGGGGTAGTTCGAAGCATCGACTTCGATCGCACTTTACGTGATGAGAGAGAATATTTCTTCAAAGCTATATTTTATAGTTACTCTCCCATCCAAGTGCAAAAAGAGGAAGTCATAGGTCTCCTTCAAAAGGACCAAGCTAATTATAGGGCTGTTATTTCAAATTGTAAGAGTCTTCTGTCATCATATGTTAACAACTCTTCGGTAGAGTTTGATAGGAGGAAAATCCATATAGTTGCTTATTCTTTGTTAGGGGTGACTACATATATTACTATTCTTCAAATTTGTGATGACGGTACCGGATGTGTTGCGTTTTCCATTATTAATAAAATTTCTTAACTTTTCTTTTGACAAAAAAATAAGGATAGATAATAATGCAAATAAATTATCATTTACTAATGTTGGGAAAAAGAGGTGCATCACGAGGAATTCTCATTGATTAACATTGTCTGCAGCTCAAATTTAGTGATAGAAAACAGGGATATATATTTAAATTTTAATACATAAGGTTGTAAATGGATGAGTTTAATTTTAATCTGAAACTAACAAAGATTGATTCAGTTGGTAAGGATATGACTCATAACCCACAAGGTCGTGGGTTCGAATCCCATTACCGATGTGAGGACCTCGTTAGTGTGTAATCTATAAGTACCTCTACAAGCGTTCATTGAGCCCTGAGGCCTGCCTTGATCCTGGTGAGCTCTCGAGACCCAACTCACCTAAACTTTTTGTTACAAAAAATAAAATAAAATTTAATCCTTGAATTAGTAAAATTTAATTTTCCTTTTTTGTGTGCAAACAGATGAAGTCTAGAATAAAAAGACTGGCTGCTAGGATATGCAAATCCATTGATCCATATACCACTAACCCTTCTGGTAATACCCCCACACATGCTGCTTTACTGGGATTTTCCTTTTGACTTTGAATGCTTGGGCTCCATCACCCACCCCTTCCACTACTATATGAATATTAGTGACGTCTCTCACAACATTATACAGCCTTTGGTATTCTTCCTCATATAATCCCTTATTTGTCAATTCCATACAAGCTAGCAACTCGCAGGGAAAACATTCTTCCAATCCAAAGAAACATTACTCATATAGTAGTCGCCTAAATTGTTATTGATCTATCATTCTTTTTTCTTTTTTTGCTGATTATTGATCTATCATTCTGAATTGCAATTAAAAAAAAAAAAATAGTTATGTATTTTTTAACTAGGTCAAGTCTATTTAACTTAAAGTATGGCCTAACCCTTAACTGTCAACATTGTATATTTATTTTTGTTTTTTTGTCATAAACATTGTATATTCAACATTACATTATTTAGTAGACCAAAAAACTATGTGTCTATGAAGCCCGGATACAAATGCAAATGTATCCGTGTCGTATCCGTGTCCGACACCGATACTCGTAGGATATTTCTGGATACTTATTCAAGAAGTATCCTCTTTTTTATTTTATTTTTAAAATTTTCTTTTATCCGATACTTTTAGGATACTTCTGGATACGTATCCAAGAAGTATTCATTTGACAGATGTGTCTTTTAACGAACCATACCTAAAAGCTATGCTTTTTCTTGATGATGGTAATTGGTAAAGGAGGAGAGGAGACTAAATTAGTTAGCATTAGACAATAATTTAGTAAAGATGTTTTTCGATTAATGTTAGCTTTTTATAGAGTTTAGACTTGTTTTGAGTTCTACTAAAGATAGTTTTGTTGATATTCTGACATGGAGGAAAGGAAACAACATATTATGATATAGGCAGCTAGGATTATATTTTTTGTTATAATGATCACAACTATCTTTTTATAAATTATGATCTTCATAGTTATACATTAAGGAGAAATGATCAAGAGTTTAATTGGTATGCATGTTAGTATAAAGTTTTTTACACTGTCAATCAATCACAAATCATGATATCAATGACTTTTAAGGTGATTTGGATAAGAATAAAATATTTTCAATGACGTGACGATTTAATGTTGGTTAATAGTATAAAAAATATTTACACTGACAGTATATACCAATTAAACTCAATGATCGATATCTATTTCTTTATAAATATTCTGCTTCTATATAAAATATTTTTCTATAAATTTTTCTTAACTTATCCTGATCGTATTGTATCCTGAATTTCAAAAAATTTCCATATCCACATATCGTTATCCGTGTCGTATCGTAGTCATATCATACTAAGTATCGGGGCTTCGTAGCTAATTGTACACCAAAAAAACTACATTATTTTTCCTTTTTTTTTATTTTATTTTCATTTCTTTTTTCTTGGATACTCGCTCATTACTTTGATCCTTTTTTTTTTAAATTTCCTTCTCAACTTTTCAGCAACCACATTGCACACTCCAACTACACTTAGCATCTTCACACGTTTTCTTTCTTATTTTCTTCTTTTTTCTGATAAAAAGCATCTTTAGATGTTAATTCATATACCAGGAATTAACATGAGAAAGTTAAGTTATAGAATAAAACAATGTAAATTAAAAACATAATTAATGAAGCTCAAATAAAATATTCATATACCTTAAATTTGTTATAACAAAATTTATATCTTTACATGTTATTATCTAATGAAAAACATTCTCCCCCACTAATTTTAAAATTTGATTTTTTTTTTCACCAATTCTACAGAAATATTGTTTCTAGCACATTTGGCCTCACATATTTATCTTTTTCTTTGGTCAAAATTAAGAGAGTAATCTTTGATCTACCTCCTTCCCATAAATGAATTATTCCTTTTTATGATGCCCTTGATTATCAATTTCAAACAAACTTATAACACTCCTCGGGTCTCTTTCAGTGGTGCTACACAATCCGGTTCTGCTTTTGAGCCTACAGGTTTTTGTTTTATTTCTACTTAATCTCTGAGGCTCTCTGTTCAATTTAAGGGACGGATGAAGAATCCAGTTTTTTATGTTAAAAGTGGATGTTTTTTTATGTTGGGTTTTGGGCTCCCTTCCTATGTGGAGAAATGCTCAAATGTGTAAGTCCATTTTATCTCATTTATTTAAGTGGAGAAAGATCAGATTAGGGTTGCAGAGAGGTCTCATTTTAGTAAGAATATTGCAGCCAACAAGAGAGAAGAGAGGAGAGAAAGCCAACCCGCATACCCACCAGACAGTCACCGTAAAATCACGATAGAGGATTCGTTCACCGTTGGATCGGGCTGAAATTTCTGCAGCAGAGGATTCGTTCACCGTTGGGGTAAATTTCATCTTCTTGTTTCTCATTTGTAAGCATTGGTGCTTGGTTGTTTTGGTTGATTGTTAGCACGGTTTGTGCACTTGTTGGAGACTATTTTGTACCCTTATTTGATCATAGTGAAGCTATTTCTTTGGTCTGGACGACCCATGGTTTTTACACTTGCTTTAAGGGGTTTTTCACGTTAAAATCTTGGTGTCTCTTTTGTGTTTGTGTTGTTATATTTGCTGCCATATATTTGTTGTTGCTCCTCACAGATTCTTGCAAGTTTGGGGGGATTTATTTCCGCGGCGTATTGCTTTGTTATTGTGTTACACTGTTGCATTGTTGTTCCCCCATCAGAGTGGCATCAGAGCTACTTGGCTTGGGGAATTTTGACTTGCTTGAATGATGGAGGCAAATACAAAGATGGTCTATTTGAATGGCACTAATTATCATTTGTGGAAGGGCAAGATGAAACATTTGCTCTTTGTGAAGTATGCATCTTCATGTTTTTGCTACTCAGAAGCCGGATGCCAAGTAGGATGAAGAATGAGATTTTGAACATCAACAGGTGTGTGGTTTTATTCGGCAATTTGAAGAATGGTTTTACTGCAAATGAGACACGTGCAAAATCTTTGTGGGCAAAGATAGAGTCCTTGTATGCCTCTAAATCAGGGAATAATAAATTGTACTTGCTTAAGAGCTTTACTAGTTTGAGGTACAAGGAGGGGACTTCCATTTCAGATCTCTTGAATGAATTTCAAGGGCTCCTTGATCAGATGTCAGGAATGGGTATCAAGATTGATGATGAGCTTTTGGGACTATTTCTATTGTTATCTCTACCAGAGTCTTGGGAGACAGTTCGGGTTTCTATCACATCCTAATGGTGTTGTTTCTTTGGAAATGGCAAAGGGTAATGTTCTTAATGAGGAGATGAGAAGGAAGGTACAGGGTACTTCATCTCAGTCTGAGGTGCTTGTCACTGAAAATAGGGGGAGAATTCAGAGAAAAGAAGCGAAGGGTGGTAGAGAGAAAAGCAGGACCAAGTCCAAGTCTCGATACAAGAATGTGGAGTGTCATTATTGTCACAAAACAAGGCACATACAGAAGAATTGTTTTCTGTGGAAAAAGGAGAACAAAGACAAGAAGGGTAAGCAGAATGAGAGGGATCATGATGATGATGACCGTGTCACTGCTGCTACTGGTGATGATCTTGTTATTCTCCGTGACCATGAGTCGGTTAATCTTGTATTAGATGAGGGCATGTGGATAATTGATAGTGGTGCTACATTGCATGTTACACCGAGGATGGAGTTCTTCACATCTTATACTTCAGGTGACTTTGGAGTGTTGAAGATGGATAAAGATGGTGTGTCTATGGTGATTGGTGTTGGTGATGTTTGCTTGCAAACCAACATGAGAATGCAGTTGTTGCTTAAAGAAGTCAAACATGCTCCGGATGTCTGCTTTAATTTGATCTCTGTTTAATTGCTTGATGAGGGTGGTTATGATAATCACTTTGGTTCTGGAAAGTGGAAACTCGGCAAAGGTAACTTGGTTGTGGCTAGAGGGGATAAAATTTCTAAACTGTATTGAACAAAATCTTTGGTTGCTAAAGACAGTGTGAATGCTGTGGATATGGAGGCATCTTTGTGGCACCGAAGGCTTCGTCATATCAGTAAAAAAGGGTTGAATTGCTTAGCCAAAAAGGAAGTGAATCCGGGATTGAAGAGTGCAGAGTTGGAGAAGTGTTCTTATTGCATGGCTGGTAAACAGACTAGAGTATCCTTCAAGAAGCATCATCCCTCAAGGAAGTCAGTTGCTTTAGTTGGTGCATTCTGATGTGTGTGGCCTATTGAAGGTAAAATCCTTTAGTAGTGCCCTCTACTTTGTTACCTTTATTGATGATTGTTCCAGGAAACTATAGGTCTATACTTTGAAGACAAAAGACCAAGTGCTGGAGAATTTCAAACAGTTTCAGGCTTTGGTTGAGAGACAGTTAGGCAAAGAAGCTGAAATGCATTCGTACTGACAATGGTGGTGAGTATTGTGGAGCCTTTGATGTCTATTGCAAGCAGCAAGGTATTGCACATGAAAAGACTTATCCTAAAACTCCTCAGCTGAATGGTTTAGTAGAGAGGATGAACAGGACATTGATTGAGAGAGTGGGATGTATGCTTTCTGAAGCTAAGTTTCCCAAGCATTACTGGGGCGAGACACTGCACACAGCGGTACATGTTATTAATCTCAGTCCTGCAGTTGCTTTGAACAGTGAGGTGCCAGACAAAATTTGGTTTGGCAAGAATGTCGGGTATGATCACTTGAGAGTCTTTGGTTGCAAGGCTTTTGTGCATGTTCCAAAGGATGAAAGATCCAAGTTGGATGCAAAGACAAAGCAGTGTATCTTCATCGGTTATGGTCAGGATGAATTTGGTTACAGGTTGTATGATCCTGTTGAGAAAAAGCTTGTCAGAAGCCGTGATGTAGAGTTCATGGAAGATCAAACCATTGAAGACATTGATAAGGTGGAGAAGACTACACCCAAGAATGATAGCAACTTGTTTGATGTTGATCCAGTTTGGTTTCCTGTTTATAATCCGGATACTGTTGATGGTAATGTTCAGAATGGCGAGCCACATGATTATGTTAATGATCAGCAGCTTGGAGATGAGTTAGATGTTCCAGGTGATGATGATGAAGAGGAACATGAGATGTCACAGGATGAGAATCTTGGTGATGCTTCCGAACCACCTCAAATACAACTCAGGAGATTTAACAGGCAGAGACAACCATCTACAAGGTATCATTTTGATGAGTAGTAACCTTGACTGATGAGGGAGAACCTGAGTGTTTTGGAGAGGCCATGGAGAGTGAAGACAAACAAAAGTGGTTGGATGAAATACAGGATGAAATGAAATCCTTGTATGATAATCACACTTATGATTTGGTGAAGTTGCTTAAAGGCAAGAGGGCCTTGGAAAACAGGTGGATTTATAGGGTGAAACATGAGAGTGACTCTACGTCTCCGAGGTATAAAGCCAGATTAGTGGTGAAGGGCTTCCGTCAAAGAAAGGGTGTTGATTTTAATGAGATTTTCTCGCCTGTGGTAAAGATGTCATCCATTAGAACCGTGTTAAGTTTGGTGGCTACTCTTGATTTGGAGGTAGAGCAAATGGATGTGAAAACAGCTTTCCTTCATGGTAATTTGGAGGAAGAGATTTACATGAAGCAACCTGATGGTTTTCAAGTTGAAGGCAAGGAAAACTATGTGTGTAGGTTAAGAAAAAACCTATATGGTTTGAAGCAGGATCCGAGGCAGTGGTATAAGAAGTTTGAGTCTGTTATGTGTGACCAAGGATATAAGAAGACTACTTCTAACCATTGTGTCTTTGTTAGAAAGTTTTCTAATGATGACTTCATTATCCTGTTATTATATGTTGATGACATGCTTCTTGTTGGGAAAAATATTTCCAGGATTGACAGGTTAAAGAAGCAATTGGGCGAGTCATTTTCCATGAAAGACATGGGATCGAGCTGCTAAACAGATTCTTGGTATAAGAATCATGCGTGACAGAAAGGAGAAGAAGCTATGGCTATCACAAGAACGCTATGTTAAAAGAGTGTTGCAGATATTCTAGATGGAAAATGCCAAGGCGGTAAACACTCCTCTTGCTACTCATTTCAAGCTGAGTGCTAAACAAAGTCCTTCAAATGAAGCAGAGAACACTACAAAAAAACAACTGTTTAGCGACCGTAATATTCGGTCGCTAAACAGTGTAAATCGGTCGCTATTTAATTTAGCGACCGATTAATGGTGGTGGCTGAATACCTGGTCGCTAAGGTTTTAGCGACCGAATTAATATTTCGGTCGCTAAATGGCGACCGAATTTACGGTCGCTAAATGGCGACCGAATTTACGGTCGCTAAATGGCGACCGAATTTACGGTCGCTAAATAATAATAAACTGTCGCTATTAGGTCGGTCACATTTTTTGGTAACCATTTCTAGCGACCGATAATCGTTTGCTAGTTCGGTCGCTAATTTTGGTTACTGTTAACCTATATTAGCGACGGATTTTCGGTCGCTATACCTCATCTGTAAATGTTAAATAAAGTTTAGCGACCGAATTATTGGTTTCTAATTCAGTCGCTAAACTGGTTATTATTATTATTTTTTTATTTTTAATTTTTAAAATAAATTTTTTTCTGATTTTCTTTAAACGTTAGCAAAAATACTAATAAAACACACCAAATTACTTATGAAATATACAATCATAAGAAATAATAAATATATATAAAAAGAATAATCCAAAATGTCGTACAAGAATCGTTTAAAGTCAAAAATATGGGAAAAAAATCAGTCATGATGAGGGGGAGATGGAGGAATCCAATCAACCTCAGCGTCCGTATCACCGACGTCTGCTAGCTGATCGTCCTCTGGAGTAGCAAATCGGTGGCGGGCGGCGGAAGCGGAGGAGCGGCAGCAGGCGGCACAACCGTCAGAGCATCATCTTGAGCAACTGGAGTCTGGATCCTCATCTGCTCCAACACCAGCCGCAGTGTCTGGCCCTGCTCGATGCTCGCCTGCATCAGCTGCTGGTGTGCCCGAGTCAACTGTGCAATCTGGTTCGCCATCTGCTGCTCTCTCGCTCTTCTCCCGAAGCTCCGCATTCAGCTGCGTGATGGTGTCCTGCATTTGGTGGAACTGCTCCTGAGGGACGGTATCGACGCAGGAAGGAGCAGGCGTGCCGGACGATGAGGCGATAAACTCGCCTCCCAGGTGTCCGAGGCCATACACGTGCCCCTTCTTGTTCCTGCCCCCGACGACCTCCAAATAAATGGCATTATCGTCGACGGAAACAGGAGAGCAGGGCCCATCACCTGTCAAAGCCTCATCTTGTGACTGTGAGGCACGTGATATGGCATCGTCCTTCTTCTCGTTGAAGCCCACCTACAAAGTATAGTTGAAGAGATTTAGTTAAAATTATATCCAATATTAACAAATCATTTATAATAAATTACAAGTAAACATTAAATTATTTTTTTGCTTACAGCATAGTTACGGGCCTTGTCGTTGACCTATGTCCCCGACTTCAACTTCTTCGTCCTCTCCACCAACTCCATAGCAGTGGGGTTTTACGTGCTTTCGCACAGGGAAAAATATAATCTTAAATTCATAATAATAATTTAATATGAAAACTAATTAATTAAATAGTTTATTAAGTAAAAAGTTTTATGTATTTCCAGCTCGTCGTAGTTGGCGGCGATTTAGACCCACCTTGTCCAAGCACACGCGCCACCATCGAAGCTCGATTACGCCGAGGCTATGGCCCCGGATCTCCTGGAACTTCTCGCTAGCCTAGTCACGGTCCAGCTGCCTCCCGATCTCGGGATCCACCCACTTCCCCTTATTCGACCCTTCCTCGCCTTGTTCGCCGATTCTTCATGACCAAGTGAGCCTTTATGCTCAAATATGTCCCTGACAAGAGCCTCTAAAGCTAAGTCCCACCTATACTCTTTCTGCAACTTACAATTGTTAGGAAATTCGTGTGTACATATATATAATGTAAATTTAATTTAAATAACTTAATAAATTGTTACCTTAAACTCTAGAAACAGCTGATCCCTATGGCCCCCTGGGATGGCCTTCCATGTAGGCCATGGACCATCAAACTTGCGTCGGGGGATCTTCGATATTGAATCAGAAGGGCCCTTCACGGGCAGAAAGCTGCAGCAAAATTAGAGCATTAATAAATGTTATAAATAAATTTAAAAAACAAGTAAATAGAAATTAACGATACTTTATATATATTAAAAAATTAAATTAGCTTATTCGTTATCCCCCATAGGGAT
Organism: Sophora flavescens; assembly: GCA_030762895.1. Taxonomy (NCBI): domain Eukaryota; kingdom Viridiplantae; phylum Streptophyta; class Magnoliopsida; order Fabales; family Fabaceae; genus Sophora; species Sophora flavescens. The sequence continues at coordinate 73,382,098 of CM061070.1, read as the reverse complement.
AAGAAGAATCCTCCTGTCGGATGGACCACGACTCTCCTGTCCCGATGATGATGATGGTCCTGTCGTCGTAGGTGTGGATGATGAGGGTGCAGCCTGTGTCCCGACCACATGAGGCTGGGTAGGGGGTGCAACTCCATCACCCTGAGGTGTCCCGTCCACAGAGGTGCTGGTAGGGTGGTCTCGATCTGAAGGCTGTGGGTCGGCCGGGGAAGGGACTCTCGTAGCACGACCTCCACGACGACCTCCACGATGACCCCTACCTCTAGAGGAATTTACCATCTGTGAAAAAAATGAAAAGATGATTACACAACAATGTAAATAATACAAAAATAAATTACCTAAGTAGAATGACATTTACACAATGAATTATGACATAAATAAATTACCTAAGTAGAATCTCCGTCACTAAATTCACCCTCACTCTCATCAGTATCACTTGATCGGAATGTACCTTCGCTAGATGCGTCCAACTCGGATTGATCCATTAACTCTCTTTCAACTTCTTCCCCATTTCCGGAAATGTCCGCCAGAGAATTAACAATAATGTCTGGCGTAATTTGCAACGGTACGTGAGGTCTTGAAAACTCATCATCTTGGTACGGAGCATCTTTTTCAGGCTGGTTGATTACATTATCAGTAATTATACTGCGACCATTTATCTTAATAACACCCAACCAGCCATGATGTCCTTCGGGATATGGCGAGTAATAAACCTGCTCTACCTGTTGTGAAAAAATGAATGGGTCGTATGCCTTATTATACCTTCGAGACAACCTAACTTGAACAATACCATAATTTTTATCTATTTTTGTCCCTACGTCAAGAGTAGGATCAAACCAATCACACTTGAAGATAACTAACTTCATCACGGGGAAACCGGTATAATCGAGTTCAAGGATGTCAGTTAGAACCCCATAGAAATCATCCTCTACATTGTCATCAGTGGCTCGCACACAAACACCATAGTTACACGTCTGCATTCATTCATTCCATGTTTTTGTGTTAAATTTATATCCATTTACAATATAAGTATTCCATGATGTAACCCATCTGTTAGGTCCCCATGCCAAATTTGTCAACAATGGATTTTGAACATTGTTTTCTGGATCTAGTACCTAAAAAATCAAATATTATATTATTCTTATACATGCTATATATTTAAGGAGATAAAATGTATTTCAACAAATGAAGATTCTTAACCTACATATTTACTGAACCACGTAGCAAAGTGAGAAGTAATTTCTCGATCAACCTGATCGATTGAAATGTCAGGTTGGAGATCCCTTAGAAAATTGCCGTACATCCTACATATGGGAGATTAACAGCAGGACGATTAATAATCATAAATGTCAATTGAACATACAAAAGACATTGTATAAACTTACTCTAAATATGGCGCGACCTCTTCACAATTTTGAAGGATATACAGATGAGTAGCATTAATGTCACGCTGCTCCAAGAAATATCCTTTTGATTTGCCACTAAATCTGCCCGGATAGTTGAATATTGATATAGGAGGACTAGTTGAACTTCCTTCGCCCGAATCAACGTTTCTAGGCATCCTTGTCCTTCTTGTGTTAACTTCGTCCGGATAGAAATAAGAGGCAAAAGTGGAAGTCTTCTCTACTAAGTATGCTTCACAAATGGAACCCTCCACTCGTGCCTTGTTCTTGACTTTGTGTTTAAGGGAGTGGAGGAACCTATTACAGAGGGATACATACAAATAATTACTAGTTTTAGGGAAAGCTAAACTACGCTCTCGTGTTCGTGAATTTCATATGTATTAAGTAAAATAGTTGATGTTGTTTACCTCTCAAATGGATACATCCAGCGGTATTGGACTGGGCCACCAACTCTTGCTTCGTAAGGTAGATGAACTGGTAGGTGTTCCATGGAATCAAAGAAACTCGGCGGGAAGATTTGCTCCAGCTTACATAACAAAATGGGTATCTTGACTTCCATATCCTTTAATTGATTCACATTTAGTGTTGTCGATGTAAGCTCCCTGAAAAAGTGGCTAAGCTCAACAAGTGGGTTCCAAATTTGCTTCGATAATGCGTTGAACGCAATTGGAAGCAACCGTTGCCTGAACACGTGGCAATCATGACTCTTCATTCCATGTAAATTTGCTTCCTTAATGTCAACACATCTACCCAGATTGGAAGCATACCCATCTGGTAACTTTAGTTCTTTAACCCACTTACAGACGACCACTTTCTGTGCTTTGCTTAGTGTATAACTTGCCTTCGGTTTGATAAGTCTGCCACGACCACCGTCCTGCAACTCAAGCTCCTTCCGATTACAAATGTCAGCCAGATCCAATCGGGCTTTATTTGTATCCTTTGTCCTCCCCATGATGTCCATCACAGTGTCAAACACATTCAAAAACACATTCCTCTCAGTATGCATGACATCAATGTTGTGATGGAGTAGCTGCGTCCTCCAATACGGCAACCTCCAAAATATACTTTGTTTTGTCCAATTATGGTTGACGTCATAATCAGGAATTTGTTCTCCTTGGGTTTCATGGACGAGCGGTAAGTACTGTACTCTGCGCCATACATTAGGACCAGTCAAACGTGGTGGAGGCGGCGTTGTCTCCGCACAACGCTTCTTGAATGCATTCTTGTTCCGCCTATAAGGATGATCTTCTGGAAGGAATTGACGATGACAATCAAAATATGAGATCTTTCGACTGTTTTTAAGCGTGAATGCCTTCGATCGCTCCATACATATCGGGCATCCAAGCTTCCCCGCGGTCATCCAACCCGACATCATCCTATAAGCAGGAAAGTCGTTGATCGTCCACATTAAAGCTGCTTTCATGATGAAATTCTGCCTCAAAGATACGTCATATGTCAACACACCATCATTCCACAGCATTGTCAACTCATCTATCAGCGGCTGCAAGTACACATCAATCTTACCTTTTGGATTAGACGGACCCGGAATTATGACTGTTAGGAACATAAACTCCCGCTTCATGCACATCCCCGGGGGAAGATTGTACGGAGTCAGGATAACCGGCCAACAAGAGTATGCTTTTCCAGACTGCCCAAAAGGATTAAATCCATCAGTAGATAACCCCAATCGAACATTGCGAGGGTCCTACGAAAATGCCATATGAACCCTATCAAAATGCTTCCAAGCTTCTCCATTAGATGGATGACACAAGATATCTTGCTCCCTCTCATGCTCACTATGCCACCTCATGTGAGCTGCAGTGGCCATCGAAGAGTACAATCTTGTAAGTCTTGGCACGAGCGGAAAGTACCACATCTTTTTTAGCGACCTCTTCTTCTCAATGCCCATCCTAGTGGTTGTCTTATACCGATCCGCACCATAAAATCGACAACATGTTATGCTTTCCGCTGTATCATCCTTATAGTACAACATACATCCATTCGGGCAACAATCAATTTTCAAACACCCCAGACCCAAATTTTCCACAGACTTCTTAGCATGATAAAAACTAGTAGGCATCCGATTGTCTTCTGGCAACGCCTTGGACACTGACCTGGTGAGGCGATTAAAACAGCCTTCTTGCATATTGTAGTCAGATTTGATACTCAACCATTCCATGCACATTGACAACTCTGTGTACTCCCGACATCCTTCCCACAATGGAGATCGTGCAGCACTCAGCATATCATAGAATCTTTGAGCTTCGGGATTCAGATTCTCCTCTATGTATTGGGAACCCATTCCACCATCGTCTCCCCCATCTTCTTCTAGTACAACACCAACCGATGGTCCAGCATGATCCATTATCATCTTCTCGTATGGATTCAATTCTTCCCTCCGGTCACCACTTCCATAGTACGAACCTTCAACCACAATCGGGTTTAAGTCAGGCAACGTCTCACCATGGTTACTCCACCAATAGTAATCAGGCATGAAGCCCTTCTCATAAAGATCGGCTACAACTCCATCCACGCTTTTGAAAGATTGACACTTGCATCTTTTGCAAGGACACCTCAATTGATCACTGCCCAGCCGTATAAATCTCTCCTGGCTAACAACAAACTCTATAAACTCACCCACTCCAACTCTATACTCTTCCCTAAGACGTTTATTCCGATCCAACCTACGATACATCCATTTCCGATTCTCCGGAATATCCATTACTGGCAATTAAATAGCCTGACCAATCCTACAATAACACCTATATATTACGGTGCATTCCAATAACTCCATCAATCTCGTTCTTATGACAAGGTATGAACCTATCCCATTCGAGAAGAAACTTTTGCCACACTCGGCTACTAATAGTTATTCCCATATTCAAATACCTTATACTTGACAAAATTTTGGCAGCATTTCCCATCGGTCTCCAAGTTACACGACTCGAGCACGGTCAGAATCACCGCGATCAAGTATGCACCAGGAGAATAAAAGGAAATGCATCAGACCAAGATTTCAACAAGTATATAAGGCATTTGAACATTGAAATGACTATTGTACGAGTGTGAAAAAGGTTTTTTCCCAAACTGTCCCACTTGGACAATTCAAGATTCAATACAATGAGCATTCATACCTTGATAAGTTACGCATGCTCATTAATATTGAATCTCAAATAGGAAGCTAAGGCTTTCGTAAATTAATTATTAACTCTAACAGAAAATAAAACCATTAACCTATAAATATTGCAACATTGTTGAGCTTATATAAATTGCAGCGTAAATCAATACAAACTTAGATTAAATATTGTAGCAAACATCCTATTGAGCTCCGCTTCTCCACTAACAAGTAGCAGTTAATTGTCAAACACATGCATAATTTCTAAATTATCAAGCACACAACCAGCATCCCGCCTTTCGGACAGGATCACATCCTCACCGAGCTCCGCTCTCCACTAACAAACAACACATATTGACAAACACATGCATAAACATTAAATTATCAAGCATACAATCGACAAGATCACATCCTATTGAGCTCAGCTCTCCACTACCAAACAACACGATAATTCACATAATACATTACACTGAGTGTTCAGAGAACTTACCTGAGAGAGAAAACACAACCGAGCAAGGATAAGGGGAGGAGCCGGAGCCAACAGAGAGTAGAAGAATATGACAACAAGGACCTATCGTGCATAAATGAAATTAGTCATTTCAAATCAAATCACTATTCTATATATACAGAATCCAGTACAACTATTTATAAGACTAGAAACACATAAATTAATATAAAATAGAATCAACAATATACGGTTACAAATATAGAACAACTTGCAACTTCCCTTCTTCCTTATACTCTCCTCCCCATCTCCTTTATTTCAGAAGAAGAGGAAACAAAGGGAGAAAAGTACTAAGGAACCTTTTCTCTCCCAAAACATAAGTCTTGGAAGATGAGGTAAGGGTTTAAATCTTAAATTACAAATTCCATTTGCTTGTGGTTTGTCATATTTGCATGTCTGAGAACTCAAAACAAAATTCAAAACACAAAATTTAAGCTTTAATCAGTGACAAAAACATAACTATAATAAATTAAACTAAAAAAAAGAATGTTTCAAATGCTTTTTGGATGGGCAAAGCAAGTGTCACGATTCATGAAATCATCCAAACCTGGACTCTACTCTGGTGTTTATACAAACACATAAAACTCACCCAGGATAATTGTTCTCTCTCACTTTTAACTCTCAAACTCACACAACACTTATAAAGGAAGAGAAGAAAATTTATGTTCTCATATTCTTGATTCATTCCATCATCAAATTGCCAACGTACAACCATGGCCTTTTATAGGCAACATGTATAGGGTGTCACAGTGGCGGGCGGTTGTGTATGGGTGGCAAATGAGATGAGAGAGATTCCAAAATACCTGCTATTTCATCTGGATCATTTTTCTTTTCTTTGTTCATCTTTTTTTACAAAACAAGGATATATAGAGATGCATAGAAAAAAAATTAAACAAATTATATAACAAATAATTATTCTAATAAATGAGATTAGGCATCAAAAATGCCAAATTATAAAAAAAATTAAAAAAATTCTCAAAAGCATACTATTAATGGTTTGTACAATTTTCAACTTTAGTTGCAATTAATGAATTTATTTTGTGATTTTATTTCACTTGTGTCATTTTTTGTAACTTTTGAAAGCCATAAAAACACTCACGAGTGCAGGAATCTTGCCAAAGTTTAGTGGAACAAGTATGAGGTTGGTTCCACCTAGACTTAGAGTTAAATTTTAGATATTGATAAATTTTTCCTAGTCTAGTTGTCACCCAATTAATAAATGAATTGTAAAGGTGAAACAACATACATTATTTAAATAAATAAAAATAAATAAATTTATATTTAATCAAATATAACTTACCTAAGCGACAAAATCTACCAAGATGAATTTTGTCATCTACTATGTTAAATTGTTATACCTAAATAATTTATCTCATGAATGTCTAGTGGTAAAGCATGTGCTCACGAAAAAATAATCAATGAAGCATAAAAAATAATAAGAAAACGTATGATTATATTTCCCTGAATCAATAGTAAATTATCAAACATCAAATGTGTCCATGATAGGAAATCACAATTTATATCCAACTACTATCAGCAACCCTCGAATAAATTCTAAGCATGAGAAAAACAAGATTGAACACATGGAACGTTTAATTATATCCATCGATCGGAACACAAATTCAGTAAGTGTTAAATTCTAATATTGAGTAACAACAAGCCAACATAGCATACCAAAATAATAAGGGTTTCACCATCCCCATTGTACAAGAAAATCTAAATAGAAAAACTCATAGGTAGCATCAGTACTACCCTCCTCACGTTGTGTGGGCATCCCTTAGAGATTTTTTTTGTTTGAAAAGAATAATTTAGGGTGATGATGCCCTAGTCTAAGGTAGGGAAAACCCTCGGGCTCTATGATACAAAGGGATTTACATTTACCTTCCTCAAGGAGACTAGTGGGGGCTCGAACTCATGACCTGTCAGATACGAGATTATGTCATGCTAGCTCTACTAGACCAACCACTTGGGGTTTCTAATAGATTAATTTTGTTCTAGGTCTCTAACTCATTGGTTATATGATAAGATCAATTTAGATTTAGCTCTAATGCTTTATGATTTCTGCAAACACAAACATGAAAACCTCCCAGTCACCACTGTGTTCACACCATCACAGACCACATCAGACACAGTTTCTCCCATTCATTTATATAAACACAAACATGAAAACATTTGTGAATGATAAAGAAGTATTTAAAATCTGACATATGTAAAAACGAAAATTAAACATCAATATCCAACCACAAACCACATAGCAAAAGCAAAACACACAGAGTTTTCAACAACAAATTTGTTACCTGTATTTTGTGAATCCGCCGACAGCTAACGTATCTCCCCAGTCCCCAAGCGAATGGATGAGAGAGACCTTAGAAACAGATAGAGAGAGAAGCAGAGTGAGACAGAGAGAGATACGAGAGAAACAGAGACAGAGAGAGAGAGATGGAGTAGAGGAGAGCTTACCTGAGCAGAGGGGATGATGGTGGTGACAGGAGGTGTCTTGTGGTGGCCGAAGCTGGCGGCTAGGAAGAGAGAAACAGTGAGAGAGAGATATGCCTAGAGTAAAATGAGGAAGAAGGAGGTTCTGTCGAATTTAGGGATTTCAGTTTTAGCGACCGAATTAGTTCGGTCGCTAATTCGGTCGCTAATATGGTTAGTTTGAATTTGAATTTATAATTATAGCGACCGATTTAAATTTCGGTCTCTAAAAGGCACTATTTTAATTTTTTTACGCGCCGTTTAGCGACCGAATTAATATCGGTCGCAAATATAAATAAAGTTTAAAGTATGAATTCATAAATTTAGCGACGGATTTTTAAATCGGTCGCTAATATATATAAAGTTTGACCGTTGCATTTAAATCGGTCGCCATTTCGGTCGCTAAAAATTCATAAATTTATGACATTTATTTTCCTTTGTTTAGCGACCGATATAGCGACCGATATCTCTGCTACGCCCTATTTCGGTCGCTATTTCGGTCGCAGAATCCACTCTCACCAGTGTTTCATGTAGATCCTGCAATCGGCCGTTATTTCGGTCGCAAATAGCAACCAAAAAATTTGGTCACTATTTTCGATTTCTAAATGAACTTTTTTTGTAGTGGAAATTAGATATGGAACGGGTTCCTTATGCATCTGTTGTGGGTAGTTTGATGTATGCAATGGTATGTACAAGACCAGATATAGAACATGTTGTTGGTACAGTTAGTAAATTTTTGTCTAATCCAGGTAGGGAGCATTGGAATGTTGTGAAATGGACTTTGAGATATCTTTGTGGTACTGCAGGTATGAAGCTTTGCTTTGGAGGTGATAAGCCTACTTTGGCGGGGTACTCAGACTCGGATATGGCTGGAGACATTGATTCCAGGAAGTCCACTTCGGGCTATATGATTAGATTTGCAGGGGAAGCTGTGGCTTGGTAGTCTAAGTTGCAGAAGTGTGTAGCATTGTCCACTACTGAAACAGAGTTCATTGCCATTACCGAAGCATGCAAGGAGTTGCTATGGTTGAAGAAATTCTTGCAGGAGCTTGGTTTTGTTCAAGACAAATTTTTGTTGTTTGTTGATAGTCAGTGCTATTCATCTTGGTAAGAATCCAACTTTTCATTCTAGGTCCAAACATATTGATGTGAGGTATCATTGGATACGTGATGCTTTGGATGCTAAGCTGTTGGAGTTGGCTAAAGTTCATACTGATGATAATGGTGCTGATATGATGACTAAAGCACTACCAATAGGGAAATTTGAAACTTGTTGTGATATCGCCGGTTTGGCGGTTATCTCCACATAGTTGTGAGGGGGAGATTTGTTGGGTTTTGGGCTCCCTTCCTATGTGGAAGACCAAAATTTGCCACCTCTAGAAGACTCACCTTTATTTTGGGATGAACATTTATCATCATTGGATTGAATGGTGAGCTTAGATTGAGATGTGCTTTCAATTGACTTTTCAATGCGCCATAACAATCTTTGCTCATAGGATCTAATTGACCCCATCAACCCTTGGACAGTCATGGTAGACAAAACTTTAGTTTCTTCTATAACAGCCACCATAGGATCAAATTTTTCAGTCAAGCTAATCAAAATTTTATCAACAATTCTACGATCATCAATTGTATCTCCATGCGACTACATTTGATTCACCAATTCGGACAATCTATTAAAATACTCATTCAAACTTTCCTTTTCTTTCATTCTTTCATTTTTAAAATCTCTCTTAAGAGATTGAAGTTTAATGGTTCTCACCTTTGAATCTCCTTCGAACTCTTGTTGTAGAGTCTCCCATGCTTCCTTGACTGTTTTGACTCTCATAATCCTTGGAAATATGGTTAGTGAGACTCCTCTTTGAATCATCCCAAGAACCACAGCATCGATGATCTTCTTCTTCTTCAATTCGTCCCTTAGCGTAGCTGTAACTTCAATTGTGGTTGCTGAATCTTCGTACCTCTTTTTGACTAGATCCAAGACATCCAAAGAGGTGAATAAAGTCTCCATTTTTACTGCCCAAAAATCATAATTTTCTCCTTCAAATAAAGGAACTTGGACATTGCTATAGATTGTACTGTTGGTTGTTGAAAGATTGCTTGATGAAGCCATGACTCTTCACCTTCAATCTCCTTCTACTTTTCTATTTTCTCACGTTTCTTTGCTGCAAGGATCTGCAGCTCTGGTACCACTCTGTTGGTGATATTCTAGAGGCGGTGGTGGTGTCTAAGACACTAAGGGACTATGTTTTATGGTGGGCTATAACTATAGTAAAATTAGATAGAAATTTGGAGCAAGAGAGGAAGAGTATTTAGGGCTGGATAATTCTGTCTCTTTTTATTTGAAATGATCTTTCTTGGTTGTACATCCACAACTAGAGATAGCTCATGTATTTATAGTGAGCAATGGAACTCCCTAGAATAAGCATTAACTCACTAGTGCATGAACCCACATTAGTCTAGGTACATGAACACACTTAACTAGATGCATACAATTCACTAGGTACATGACCATCATTACCAAGACTTCATTCATTCTTAGATACATGAATGCATTTATTTAGCACATTACTCAACAAATTCTATAGATATTCTTCAGGCACAATCAAGCTTTGTGAAATTGAAAAAAAGAAAAGAATTTGAAAGCAAAGCATCAAAAAGGTAAATGCTATTCTATCTTCTATACAAATCAAGTCTGAAAGTACTGAGAGAGCAAAGGGGAGTCAACTATGAAAATGAAAAGGTGAAGCACAAAATAGGAAGTCGATCTACAGGCAAGACAATAAGGAAAGTGGAAATTATAAAGAGACTGAGCTAGTGAGCAATGCAAACAAAACAAATTAGCTATAGGACTTTATTCTCCTGGTCTTTAAAAACGTGAAGTACAAAGAGAGTGGATCTTCTTCTGTTTTTTTATCTCCAGTTTTTTTTTTTTTTTTTTGAAAAATTGTTTTTACGTGAGCGTGATTGATCATACATGAAACGCTGCATAATTCATTGTCTTCCTTTTTAGTCTTTAACGCATCGTCCATAGCTTGGTGAAAAATTCTTGTATATACTTGGAATTGTGTGCACTAAGTTAATTATTAAATAATTAATTATTAAATACTTATATTAATGTACATCAAGAGCATTCAATAGCCCTCCTACCTCTCATAATTAGCTTTAAGGAAGTACTTTGGTGATGGATAAATCTAAAAAAGTAATAAGAACCACGGAAATAAACCTAAAACTGTGACAAATATACTAAAACTGCTACATTATAGATTGAAAGGTATGGCCAGACATGATTCAGTTGTTCACTAGAAGGTTGGCACCTAAATTGAACGCTTTAATTTTATGATGAAACCAAATTTCATTCAAATACCTGAGTACCTGATATTCAAAGGCTATGATATAAACTAATATCAAAAAAAAAAAAGGGGGGTGATATAACTAAAAATGGAAAACACCAGAAATTTCCAGAATGTAACAAATATTACAGGGAAACAAACCAAGGCTTACTTGCATAGGACAATCACAGGAACAGGTATCAAAGCTTATGGTCTATTTCTTATTCCTCTTTTTATGGGGAGAAACCTACATGACAGACTAACCAAATAAAATAATGTTAATTACAAAATTGAAACAATAAATACAATGTGCAAATTATTACTAATTACTAACTAAATACAATGCAATGGTGAGTACCTAGAAGAGTGATTAAGGAAACATCACGTATCACACACAAAGAAGAAACCCACCTCAAGCATAAGAGACCAATTAAACTAAAGAAATGTAGTTTAGAAAACATGGTTTGTCAGCAATAGGATGAAGGCAGAAATATTAATTCTTTTTTACCTGATAAAGTTCAAGTATGACCACAAGAACCAAGTGAGATCGAGATTTCTCAACTTAAAACTACAAAGGAAATCTAAATGCCATGCTCGTAGAATCAGAATAAAGTTAAAACTATACCTAGTAATCTCCGTACTGAATTGTTACAGCTCTATTTAGAAGGGAAAAACTCAAAATATGTTCAGCTTATTCATGAAGAAACCATAACAAGTTGTACGTTCACAGCTAAGAAGTTGCTAACCAGGGCTACTCAATCAGATTGCCAAGGAGAGTAGAAGTGTATGGATCACCCCATTATTAACATGTTGGTGTCATCATTTTGATAATTATAGACTAGTTTATCCACCATATTTATTATTTAGCCAAATGACAGAGATGAGGGAATTATGTAGTCCTACATATTAGTAATAACTTTGGTCTAATGGCACTATCTCTTTGGTAAGGATCCTAACTTCTAGCCTCCAACGGGAGAAATATGTTTGATCTAGGTTGTATACAAGTATTTACCTATTTAATAGACCATGAAGTACCTAATTAAGGGTGTCTATTTTCTTCCCAAACAAGTATAGTCAGGACTTTGCTGAATTTTAAGACATATTCCTTTCAATTATGTCTACATCATTTGCATATTGTTTCCAGAAAGATAATCAGTAATAAAAACACCAAGATGCATTAAGAAGAGTTTTAAAATTAAATATATCATTTTCATATCATATAGGTAACATTGAGCATTTGTGACTAAGTACCTTGCATCTTCCTTCAGCCAATATCATCAGTATTTTTCTTCGCTGCTTGCTGTTTGTGGCATCAAATATCCCAACCTAAATCCGAGATAAAACTTATGCAAAAGAACATGATAGAAGGCATAAAAGTAACAAAGTTACCTGAGCAGAATGAACTTACATGGCCACCTTCTTGCATACAAGATATCATATCTGTTAACAAAGCAATGCAATAGTAGAATGTCAACATTGTTTTTCTAGAATTTTAATTAGACAAATCTCTTGGGGAGCTTCACACAAAGAAAGAACTCGATAGGGTAAGTTAATAACATTAGTTTTGGTGGGCTACAAGTATACCAGTCCAATATGATAGCCATGAATGTTGAAATTATGAGCCTTAAATACATGTCAAGAGTTATACAATCATGAACCATCTTAAGACTCCCAAATGAACTTTCTAAATATCACTGAACATCCAAGATTTTGTTTAATAGAACATCCAATATTAATTATTTTGGGACTCTTACTCCGTGGCAGGTGGAAACATGGTTTTAAATTGCGGTTGCGGTCGCGGATGCGGTTGCGGTCGCTGCGATTGCAGCCATTGCGGTCGCTGCGATGCGCAATGCGGCCGATGCGGTGTGAAATTATTTTTTGTTTGCACATAATGTAAAAAAAAAATTCTATAATTATAATAAATTTTTATATATCTTTAATTAATAGTGTTGTATAAATTTCTATTCATTTTTAAGACATTGCATTATCTTTATCAATAATTTATATTTATAAATCTCAAATATAGATGTATGAAACTCAAGTAATGACCAAATTAAATTAATCAAGACAGGAAAAAAATGCATATAACATTTAAATGAATCACTTTGAATCTCTTATTTTTTTATTGCTAATTAAAAGAATGTCATTTTTCTATGTATAAAAAAAAGAATGCCATTTGACCCTTTGGATCCCACGCACCCACCCACCCTCCCTCATGAATGTTCCAAAACCTCTGCCTCTTTACATTTTATCACTTTTTTTTTAGCTAATTAAATTTGAATGCCCTTGACCCATTGAATCCTACGCACCAATCACTATTCATGAACGTTCCATTATTCCATAACCTCTCTCGCCTCACACTCATTTAATCATTTTTTTTTCTGATTAAATTTGATTCCTTTTGAGTCTTGACTGTTTGAATCCCAGGAAACCCATCCGCTCTTACCTCTCTGTCTCACAACCCCCTTCAGTACCGAAAACTCTCCCCCTTTACAAGATGGCAAAGAGAGCAACTTCATTTCCTCCCTCAGCCGCATGTAGCACCTTACAAGAGATGGTCTACCACCATACCACCACCTTAATCGACTTACCCCACCCCCAAAATCGCCACCGCTCCCAATATCAAACAAGAGATCTCTTACCCAAGAGCAGAGAAGAGACAGAGGCACAAGATTTCGACTTACCCAACCCTCGAAACCGCCACCACTCCCGATCAGATCTGGCATGAAGCACCACAGAGCAACTGACGAACGGAAGACGTCTCCGTTGGGGTGTGATGCGTTCCATTACGGTCTCCGACACAGCTTGTTGCGGCCGAAATGCCGTTTCGTTGCGGCCGTTGCGGCCGAAATGCCGTTTCGTTGCGGCCGTTATAGGTGAATCTGTATCACACCGCAATTGCGGTCCGATGCCGTTGCGGACACCGCCGCATCCGCAATATTGCGGCCGCATCAGCTGATGCGGACCGCAATTTAGAACCATGGGTGGAAATTAACATTAGGCAATATGTTACTGGGTCTCTTAAATATCGGCCTCAGAAAAATACTTGGCACGAGATGCTGAAACTAAAGGGGTGGTTGTCTTCCCAGCTGTTCAAAGAACAGTTTCCAGCTCATTTTGCTGAAGTAACTAATGCTCTACCAGTTCAAGAATACATGAATCCCATGTCTGGTCTTCTGAATTTAGCTGCAAATTTGCCACAAGGGAGTACAAAACATGACATAGGACCATATTGATGAGTATGATTCTCGAATCCACAAGTGTACGGCTTCGTCGTCAACTAATAAAAAGATCGATCCCATAAAGACCGTGATCTCAAATAACAATTAATTATTAAATCAATTAAACTGGACTATATATAAAAAAGGATTTGGAAAAGATTTGATTTTTGTAATAAAAATTAACTAGAAAATCAGATATTTAAGAACGCAATCAATTAAAAAAGGAAAGCGAATCAATTAGGGGTTTTTCAAATCATAAGAGTTTCCTAGGAATTGGGTTACCAACAAGATTGTTCATGTTACCAAATTGACTACCCCTTGTTAATTACCAAAATTGTTTTGAAGGCGAATTTATCCTTAATAAGTTAATGCTCCCTCTCAGGTTACAAAAACCGTGCCCAATTAAACCAACCCCTACTCTCGTGGTAATTGAATTTAAATTGAACCCTTCAAGTTCTGTGACAATTTGTGAACCCTCGAAGGACCGCTTCTAACTCTCGTGATTTAAGTCCTAAGTTTGATTCCTATAGATCCGATACCTAAGTTCACCGCTAGGTTCCTCCTTAGAGTATCTATGACATGCAAATAAGTGGCCACCGAATTTACGAGTAATTAAAGCAATAGGAATCAAATTGAAAGCAAAATCGAAATTAACAAGAGACCAAACGTCAATTCGTCACCATAAACAAATCTTGGGCATAGCCTTAGTTCCTAGAAATAAGACTACTACTCAAGCATTGCCATGTTCATAGCAAGCTTGATTAACAAAAGCATAAAAGAAAACCTAAGAGAAGAGAAGAAGAAGAAGAAGAAGAAGAAGAAGAAGAAGAAGAAGAAGAGAAATCCTAATTTTACCTAAGGTAGCATCCCAAAAAGTGATCCTATTTTCGAGCCTCTAGGTCCTATTTATAAGGTAGGGTAACTTGCATCCCAAGCAATTACAAAATCAGATCAAATTAGCTTTTAAAATTCCAGATATTGCGCGTCACGGCTATGATGGCTGTCACGGCCAGGCCGTGATGGCTGTCACGGCCAGGCCGTGATGGCTGTCACGGCCAGGCCGTGACAGATTCTGACTTGGAGATTGCTTTGCTGGTTGGTCTGTCACGACCGTGACCACCATCACGGCCAAGCCGTGATCAATTCTGCCTGTGAGGGTCTGGTTCAGTTGGCATGTCACGGCCGTGACCAGCTCTGACTTTTCCATTCTTTCTTTTTAGATCTACTCGATCATGGCCGTGATGACTGTCACGGCTAGGCCGTGATGGGCTCTGTGATAGTGTGATTTCACATCATATTTTATGTACATTTTTGCATGCATTTTCATATAGTTTAGGTATATTTAAATTGAATTTAGTTAGTTTTTACCTTGGCACAGGTAAGGTGGTTTCGTGGTGTTGTTTTGCAGAAATTAAAGAGAAAATGCTCAAAATCAACCATGATGGAGCCTGGATTAAGTTGGAGGTTGAAAAGTGAAGATATTGGATGACTCCAATTTAATTTGGAATGGAAATATTTAATGACAATTGACAAAATTCCAGCAAGAATGTGAGAGGCCTAATTGATGGATTGGATGATTTGGATATTAATGGCTTACCATAAAAATAGAAGATGAAGATATTGATTGGGCAGTTAATTTAGAAGATTTGAAGTCATTAAAGAATATCAATCACCATATGCAAGGAGATATATCTTGAACTCAATCCAAGGACTTGCCAACTTGAAGCTTGGGATTTGACAAATAAAAACATTAATGTAGCAATGTTTATGGCAAAGCAAATCAAGGGCTCACATGAAAGATTGAATGGAATTAAAGTGGAGAAGACCACGGCGTGAAAGAGAAAAACAAATTGTTGCTGTGCATTCTATCATCTAATTAAATCTTGATAAGATATGATTGAGATTTGACAACTGAATTAGAGGATAGAAGCCCTTAAAGTTAGCATGAATATGACTTTGCTATATATTTTAGCCACAGCAGCGCCATCAACAAGTAGACAGACACGGCTACACACAGAAAAATAGGGACTTTTAACCTTGGAGCACTTTTACCCTAGGGAGACTCTTGGAAAGCAAAAAGGGGCGTGATTTCTCCGAACCAAGGGGTCATGGTGATGACTGTGGAGAGCTTCAATGGAGTTTCTTATTCCCTTTGTTCTTATTGTTCTGGTTTTAGTTTTCTCTGTAATCATGAGTAGCTAAATCCCTCTTTGTTGGGATTAGATGTAGCTGAACTGAATTTTCATGTAATTGCTTTGATTTATCAATCTGTGTTTATGCCTCTCTATTGGTGTTTAATTCCTACGCTTAATACTTTTTGTGGTTTAGCTACCCATGAACTGTTCATGAGAATTGATTTACAATGGGGACGTTCTTATTAATTCTTGATCTGGAATTATTCACCTAATAAACCTCGCATCTAGGAATGGGGTTTGGTTTATTAGTAATCGCGTAATCCTTAATCTTAATGCAAATTCATTAATCTAGGTCACCTAAGGAATTAGGGTCTATTAGTGGATTTACGTTCTTGTCATCTGAGGAATCAGGGCTTGAGTAATTCTGTGGGTTGATTTTAATAATTGAAGTATAAACTAGATTGGTAGTCTTGGTATTGCATGAGGCTAAGGTTTAGTGAAATTTAATCCCAACACCCCTATTTGCATTCCAAGTGTTTGATAAAATTCCCCAAAAAGACCAAAAATATTTTATTGCTTTTGTTGCTTTATTTTATGTTTTGATCTTTCTTCATTTAGTCTAGATAGTTGCTTAATTTGTGAACTGGTAATTGGCAACCGATCCTTGTGGATACGATAACCTGGTCTCGCCACCGTATTACTTGTTCGACTAGGTATACTTGCCTAGATTTTGTCTCAACAAGTTTTTGGCGCCGTTCTGGGGATTGGTTTTGCCAATATCATTAGTAACAAATGAGGCAACTAATTTAGATTTTTTATTTTTTATTTTTTCTCGTATATATTTGATTTTTTCTTTTAGTGTTGGTTGTGCAAGGTGGATGCAATTAATGGACAACTACACTTATCCATCCGATGAGGAAGCTTCAAGTCATATTTTGGAGGACAACTGGTGTTGGGAAGACGACATAGATTTGGGAGGATTCTTCATGGAGTTTTCTTCATCTCATGATATTCCAGCACAAGTTGATCCTATGACGGGCGAGCTTGTATTTAGAGTCTCCAAGGAGGAATGGGAAACCTTCTGTTCGTATTTACCACCACCGCCGCCATGTTTACAAGTGATTCCCAAAGAGCCATGTGAAGAAAAATCTGAGCAAAATATGATTGCGGGAATGGATCAAAATGAAGATGAAGTGGTGGTGGTAGACGAGCCACAAGAAGATGAATTACCTTCCACAAATCCTTGGGAAAGAACAAGTGAGGAGGAATGGGAATGGAATGAGCAAACACCTTTGAAAGTTGCTCTAGAACAATATTCCCAAGAGCTATCCATCTCTGAGGCCAAAGCAAGAGCAAATTGTGACAGTATCGAAACTGTGAAGCAAAATTTCAAAATGCAAGTTGAGGAAATTTTCAAACAGTTAGTATAAGAGTCACATGAAGCACAATTTGAGCAAAATCTGGTTTTAGGGATAGTTCAAAATGAAGATGAAGTGGTAGTGGATTCCACCATGCTTGCTAAGAAATCTGAATTTGCTGCATTAGATAAATATGTTGGCTTACAAGCATGTGTGGACACTGCTAAATTAGTCCCTTCCACTTGTCTTTCAAACTTCCTCGTGAAAACACCATTTGACCCGAGAGGAAGTGAGTTCATTATTGTAGAGGTCAATGGAGTTTTCACACACTGGCTAGGTGGAATTGTGGATAGAGTCATATTGCTTCTGCAATCGCCACTCCACAGGCCATGGGATCTGGGAGGAGGATCCTAGCCTGTCAAGCTAATGACGTTAAAGAAGCGCTTCTTGGGAGGCAACCCAAGTTTTCTTTTCCTTTCCCCTTTGTTTTTCAATTTCACTCTTGAATAATTTGAGAAGATCAAGAGTTTTCTTTTACTAATAAATTTGCCAAGTGTTTTCAGGGTAAGAAAGAAGGAGCGAAGAGCAAGAAGACAAGAAAAAGCAAAGTCAGCAACCATCACGCCCAGGCCGTGACACTGGTCACGGACGTGATAAGCTTATTGAGAAGATCAGAAAGGGTCACGACCCAGCCGTGATACCCATCACGGGCGTGATGAGAGGACCCTGAATATCAGAGACCATCACGGCCTAGCCGTGATGGAGGTCACGACCGTGACAGGCTTCATCCTTTGGACCAGAATTGATCACGGCCTGCCCGTGATGAACCTCACGGCCGTGATACAATTTCCAACAAGCTTTTGACTGGAATGTGAGCCAACACCCGCTACCACCTCGGTGAGTTGTTCCAAAATTTATTTTTTATTTTATTTATTTTATTTATTTTTCTCCTCTCTCTAACTTGATTATTTACATTGGGGACAATGTAAATTTTTAAGTCAGGGTAGGGGAACTTTTGCATTTTGCATGTTGCATTCATATAGGCATAGCTTTGCATGATCACATGATTCGATTGCCCCTTGCTTAGATTTTGCATCCAATTGTGAGAACTTAGTGCCAAATAAATTGGGATAGTGAATTGTTGAACCCAATTTTTTATTCTTGTGATAAGGCTACAAATAAAAATGCTTGAGACGATCTTTGATAGTTGATAATTAGCATGTGGTTCTGTAGATTTGTGTTTCTCATTGATTTTTGAACTACTAAAATGTGATATTTTGAGCCAAAAAGGGGTACTCACTAAATCTACCCCATTCTTTGTTGATAGAGTGTTGTATTCATCTTGGATTGTATTCTCTAGAACTTGACTTGAAACCGTTTTGAAGCTTAAAAATTTTTGAAAACATTTTTGAAAATGATTGAGGCACTAGGTATTTTTTCCGCCCTTCTGAGCTTTGATTGACTAAATGCTACCCCTTAGTTGCCTAATTTTGAGCCTACAAGAATAAAATACTTTTCTTGGTACCTTGGAATATTTTGATGAATGATGCTTGATAGGAGACCTTCTAAAGTATTGCACAAAAGGGTAAAAAGGTAGTTGAAAAAGTATGGGATGAGAAAGTTAAAAATATATTTCTCTTGGATTGAAAATCTCCCCTTCTCCAAATAAAAAAAAAAGAGAAAAATTTGAAAAAGAAAAAGAAATATATATAGAGAAGGGGATGACAAAATAAAATGAGAAATAAAATGAAAAGAAAGAAAGAAAGGTGGAAAGGTGAATCAAAACCCAAAAAGGTATTTTAGAAGGTGTCATGCTTTGCAATGCTTGATATTTTGTTTAGCCTTTTTGAAAATTCCTTTTCTTGATTTCCCCACCTAACGATCAATCCCATGGCCCCGTTACAACCAAAGTAAAAGATCTCTTGATTCTTAATTGTTTTTATTAATAAAGTAGAGATTTGGTTAATAGTCAAGCTTATGGTAGAATTCATTCTTTGAGGAAATTGAGCGAATTATTACATATCCCTAAACACTTGAGTGGGTGAGAAAGAGTGCCCAAATCAGTGAGAATATGAGTCTAAGAAACCTAAGCTTCTAATTGGACTTGAAATTGATTGTCTCTTGGTGAATTATTTGAAAATGCATGTTACTTGAATTAGTTACTACTCGGGTTCTTGGTTCACTATCCATGCGCTGATTATTTATCTCTTCGGCCTTAGTGATTGCTTGAGGACAAGCAAATGAATAAGCTTGGGGTGATTTGATAGTGTGATTTCACATCATATTTTATGTACATTTTTGCATGTATTTTCATATAGTTTAGGCATATTTAAATTGATTTTAGTTAGTTTTTACCTTGGAACGGGTAAGGTGGTTTCGTGGTGTTGTTTTACAAAAATTAAAGAGAAAATGCTCAAAATCAACCATGATGGAGCCTGGATTAAGTTGGAGCTTGAAAAGTGAAGATATTGGATGACTTCAATTTAATTTGGAATGGAAATATTTAATGACAATTGACAAAAGTCCAGCAGCAATGTGAGAGGCCTAATTGATGGATTGGATGATTTGGATATTAATGGCTTACCATAAAAATAGAAGATGAAGATATTGATTGGGCAGTTAATTTAGAAGATTTGAAGTCATTAAAGAATATCAATCACCATATGCAAGGAGATATATCTTGAACTCAATCCAAGGACTTGCCAACTTGAAGCTTGGGATTTGACAAATAAAAACATTAATGTAGTAATGTTTATGGCAAAGCAAATCAAGGGCCCACATGAAAGATTGAATGGAATTAAAGTGGAGAAGACCACGGCGTGAAAGAGAAAAACAAATTGTTGCTGTGCATTCTATCATCTAATTAAATCTTGATAAGATATGATTGAGATTTGACAACTGAATTAGAGGATAGAAGCCCTTAAAGTTAACATGAATATGACTTTGCTATATATTTTAGCCACAGCAGCGCCATCAACAAGTAGACAGACACGGCTACACACAAAAATAGGGACTTTTAACCTAGGAGCACTTTTACCCTAGGGAGACTCTTGGAAAGCAAAAAGGGGCGTGATTTCTCTGAACCAAGGGGCTGCGGTGACGACTGTGGAGAGCTTCAATGGAGTTTCTTCTTCCCTTTGTTCTTATTGTTATGGTTTTAGTTTTCTCTGTAATCATGAGTAGCTAAATCCCTCTTTGTTGGGATTAGATGTAGCTGAACCGAATTTTCATGTAATTGCTTTGATTTATCAATCTGTGTTTATGCCTCTCTATTAATGTTTAATTCCTACGCTTAATGCTTTTTGTGGTTCACCTAATAAACCTCGCATCTAGGAATGGGGTTTGGTTTATTAGTAATCGCGTAATCCTTAATCTTAATGCAAATTCATTAATCTAGGCCACCTAAGGAATTAGGGTCTATTAGTGGATTTAGGCTCTTGTCATCTGAGGAATCAGGGCTTGAGTAATTCTGTGGGTTGATTTTAATAATTGAAGCATAAATTGGATTGGTAGTCTTGGTATTGCATGAGGTTAAGGTTTAGTGAAATATAATCCCAACACCCCTATTTGCATTCCAAGTGTTTGATAAAATTCCCCAAAAAGACCAAAAATATTTTATTGCTTTTGTTGCTTTATTTTATGTTTTGATCTTTCTTCATTTAGTCTAGATAGTTGCTTGATTTGTGAACTGGTAATTGGCAACCGATCCCTGTGGATACGATAACCGGTCTCACCACCGTATTACTTGTTCGACTAGGTATACTTGCCTAGATTTCGTCTCAACACTCTGCTTGGCTCATTTTCCTTACTTTTCAAGCTCCATCTTTATGCAAGCTCCATCATGGTTAATCTTGAGCATTTTAATCCTCAATTCCTGCACACAAACACCACAAAACCGCCTTACTCGTTCCAAGATAAAAACTAACAAAGAATAAAATTAAATGTGCCTAAACTATATGAAAATGCATGCAAAATTTCAAGGAAATATGAGGTGAAATCACACTCATCAAACTACCCCAAGCTTAAGATTTTGCTTGTCCTCAAGCAATAACCAAGGCCGGACAAGATAAACAATCAGAGCATGGGCAGTGAACCAAGAACCCGAGTAACTAATCCAAGTAACAGGCATATCCAAATAAGTAACCAAGAGACAATCTATTTCAAGTCCAATTAGAAGCTTAGGTTCTCTAGATTCATGCCTCTCACTAATTCGGGTACTCTTCTCACCTCACTCAAGTGTTTAAGGACATTTGACAATTCACTCAACTTCCTCAAGGAAGGTACCCTACTATAAGCTTGACTATTAACCAAATCTCTACTTTATTAATGAAAACACGTAAGAATCAAGAAGTCTTTTATTTTGGTTGTAATGGGGCCATGAGATTAATTGTTAGGTGGGGAATTCAAGAAAAGGAGAATTCAAGAAGGCTAAACAAAATATCAAACAATGCAAAGCATGACAACCTTCTAAAATACCTTTTTGGGCTTTAATTCACTTTTCCACCTTTCTTTCTTTCTCCCTTTTTTTTTTAATTTTAATTTTATTTTATTTTTTTATTTCTCACTTTCTTTTTCTCATCCCCTTCTCCATTTTTTTTGTTTATTTTATTTTATTTATTTGGAGAAGGGGAGATTTTCAACTTAAGAGAAATATTTTTCTAACTTTCTCATCCCACAATTTATTTTTCAAACTACCTTTTTACCCTTTTTGCAATACTTTAAAAGATGTCATACCAAGCATCATTCATCAAAATAAATCAAGGTACCAAGAAAAGTATTTTATTCTTTTAGGCTCAAAATTGGGCAACTAAGGGGTAGCATTTAATCAGTCAAAGCTCAGAAGGCCAGAAAAATACCTAGTGCCTCAATCATTTTCAAATATGCTTTCAAAAATTTTTAAGTTTCAAAACGGTTTCAAGTCAAGTTCTAGAAAATATCATCCAAGAGGAATAAAATACTCAATCACAAAGAATGGGTTAGATTTAATGAGTACCCCTTTTAGGCTAAAAAATCTCACATTTAGTAGTTTAAAATCAATGAGAAATACAAATCCAAGGAATCACATGGTAATTATCAACTATCAAAAGATCATCTCAAGCATTTTTATTTTTAGCCTATCACAAGAATACAAAAATTGGGTTCAAAAATTCACTTGTCTCAATTCATTTGGTACAAAGTTCTCACAATTGGATGCAGACTCTAAGCAAGGGGTAATCTAATCATGTGATTATGAAAAACTACACCTATATGAATGCAACATGAAAAATGCAAAAATGCAAAAAAATGCAAAAATACCCCTACCCCAAGCTTAAAAACTTACATTGTCCTCAATGTAAATAATCAAGTCGGAGAGAGGAGAGAAAATGGAACAACTCACCGAGGTGGTGGAGGTGCTAGCTCACATGCCAGTCATGGAGCTACCGAAAAACGTGTCACGACCATGACGCTTATCACGACTAGGCCGTGATCACCTGGTGTCAAGCAAATCCCCATCACGGGCGTGACTTCCATCACAACTATACCGTGATCTCCTCTAACTTTATTTTTCCATGCCTTTTTGCTCTTCCTGCCTTCATAACCTGCAAATTCTTGGCAAAACCATCAATTAGTGATCTTCTTCTCTTAATCTTCTCAAATTATTCAAAAACAAAATTCAAATACAAATTAAAAAGGGAAATAAAACTTGGGTTGGCTCCCAAGAAGCGCTTATTTACTGGTCCTAAGCTTGATCATACTCCCTTCAATCAATCGGGATCAGCTAGGCTTGGAAGTGCAATAACATCTCTCTTCCAAAGAAGTCCTTCAAAGAGCCTATTTTGTTCATATGGCCAATTGCGCTACTTTGCTCTTTTTACTCTCGAGTTTCATGGCCTTACTTCCTCCCTGGGGAAGTTTTAACTCCACATGATGAGCAAATCCAACTTCATCATTATTTGGTGCATCATTGGTCATGCAAAGTTTCGAAGTTGCTTCCATGTTAAGCTCTTCATTCACCTTTGGAGGCATTATCTCAATCCTGCACACATGACTCTCAAAGGAGGGTTGTTATATGAGTTAGTCAAATCAAAATCCACCCTACCTTCCTCTACATTCAAGGAGAGCTTAACATTTTTTACATCTATTATTGCTCCAGCTGTGGCCAAGAATGACCTTCCTAGAATGATAGGGAATTTAGAATTCCCGTTCATATCCAATACCATGAAATCGGTAAGAATGAAAAATTTCCTACCTTTATGGAAACATTCTCTAGTATGCCTAGAGGAGTTTTAGTTGATCAATCCACAAATTGTAAAGAGGACTTGGATGGACCCAATTCCTTGGTTCCTAACCTCTCAAAGATAGTAAGCGGCATCAAACTCGCACTAGCCCCTAAGTCACATAAGGCTTTGTCTATTTTTAATTCTCCAATTGAGCAAGCAATAGAGAAACTTCCTGGATCTTTTAGTTTAGGAGGCATATTAGTTTTTATCATGACATCATGCTCCTCAATTAAGCTCTTGGTTTCTTTTTTCTACTTGTATTTTCTTGACCAACCTTTGTGGGAAAGGTATTGGGGGTTGGTAAGGTGGTGGAGGGACATACTTTGGCTCTATCTCTTCATGTTCACTCATCCTCCTCACATTCCACATCATTTTCAATTACCCCAAGCTTATCATCCCTTAAGTATATAGCATTACAGTGTCATTGCGATTAACTTCGGGTTGTCCCGGAAACGTACTTTAGTTCTAGAATATGTACTAGCTTGTTGGGCAATCTGAGTTTCTAACATCTTATTATGGATGGCTAAGTTATCTACCTTAGATACTAACTCTTTTATTGCCTCATTGATTGCCCTACCTTGTTGCCTAAACTCTTCATTTTGCTTTGTTTGAGTTTCCACAAAATTTTCCAAAAGAGACTCAAGTTTTGACTTTTGTACCTGAGGATACCCCGATGCGGGTTTCCTTTTACCTTGGCCTTCCTGGAATTCGTGGTTCAACGTGTTGTAGTTCCATAGGAGAGATAAGGGCTATTCTTCCTTCCTTGGTTGTAAGAATTTGGGGGAACATAGTTTGGCAACTTCGGGTTCGTGTCATAGAAATTGTAACAAGAGTTCACTTGTTCCCACAGAACACCGGATTCAGGAGCAATACCATGTGGGCACTCCATTATGTCATGTCCCCTGCATTCCACAAATCTCACAAACAACATTAGTATCACCTATTGAACTCACATTAGCCTTTTCAAGCTTATCAAAGCGTTTTATTCAATGAGTCAATTTTAGACATAATTAGATCAGTGCTATTCATTTCAAACTTACCCCGAAATATTTTTCGGGTTATTACCCTTTTTCAACCCCATTGGTGATAGTTGGTGGTCACGTTTTCAATGATATTGAATGCTTCACTGAGAGGTCTATTCATAAAGGCTCCTCCATGCCGAGTCAAGTGACACCTTCAAAGAGTAATCCAATCCGTTGAAGAAGGTATGCATTAACAACCACCTCTCGAGCCCATGATGTGGCAAGACTCTAGCAATCCTTTGTAATGATCGCAAGCTTGGATAAGCATTCTCCATCCTTTGGAAGAAGCCAGTGATCTGGAGTTCGTAGGTAAGCGTCTTGGATGGAGAGAAGAATTTTTCCAAGAATGCCTACTCCATTGGTCCCAAGTTGACAGGGTATTAGCGGCACTTGCTTCAACCAAGATTTTGCCTTTCCAAGAAGAGAGGAGGGGAAAAACCACAAGCGTATAGCATAGATCTGGGCACCTAGAATCCTTATTGCATCGGTGAATTCCAAGAATGTCTCCACATGATCACGGGTCCTCCGAGGGTAATCCTCCAAACTGATGTTGCCTAATCATGCTAATTAACTGAGGTGGTATAGTGTAGTTCTCCGCCTCAATTTCTGGCCTAGCAATCCCAGTTCGTAAACCCCTAGCATTTGGGGCTACGTGGTCCTTCAGTGGTTTGGTATCCGGTATATTCGCCATGAGTGGAATGGGAATCAACCTCTCTCTCTCTTTGTCTTTGTAGTCTTCACGCCTATGAAAGGTCCTTTCGATCTCAGGGTCAACTTCAATAAGGTTTCCAAGACTTAGGGATCTCTGCATAAAAGAGAAAAATACCTATGGTAGAGAGATAGGTACTCAAGAAAAAGAAAAAGAAATAATTAATAAAATAAAAAAAATGTCCAGAAAAATCAATTAAAAATTAAATTGAAATTCAAGAAAACACAGTCCCCGGCAACGGCGCAAAAAACTTGATGAGTATGATTCTCGAATCCGCAAGTGCACGGCTTCGTCGTCAAGTAATAAAAAGATCGATCCCACAGAGACCGTGATCTCAAATAACAATTAATTATTAAATCAATTAAACTGGACTATATATAAAAAAGGATTTGGAAAAGATTTGATTTTTGTAATAAGAATTAACTAGAAAATCAGATATTTAAAAACGCAATCAATTAAAATACGAAAGTAAATCAATTAGGGGTTTTTCAAATCAAAAGAGATTGCTAGGAATTGGGTTACCAACAAGATTGTTCATGTTACCAAATTGACTACCCCTTGTTAATTACCAAAATTGCTTTGAAGGCGAATTTATCCTTAATAAGTTAATGCTCCCTCCCGGTTACAAAAACCGTGCCCAATTAAACTAACCCCTACTGCGTGGTAATTGAATTTAAATTGAACCATTTAAGTTCTATGACAATTCGTGAACCTCAAGGACCGCTTCTAACTCTCGTGATTTAAGTCCTAAGTTTGATTCCTATAGATCCGATACCTAAGTTCACCGCTAGGTTCCTCTTTAGAGTATCTATGACAAGCAAATAAGTGGCCACCGAATTTACGAGTAATTAAAACAATAGGAATCAAATCGAAAGCAAAATCGAAATTAACAAGAGACCAAACGTCAATTCGCCACCATAAACAAATCTTGGGCATAGCCCCAGTTCCTAGAAATAAGACTACTACTCAAGCATTGCCATGTTCATAGCAAGCTTGATTAACAAAAGCATAAAAGAAAACCTAAGAGAACAGAAGAAGCAGAAGAAGAAGAAGAAGAACAACAAGCAGAACAAGAAGAAGAAGAAGAAGAAGAAGAAGAGATATCCTAATTTTGCCTAAGGTAGCAGCCCAAAATGTGATCCTATTTTCGAGCCTCTAGGTCCTATTTATAAGGTAGGGGAACTTGCATCCCAAGCAATTACAAAATCAGATCAAATTAGCTTTTAAAATTCCAGATATTGCGCTGGTTACTGCCGACGGATGGTCATTACAACAGGCCGGCCACGGATTTTGACTTCGAGATTGCTTCACTGGTTGGTCCGTCACTTACTGCGACCACCATCATGGCCTTGCCGTGATCAATTCCGCCCGTGAGGTCTGGGTTCAGGCATGTCATGCCACGGTCGGATGGACATCACGCCCTAGCGTGACTGACCTCCGACTTTTCCATTCTTTCTTTTCACTCTACTCGATCTTGGCCATGATGGCTATCACTAGCTTAGGCCGTGATGGGCTCTGCTTTGCCCATTTTCCTTACTTTTCAAGCTCCATCTTCATGCAAGCTCCATCATGGTTAATCTTAAGCATTTTAATCCTCAATTCCTGCACACAAACACCACAAAACCGCCTTACCCGCTCCAAGGTAAAAACTAACAAAGAATCAAATTAAATATGCCTAAACCATATGAAAATGCATGCAAAATGTCAAGGAAATATGAGGTGAAATCACACTCATCACATATGTCTATATTTCATATGGTCAGAAGTTGATTCTGTGACAAAGCTGTACTATGACTATATGATGTGGTATGTTCCCTTGTTATGTTTCATTTGACTTCTTAAGTATATCTAGATAATATTTATTGAAACTCTAGCATGGAAAAGTGATTTCTAGTAGCATGGAATACACTTTTTTGATATTTCCTATGGTGACAAGATTGCCATGTTTATCTTCTATGCATATATCCCGTCTCCGTCATGATAACTAGATGGGATCTCATTTATGAAGTAGTAATAAGCATCCTCATGGAATATGATAGAATTGATATTAATATTAGAAAATAGCAAGAACACTAAGGAGCTAAGCTCCAATTATAGAGATAGGAAATTAAAAATGCAGTAGATAGAAGTAATGGTAGAAGAAGAAAGAAAAATCAAAGAAGTCGTCTCGCCCAAAGGCCTAAGTCACCCCAAACCTTTCCAATTTCCAGAATCAATCTGAATCATCCCCGCCTTCTATCTATTCTCTCCACTAACTGCCTGTTCATTTTCCATGACTCCCATAAGGTAAATGCTAATTGTTGCCTTCTTTTTTCTCTCCACCCCCACTATCTCCCACTAGTTGTAAATGCTTCCACTTACTGCCATCTTTACTCACTTTGCTTCCCTTTCCACTAGTTGTTTAATTGTGGGTCTATCAGAATGCTTCCTGCTCGGGAAGACTGTCTGTCCCTTGTATATGCTAGTTGCTGGCCTGTGAGTGAAAAAAAAAAATCCAGTGCAAGTTGCGCTACACCTTATATTCTTATAGTTGTGTGAGTTTTGCAATTGTTTTTAGTTTTAATATTGTTCATAGTTATATTGAACAGATTACTCAACTATGTTGAAAAGTAGATGTTACAACCAAAAGTTAACCAAATCCTTAATTAAATAATCTGTTTTTTAGAAACTGTTTCTTTAGTCCGTTAAAAAGCATTTAAAATTGGTCTATGCATTGAAGTTTGAACTACATACTATCATAGTTTGTAAGGCTGTATGTGGGAGTCCTACGCCTTGAATTTGCAACTGATACCTTATTTCTAAACGGATTGTATACCTTTGTGACCGAAAGGCACCATGCCTTTTCCTCCTTCCCTCCGAGCCGGCCCGATCAACTGACGGTCCTGAAGGTGCCACGTGTCCACCTTTTAATTTTTTTTAAAGTAAGGGTTAAACTTTAGAAAGGAGAAACCCACCCGTACGGATCTGCATAACCCCCTCATCGCCACCGCGACGCCGATTGCCGGGGTCGCCGTCCACTCACGCCATTGCTGCCTCCATATCGTGCCGCATGGAGAGATTAGAGAAAAGCGAAGAACGCAGCGCCTCGTTCGTCGTCCTCCGGCTATCGATCTCCTCCTCAACCCCACCTACGCAGAATGCGGAGGTTTCGGCATCGGAACGAGGTACGCCTCACAACGGTGGTTGTCCCTGCCCCAACGGCACGGTAGTCGCCTTCCTTATCGGCTTTCTCGTGGCAGCGAGTTGAGTCGGGCCTCGCCCGAGACGGTTTTTGAAAATTTCCGGTGACGATGGTGATTTTTGTCATGGGTAGTGTGCAGAGCTTTTGGTAGAGAGAGAGGAGAGAGAGAGGGAAGAAAAGTGGAATTAAGCATGATTACAAAGTAGTGAAGGCAGAGGAAGAAGAATGAGAGAAGAAGATAAAGAATGGAAGGTTCGGGGAGAGGAAGAAGATGACGGAAAATGAGAAAAGATTGAAAAAAATGGTGTGAGAGGTTTTTCGACGAGAATGGCACCTTTTTAAAAAAAAAATAAAAGAGACATTGTAACATCCCGATTTCTATGTCATTCTATAATAGTAAATACATGTGTTTATGTGTGTTTATTTTTGTTAAAAATCAGTAGAATGATTTTAGATAAACTAAAATCATTGTCTTGCTTCTACCTCACTATAGAAAGTTGTGGTTAAATTTTCTGCTAAAAATTCGGCATTTCAAAATTGATATGCGCTTTTTTCACCGACATTAAAAGTGCATGGAAGCGTAAAACCTAATTTTGACCCGTGAAAAAAAGGTTAGTGTTTTTGTAGTGTTTCCAATGATCTTGGTCATTTTTGAAAATTTTCGCTCTAAAATAAAATATGATATCTTATCCTGATGAAATCGTCGAAAACTACGATCTGAAACTTTAATCCGGTAAAACGGCGTAATGGAGAGCCGAGATGACCAATGTGACTTGTTGGAAAGGAATGACATGTTGATGTAAGTCAAATGTCACATCATAAAGTAATCATCATTACACCTTTTTGAATATAAGGTATTTTAATCCAAAATCATTTTTCTCTCACTTTTTCCAACCAAACACCCTCCTTAGTCCAAACTTGCTCTCCATGCTCACTCTCCTCCCTCTTCACGCCACACTCACTCTCCCCTCTATATAAACCCTCGCTTTCCTTCATTCTCAACTTTACACTCACTTAAGCATACTTTCTTACTTCAAGCTCCTTTGTTTTTACTCCTCCAAGTGTTCATCCTCATCCTTTTCTTCAAGCTTCAAGGGTAATACCTATGCTCTTACTCATCTAAGTCTTCTTTCATTTATTTTGAGATTTATGCCATGTTCATCCATTTTTGATTCTTAGATCTAGAAACTTCTAAAAATCTATAGAAATTAGTAGAAAAATCCATTTGAGTAGAAACCAATTTTTATGGACTCACAATGATCTCTATTCACTATCTAAGAGCTTGCATCAAAAAAAATTTCCTTCCTATTTTCCTATCAAGGATGAATCTATGTGTTTGTAGAGCAATGAAGTTTTGTTTCAACTTTTGTTAAATGATCATTGATTTGAACTCTTTTGTACCTTTAGTTGTTAAATCCAAAAGCTTGAAAAGTTTAAAAATTTCTAGCCTATTTTAGAGGTCATGACCGAAACCCTAAGCCTCGTAGCTTAAAAGGAGTTTTTGTTCAATCCTTGTTAAATGATCATTGTTTATGAATCTCTAATACTTAAGGATCATTAATCTATGAGTTTGAAATTTTTGAAATCCCCAACCCTATTTTCATGTTGTGGCGAACCTATGCCTAGGTAGATTGAATGTTTTGGTTGTTTTTAATCGGTGATTATATGTTGGAATCTTTAGACTTTTTGGGCCGAAGCAGGATGAGGAGGATCGTTACACGCAACCGAGAACAAGGAACTTTGCTTGCTTTGGAACGAGGTAAGAGGAGACTCGCCTTGGGATGTTTCAATAGTCGTGGTGCTATTAGTTGTGATTTGTGATGTGTCTTAAGTCTTGTTATGATTTATCTGCCGTGATTGAACTCTCCTATTTGAATGCCCGAGCTTGATGACTTATCTCAAGATGTGTTATAGCTTTTACTATGTGGCATGAACTATATTAATCACAAGATATTGATCTGTAATATTACCACGTGATTGATTGAGTGTCCGATAAACCGACACTTGCTTTCCAGCTCAATTAATTATGATGGTAAAAGCCTTAAAAAGCCTTATGAGAATTTTGGAACAAAAATATTTATTTGATGATTTCTTGATAAAGAATGAATATAAAGATGGAACTGTAAATGTAATATTTTAGTGTGTTGTCATTTTCGAAGAATGAGACGAAAAATATTTTGAGAACTAAGTGGGGAAATATTTTAAAGTTAGAGGAAAATCATTTTCTTATAATAATTTTAGTATAATTGAAAACAATTTTAAACGTATGTTTATGAAGGAAAACCTTTGAAAATGACTAGCAATATTTTAGAAAATAATTTGAAAGGATTTGACAACATTCTAAAGATGGTTTGGAAGAAAAAGAAGAATTTCAAAAGAAAATGGATTTCTTTATAACTTAGCATTTTACAAATGGATTACCAATGAAAAAGATTTTGGAAAAATACTTCTGAAAATATTCCCAAGCTTGGATAAGTCTGGAAGTTTCATTTTGTATTTGTGTTTCACCGAACGAAAAAGAATAAGTACGTTGGAAAGTGAATCTAGTATACGAGATGTAGGAATACTAGTGTTCTGTAATTTACGTAGATCTTTGATCCGTGTCACGTTGTTGTGGGCCGTGTGACCTAATCACGTTGTTGTGGATCTGTGTCCTAACCACATAGTTGTGGATCTGTGTCCTAATCACGCTGTGAGAAACGTTGTTAATGGTGAATGTTGTTTTCTATGACCACAAGCCTAAGACTGGTGTATTGGTTTAGGCGTTATGATCGAGCACTTGGACTTCGTGTTCCGTGTTGATGTTTAGAAATCTTAAAGTTAAAGATGTTATGAATAGTCGTTAGTCTTTGGAGTTTCGATAAGGAATGAATGTACACACAGAAACTTTGAGAACAAAATGATTTTTACATGAATTTGTTTGGCGGACGTGCCATGTTGCCAAGTTAGAAATCATTGAGTCATGTGTTGGCCAATGAATTTTGGGGAAATACACCCATGAACTACGATGACCATTGGTTGCTGGGTGATCCGCCAAAGAGTTACAAGGGTGTTGGACATTGGATTCCTTTCGATTGACAATGATCCATGTAAAAAGCTTGATCACCTTAAACAAAAAATGAAGTTGGCATCTCATGAGATTAGAGTTAGAGCCTGAATATTGAAGTGTCATGCATATTTTTATTAAAACTATGATTGCTCGGGTATGAGACCCCTTGATATAATACTCGTTTATTTGCAAGAATTTTACGATAAATGACCTTGCATGCTTATCTCGATGTTTTTGTGTTCGTGCATATGGTTATTGTGATAAATCCATATTGGTATCTCACTTTGCATACTTCTTGTTGTTTTCTTTTCCTATATGGAATTGTTTTATATATGTGTGTGTGTGTGTGTGTGTGTGTGTGTGTGTGTGTGTGTGTGTGGTTGGTTTAGATGGATCCCAACATTCCCCAGTTGACACAGAAACACAAGAAGGGAGGTTGATTGTGGTTGTTAATAATTTTCTAAAAACAACCTCGCAAACTATTTTTGCACACAAGAAGGTTAAATCATAAGCACCAAGAAATAGATATTTTTTTAAAAAAGAAAGCTTTAACAAAAGCAATATCAAAACCCCTCAACAAGAAAAAACAAATAAAGCGAGAAAGAGTTTAGGATGTAAGAATCACACAAGATGTTTTATCCCCTGCTTCACTCTCTTCCAATCAAGATCTACATTCAGTCCCTTCTACTTGATGGTTTTTCCACTATTTTCCAAAATAGATTACCACCAAGTATTCAACGCCTCTAGGCTTATAAGTATTTCTTTCTTACCAAGCCTCTTGTTCCTAACTCTAACAAAGAGATTTAACTTATGATCTTCTTAACTCACCTGTGTGTGAGAATATGAAAGTTTTAAGATCAAATGAATATTTCACAATATTCAAACTAAATAATACAGGACTATTTGCTTTTAAAGAAATATGAGTATGAATGATTGTTTATTGACAAAAGTTGAGCTAGCAAAACTTGCGCAGGCAAAAGTTGTTCTTCAAAGATTCGAGGTCTTTATTTATAGTGACCTTCTTTCTTCATTTGTATTTCTTCAACGGTTATTTTGAATAGTCCTCATGAGATAGCATTGAATGCATTATATCCATTGTGATGATAGCTTGATTGTGTGAATGTCAATAGTACTATTGGTTATCGAGATAGCATGAAATGGAGGCTCATCGCTCTAAGTATTGCTGCTTGAGAACTTGTTGTTCCTCCCGTGTACAATCCAGCTTTTTCCAAACATAAATTTGTCATCGTACGACATCATTTTGCGTTCTCATTGTATGATTCTACTTTTGAATTTCTTTGATGGTACTATGTTTATTTTACAACAAGGTAAAACATTAAAGCGATAAAAAAAAATGTGAAGAACAAAAATTCTATTGAAATAAATATCAATCATTTGAAATAAATTGAAGATTCGGATTGCATTTATTCATCAAAGATGGAGCCTTCGTCTACTTAAAAAGCTCGCTCTACTTAGCTATGTGAGACTAAGTCCGTTCATTATTTTATTTTGCCTCGCCCTTGACGTGGCATATCTTCTCGTCTATCATGCTTGGACTTATAATTCCTCAATGAGTTATCATAATCTTTGTCAGGACGTCGTAGAGCTCGTCTACCATCGATTATTTTATTTTCAGTTCATTCCAATTTACCAATTACTTTCGCCTCATGACCAAGTGTTAGACAGCTTTACTATCAAGTCTTTGGATTTACTGATCTAAGGGTTATTTTGATTTCCACTTTAGTAAGCATCTAGTCCCTAGTCTAGTTAAAGAAGCGCCTACTTAATTAAAAAATAAATAATTTTACTAAAAACATTGAGCAGTCCGTCTACAAGGGTGGACGCGTATTTTCTCAAGGAGTCCAATGAAAACTTATCCCGAGTTCTATTACTTATATTTAAATATTCTGCATAAGAAAGCTCATGTTAGATTTCAACTAACAACTTTGCCAACAAATTTAATTCTTTTGTTAACATCAAAACATAGAGATTATTTAATCCAAAACTACTTTGGTTCCAAATATCCTCTTTGATGATGAGAAAACTAATTAATTTGAAAAGCAAAGTCTAAGAGAGCCTCAGAAAGTCCCTAAGACAAAGCATCCGTATATGTAATCAAAAAAGAATGAGAAAAATTGCATATAAGCCAACACATCAACACTGCTTATCACACTAAAGTATATTTAAGGAATAAATAACATCATAGCAAATAGGCAAACAGAGTATCATAGTAGTTTTAAACTAGAAAACAAGTCTCATATGCAGACCAATATAAGCTTCCAAAACTGATTTTGTATTTGTAAAAGAAATCTTTTCTTTCCTTTCTCCCCCCTTTTTCATCAAACAAAAGGTAAAATGGGTGGACCATCATTGTCAGTAAGGAAAACAAATTCAAGGTTAGGCAGGAGGAGGTGGTGGAGGTGGTTGATTCTGAGTCTGGGTTTTCTTGAAATCAGTCAGAAAATTCAGTATTTTGTTCACAACCTCTAAGGTTGGAGCCATAGATACTTGAACTCTCTGGGAGACTACCTCAGTGATTTTCTCAGTCATCTTTTCAACCTTCTCTTCAACCAGCTTACCAACTCTCTCATCAGATATCTTTCCAAGAACTTATTCAAGATTTGGTGGCAGAGCATGTTGTCTTGAACTTTCAGCAGATTCTTGAAAGGTACTTAATGCTCTGGAGTGTTCAGGATGATCTGAAGGTAGAACTACAGCTAGAGCTTGTGGTTGATGAGAATTTTTGCAGATGAGCTTTGTTTGGAAATGGATCAGCAATTTCTTCTTCATGACCACACGAGCAAAAAATAGTGGCATTCATGCCAGGTCCTTCAACGATAATTTCATCTTCTAGGAGCTCAAAGGAGGTGAAGACTAGGGGGATTAATCACAAGAAGGTAAAGGGGTCACTGATACTTCCTTTGCCCAATGATGGGGTAGGAGAATTCACATTTCGACTTGTTATGGGAAGTCCCCAAAGATCTTTGTAGATCATGTACTCGAAGTTTGAAAGACCACACTGCCTCGACTTTGGAATTTCCTTTCTCTTCTTGGGTCAGTCCAGAGGAGATGCTTCTCTATGCAGTGGATGATGTGGGATTTGGTCTGCAGCACGTTGTTCATTATCAACCCAATAGATCGGTAATGCAAATAGTAGTCCAAGCATGGAGTAGTAAAAGTTTCTTGATTCAGATCTAGCATGACGATTGGCCTTTCCGCACAAACCTTTGAATCTTCTATTCTTCTTGTCCTTGTCCTTGTTCGGATCAACCATCCGTAGCCTTGGATGGATTCTGTAAGGCATGATTCCAATTTATTGCTGTATTATGTCTCGCCATGATGGAGGGACAAAATGTGTTGCTCTATCAACTCAAATGACCAATTCCCACTTCATTATTTCATGATGAGTTGATCCACAAAGAAATCATGGCCCTCCCATGACATTGGGATGCTGAAGGATTCCCCATCTTGTGTTACTTGCCCATGATTATAGGAACATGTTTTGAAGATCTTGCTCTTCTTTCGGGGATGCTAGAAAGATTTTTCCTTAGAGGTCCGTCTCCTATTTAGATATTACATGTCTCTCAACTCACCAGGAAAGGTAAGAGAGGTGAGTTCACAATGTTAGGATAGATTTTTCGGGGGGATTGTTTGGGAAGGTGAGTGATAAAGTGTTGGTGTAAGCCCTGAAAGGCCAATGTATATGACTTGATCGTGAGACAATATTGAACAATGAAATCCTATTCTTAAATATCCGTAGTCAAGTATTTTATTAATAAGGACAATAATAATACATTGAGACTATTATGTGCGTGATGACCATATTTCACGGGTCATGGATATGTAGATATCGAGTCGCCACATAGGTACACATTAGAGTAATGATGTACTGGATTGACCCACTATGAGAACATACATGGAGTGTTATGAGTGTCATAAGTAGTTCCATAGTGACAATGGCATGCAATCCTTCGACT
The DNA here is from genome assembly GCA_030762895.1 of Sophora flavescens. Lineage (NCBI taxonomy): Eukaryota > Viridiplantae > Streptophyta > Magnoliopsida > Fabales > Fabaceae > Sophora > Sophora flavescens. The sequence goes on along the minus strand of CM061070.1, from coordinate 73,346,353 downwards.
TAAATCACGATCCCTTCACGAGGAGTCGGGTGCTTTAATATCGGGCAAACATCACTGTAATAGGATGGTTATAAAGACGGTCATTGGGCATACCACGAGCCATGGCAGGGGATGTGAGTGACCTAGTGATTGTCCCTCCCTACATAAGAGAGAGTAATATCCTGGGGCCCCCACAGAGTGAGATTGTAAAATCAATGTAGCGATAAATGAGTCAATATGAGATATTGACCTCATTTGTTGTTAAGTCTACGCATCGGGGACATGATATTGAACATGCGAGGGTGACACATTCTATGTCTTGTGTTCAATGAGAGATATATGGACAAAGGGGTAATAATGCACAAGAATATTTGTCACGAAAAAGGTTTCACAACATCGACTTTCTCTACTACTTAGGTAGCAGTGATGTATTGCTAGAATCACAGCGCTCAATGAATATTAAATGGGTTTAATATTACTACTAACGTTTTGGGAACCTATGGGATCACACACGTAAGAGCGGATTAAAAGAAGCATTAAAGGAGAGTTGGACTTTCTTAGTGGAGCTAGCCCATGCTCCGCATGCCTTAGGTCAAATCTTCCTTTCTATCTCCTTATGGAGTCACTCTTGGCAGACCACTTAAGTTGTTAGCCCACACCTGCTGATTATCTTATCTGCATAGAGAGTAAGTAGACAGAAGTCTCGGTTTGAAGCTATGCTAAGTTGACGGAGACGCTTCTGGTTCGTGGATGTTGGACGCTCCCGGGAAAATCTTTCTTAGGGATACCTTTAGAGACATCGTCGATGCGGTGTTCCGGTGATAGGCAGATCAATCGCCATCGCCGCTTCAAGAGGTAAAACCCCCATCATGATCATGACCATTCGCAAGATCGCTCGATGGGAATTTTTAAAGCGACTTTTCTTTTTGTTTTATACTTAAATTCCGGCGGTATTCGAGCGACTTACAAAATCATGATTCTGTTACGTGGTTTACTTGTTATGTATGATAACATGTTTATAATGTGAATCGTTTTTCTGAAAATTGTTTTTTGAAAATTGCTTATCCGTTTTGCGAAACCTGTTTCCTGTAATTTTCGTATGTATACGATATATATGCGTCTATTGCATGTTTGTGTATGTATGCGATATGTACATTGCTCTGGAATCCTTATTATGTTCTGATGGTGTCAAATGTTGATGTTAAACATGATTGGTTTCGAGTTCACCTTGGCGGCGTTATGGGGGTTTCAGACATGAAGAGTTCATGTTGTTGCGGCTGAGGTTTCAAGGGTTGAAACTGCAGCCGCCGTTCTTTACAACGTGAAGTGTTCACGGCCCTTGCGGTTTTAGGCTGAAAGGTTGAAGCCCCAGCGCCAAGGAAGCGAGGCACACTCGGAGAGAAAATTTTCTTGGGCGCGCCCGTACACACAGGGGCGGCCTCCTTGACCCCTGTCCGACCGCAAAAATGGACCCGTGCTACCTCTGCGTAGCGTGTTATTTGAAATTCAATTTTTGAAATCTTTTTTATGTCACCATTTAATAACGATATCAATTATAATAAATGTGATTTGTTATATATATGATATGGTTTCAAAATTCAGATTTTGAAATGCTTAACTAATAGTAACATCAATTACAATAAATGATTTATAGTAACATCAATTACAATAAATGTGATTTATAGTAACATCAATTATAATAAATGTGATTTGTTATATATATGTTATGTTTTTCAAAATTCAGATTTTGAAATCTCTAATTAATAAACAATAATAATAATTATGATTATTATTGGTTTGTTACTATTTATTTGGTGATGTATGGTGAATGGTTATGGCCTTAGTCCTTTAATCTTTTGGTTTATATTTTGAAATACTGCACAGGTAGTGGCCCTTCTCTCTTATATTCCATATGTATCTTAACTTTTCTCATCTCACTCCTTCATATGTAAAATGAGGTTTCCATTTATGTAATGTAATGATGGAGACAAGAAGACGCCATCCTCTGGGAGATTATGCTTGGAGAAGCTTGACGCCCTAAGTTTAAGTTTAGATCCTCTCATTGGTTTGGGAGAATCAAGTGTTAAAGAGACATAACCATATCATTTATTTTGCCTTATATATGTATGAGATGTATGTATGTATATAGTATGTTAAAAGAGTTTAACTAATATATGTATGAGATGCATGTATGTAAATAATAAGTTAAAGAGTTTAACAAATGATGAATCAAACTTTAATCAAATCCTAAAAGGAAATATATTAAGTCACATTTAAAGGCCTTCCAATGCATGGGCACTCTCGTCAAGACTAGGATCGACAAGTGTGGAGTCCGCCAAAGCGGGGTACCTTTATCTATACCGTAAGACGCTGATGGGGGATAAATGTAATGTTCAACGCTATCCATTGGGTTCGACCCTTTAACCTGCCAACCCGTTGGGATTGAAAGGCTTAGAGGCTTATAAGTTGGGCTTTAGTCCATGTGATGGATTTGAATAAAGTTATTCACCCTAACTGTCCCAAGAGTTGCATGGATGCAATCGAGTGTTTCCTACCTAAATAACCGAATTTTAGGTGATCACCAACGCTTGACTTAAAGCTAGGTGAAATAGGGGTCTTGGCCCAACTAGAAAATCTTCCAACCGGATCTACCGAATCAATGATGGGGTCATTGTTTTGAGTAAAATAGTGTGAGACGTGATTTAATTAAAAGACCTTATTAAATAACTTCATGACAGGATACTTATATTTGCATATTTATCTCTCGAGATTACCATGGCATCAAACACATCAAGTAACTCTGTCATTGCGATCCGTCCTGGAAAGGACAACTTTTTTTTTTCATCCTAACAAATTTTGGACTGGTACATAAACTTGAGGATTGTCCTCAAACATGAGAAAAAGTCAGATGTTCTTGAGCCTATTTCAGGAGACATCGACTTCAAGTGCTCCTAGGGTATGACAGGATGCTTATAAGAAGCATCGATGACGCCAGACGCCAGGTTGTCTTATGCTTGCTACCATGACCTCATGAGCTGCAAAAGCAACATGAGACTATGGAGGCGCGATATGACGTGCACCTCAAGCCGTACCAGAGCAAGCAAGGCATGAGAGGTTCGAAGTTTCCCGCATCCCTTTCCGGTGTAAATTAGCAGGGAGCCTATGAGTCTTCATGTACTCCGATGATCTGCACATTGAGAATCTCGAGAGACTGGGTTTTCCTTTAGGCCAAGAGATGCCACGACTTAGTTCCGCAATCGTTGCCTCAGAGCTATAGTCAGTTTTGTCATGAACTTTAATATGAATGATCTTGACAAACCTTTGCCGTAATTGTTGAGCATGTGAGAACTCAACAAAATATTAACAAAGGAAAGGGGAAAGGCCATTTTGATGGTCTAGGCTGGAAATAGCAAGAAGCAGCCCAAGAACAAACAAAGGGCAGGCGCGGCAAGTGCCATCAACAAGATCAAGCCCAAGACTCCTCAAGCCTGTGGGTGGTGTGGCTAAGGAAGGCAATTGCTTCCTCTGTGGCTCGACCGACATTGAAGAGAACTCCCCAAACATACCGAAGAAATCAAGAAGAAGAAGGGAAGTGAGATTAGCGGTATGTTTGTTATAGAGTCAATTTATCTACTTCGCATCACGGGTATTAGATAATCGTGTGGTTCTCACATTTGTACAATGTGAGGATCTAAACAAGAGTAGACCATTGACAAAGGGCTAAGTCGATCTACGAGTCTGAAATGGAGCAAAGGTTGTCATGAGTGTAGGACTTAGGGGTATTGACTTTTCCTACTGGCTTACTATTCGATTAGAGACTCATATTTTGTGCCTGCAATTAGCAGGAATATCATTTCCGCTTCTTGTTTGCACAAGATTAGTTTTTCTTTTATAATAAAGAACAAAAGTTGTTCTATTTATTTGGATGATATTTTCATGCTAGTGCCTACATTTAGTAATGGACTTTATGTCCTTGATCTTGAAATGCCCATCTATAACATAAATACTTAGGGTTCAAACCAAATGAGTTGAACCCGTCTTTATCTTTGGCATTGTCGTTTAGGCCATATAAATGAGAAGTGCATTTCGGCTCCATAAAGATGGACTCTGGACTCATTTGATTATGAAACCATACGAGATATGTGAGTCTTGTTTATTGGGGAAAGATGACTAAAGCTCCATTCACCTCCAAGACAAGGTGAAAGAAAGCCAACGATCTTTTGGGTCTTATACATAGCGATGTATGCAGACCCCTAAACACATTAGCTAGGAGGTGGTTTTCGATTTCATCACATTTATTGATGATTTCAGGAGAGTAATGGTTTGTGTCTTATTAAACATAAATCGGAATCCTTTGAAAAGTTCAAGAATTCAAAAATGAGGTACAAAACCAACTTGGTAAGAATATTAAAACTCTTCGATCAGATCGAGGTGGTGATTATTTGAGCAGAGTTTGATGATCATCCGAGAGAGTGTGGAATTTTATCTCAACTCACTCCACCTGAAACACCATAATGGAACGGTGTTTTTGGAGAGGAGAAATCGAGCCTTGTTGGACATGGTTCGGCCTATGATGAGTCATGCAAACCTTCCAAACTCTTTTCTCGGGGACATGCTCTATTAACGGCGTTTTTACACTTAACCGTGTTCCATCCAAACGGTAGAAAAGACACCATATGAGATATGACCTGGTAAACGCACCCAAGATGTCTTTTTATGAAGATTTTGGGTTATGGGAAAACAACTTATGTAAAAAACGTCAAGTTTCTAATAAGCCTGATCCAAATCGATAAATGCTTTTTGGGGTATCCCAAAGAAACCAAGGGATATTATTTCTATAATCCTTCCAAGGCAAAGTGTTTGTCGCACGGACTGGTGTATTCTAGAAAAGGAGTTTATCTCCATAGAACCAGTGGGAGGAAGATAGAACTCCAAGAAATTCAAGAATCACAGAGTAGTGACCACCATTGGTGGAACAGAGCAACCTTCACAAAATGTTGTGGAGGAACAACTCTCCTCCAAAGAGCACAAGACCAAAAGTAGTCCAACAGATATTGTCACTACCGGGAAATATGGATTCTCGCTGACTCCACAAGGTGATGTATTGCTCATGGATCAAGATGAGCCTGTGACTTACCAAGAGGCCATCCAGCCCAATACGGGAAGTGGCTTCGAGGCCATGAAATCGAGATGGATTCCATGTGCACCAACCGGGTATGGACCTTTGGTGAGCCACCCTGGGCGGGGTAAAACCTATAGGGTGAAAATGGGTTTTCAAAAAAAAATTCATGGATGGTAAAGTACATACCCTTTGGCACGATTGGTGGCGGGGTGGTTTCAAGCAAATTCATGGTGTTGACTATGATGAGACCTTTTCACCTGTTGCGATGCTTAATCCGTGCTGGATCTTACTTGCTATCGCCGCATACCACATTATGGAGATATGGCAGATGGATGTTCAAAACTGCCTTCCTTAATGGAAAGCTTCGAGGATGTGCACATGACACAACTCGAAGGCTTTGACATTTCGGGAGGATGCTGAAAGGTATGTAAATTGCAAACATCAACATGGATTTAAGCAAGCTTCCGGAAGTTGGAACCTTCGCTTGACGATCTCAGAAGACGATGCATTCATCAAAAATGAAGATGAACCTTCGGGCCATACAAAAGGTTAGTGGGAGGATTGTTGTTTTTACTTGTTATATGTAGATGACATATTACTCATTGGAAATGACATCCTACACTTTACAAAATGTAAAGACATGGTTAGGGAATTGCTTCTCATGAAAGATTTGGGTGAAGCTACCTATGTATTGGGGAATCGGATCTATAGGGATAGATCACCGAAAATTGCTTGGCCTAAGTCGAGTACATACATAGACAAAGTGTTGAGACGCTTAACATGCATGAATCCAAGAAAGGACTTGCCTATGTCACATGGTATATGCTATCAAAGGCACAATCCTTCCACTCAAAAGAAAGGATCGCATGAGTAGATTCCATATGCATCCGCAGATTGGATCTATCATGTATGCCATGTTATGTACTCGACCAGATGTAGTATGCTTTAAGCATAACGAGCGGTACCGCTCGATCCCCTGAAAGTCATCGTCTCTTTGTCAAGAACATCCTCAATACTTGAGAAGAACTAAGGATTAGTTCTTGGTATGGAGGCGAGAAGAGCTTACTGTAATAAGTTACACCGATGCTAGCTTGCATCGATAAGGGGATGATTCCATCGCAATGTTATGTGTTCGCCTGAATGGCGGGACCTGAAGCTGGAAGAGTTCAAAGCAGAGACAGCTTGCGATTCTACTACAGAGGTGAGTATGTTGCCGCCTCCAATGCAAAGAAAGGAGGTCTGCTTGGATCGTGAGTTCATTATCGAGCTTGGTACAGCCTAGATTGTGGACCCCATTTATCTCTATGTGATAACAATGGGGCCATTGCACAAGCTAAGGAACCTAGATCTAACCGTGATCCAAACATATACTTAGGCGCCTATCTCATTCGAGAGATTATCGATAGAGGAGATGTGAAAATATGCAGTAGCAACGCTTGATAACGTTGCCGACCCACTTACGAAACCTCGTCAACGAACATAAGGTCACACTAGATCGATGGGCATTAGATTTATGCCTGATTGGCACTAGTGCTAGTGGAGATTATTGGTGTAAGCCCTGAGGCCAAATTATTTCTTTAGGCTTACATTTGTATCTTTATTATATATATATGATATGAGGATCCTATTGTGTTACTTGTTTAAAAATAATAAAGTCCTTAGAATAGAAATTTCAGTTTAATAGAATATCAAGTATATGACTTGATCGTGTAGATAATTATTGAACAATGAAATCCTATTCTTAATTATCCGTAGTCAAGTATTTTATTAATACGACAAAAACATTGAGACTATTATGTGTGCAATCATGGCATATCTCACGGTCATGGATATGAGATATCGAAGTCGCCACATAGGTACACATTAGAGTAATGATGTATGATTGACCCACCATGAGAACACTACATGGAGCGTTATGTGAGTGTCATAAGTAGTTCTCATGATGGACAATGGTGTATGTAATCCTTGACCTAAATCACTACGATCCCTACGAAGAGTCGTGTGCTTAAATATCGTCGTCATCCAGCAATAGGATGATTATAAAGACTGTCGTGGCATACCACGAGCCGTGAGAGGATGTGAGTGGACCTAGATGGAATTTGTCCTCCTACATAACAGAGTAATATCCAGGCCTCGACAGAGTGTGAGATTGTAAATGCCGGGTCGTTTGTGAAATGAGTCAATATGAGATATTGACCTCATTTGTTGTTAAGTCTACTCTGTATCGGAACATGATATTGAACCATACAAGGGGTGACACATTATATGTCTTGTGTTCAATAGAGATATATGAAAAGGGATAATAATGCACATGAATATTTGTCACGTAAAGGTTTCCAAATCACTGAATTTTTCATTATAGGTAGCAGATGTATTCCTAGATACCACTTCATTGTTTGTAATATTAAATGGGATTTAATATTACTACTAACGTTTGGGAACTTATAGGGTCACAACATAAAGCGGATTAAAAGAAGCATTAGGAAGGAGAGTTGGACTTTCTATTGGCCCTAGCATAGGCATGGGCTTAGGTCAAATGATGCTCACTAACTCACTTAAGGAGGCACTACTATAAGTAGACCACGGTTGTTGTGCTTACACCCGCTTGATAACCTAGCCGCACGAGAGAGTAAATGTGAAAATGGTCTCGCTTTGAAGCTAACACCGGAGACGCAGGCGCCGGGTTCATGACGTTTGACGCTCACGGAATCTGCTCGTGTGGATACCTTTAGAGACATCATTCGATGGTGTTCGTGATAGACGTTACGATCACCGACCATCGCTTCATGAGGTAAACCTTCAATCATGAATCATGACCATTCGCAGATCCTCGATGGGAATTTTTCCACCATGCTTTTTTTGTTTTATACGCAAATTCCCAACATAAAGGTCCTATGTTGTTGTGCATTTGTGAAGGCACTATCTGGATTAGTTTGCGGTCGTGATTCGGTAAATGGAAGCGGTTCAAGCGGTGGGTCTACTTCTTCCTCATACTCGGGTAGGGGGTACCATCGCGTCAGAATGTGTTCAAGGTTTAGGCCGGTGAGCTGAGAAATAGAACTCTCCATTTTCTTTTTTACTTTGGCCCCATCCTCAGATTTGCCATCATAAATAACATAAACTGGGGTGAAGGGAAATAAGGTTCTTAAAGGTTTGGGAAAAGGAGCACCGGGGAAATGCCATCATCCGCTTGATTGAACCAGGATCATTGGCGGGGATAATTGGTTGAAATTGTGGTATGGATGAGGAAGCTATTGTGAATGGCAGGTGAAGGTGTAGGCAAATTTCTAGTTTTGTGGTTAATATGGTTGGGGTGCAAGGGGTGGGGAATGTATCATCTATCACATGTTTGGTTGACCACTTCATTTGAGTAGAGACTGCAATATTATCATCGAACCACCGTACCGTGACGTACGCTACATTTTCTAAACTAGATACTAAGGCATCTAATGCTATTTCAATGGATCACTATAGAGATTGTTACTTAGAAGTCTCAGTTGTTCTGGCCTTTCTTGCAGGTTGCGTCTCTGATTTCAGTTGAGACAGCACAGTGCCTTAGCGTAATGACAACAGCGAAGTTTTACGAGCTTCTTGAGAGAGATTCTCAGTGACACAGAACCTGGTCATCCGACTTCCTTGCCTCATTGTGTGAAGATGACTCTTTTTGCTTTTCTGACCAGAGGAACTTGTTGATTCCCAAATAACAATGCCCTCACTGGCCTCTTTCGTGCGTGCTCTTTGCTGGTGCTTTTGTAGTTACTCATTTTATTCCTAGAGCTTCGCGATTGTTTGCCTCAACACATTTCTTTAGAGATTTTCCATAGCTTCTATCCAGCTTTGGCCAAAGCCAACTTGTTTGTAATTGCTTAGTTGCATGCACTAGAGTTGCTTCTCCCAAAATCAGCAGTGACATTCCTTTCTCGAACAGAATTTTACTACGATTCTTCTTGAACATGCAAGAAGGACTTCATTAACACCTTGATGCCCAAGATTTTTGACAGAAGATTAATATAGGAATGGCGGTATTCTCTCTATTTTGCATAGCATGTTTGAATCTTTTAACTGTGAATCAGGAAGGTGATTTGGTTTCCCGCAAGAGATCACAGGGGCAGGAAGCGAAAGCAGGAGATGTTGTCTTTTGGAGCGAGTCTTTGTAAGACATCTTGTTGTAATACGATGGAGGATTATCGATTTCTATCCTTCATTTCAGGAGCTTCAGGGAATGAGTTCTTAGTGTCTTCTTTCATTAGAAGGGACAAAGAATGGTCTTAGTAACCAACCCAAGTCTTCTTCCCGAAGCATCAGTAATTGCAAACCCTCTTAGCACATGACGATAACATCTAAATGGATCTTTTAAGAGACAATCACCCCTCTTTCCGACAGAAGCTAATAATCTCGTGTTTGAATGATTTTAGTTTCCTCCATAAGGTCCTAATAAGGTTTGGGCAGATTGATACTTTCTCTAAGAACAAACTGTCTCAACCAGCTGCATTTATATACTTACTTGCATTCAAGTTGTACTCCTCGAACTTAAAATTAAAATGATGTTCAACCTCGAAGTTCGTGAGAATTGGTGACGTAGGAATGAACATGAGTGAAGATGAAGCCATTTTTGAGGCTCAAGGTTAGAAGTTCAAAGAAGCAAAAGAAACAGAGGTGTTCACGAAAAATTCAGAGGCAATGAAAGTTTTTCCGAGGGAAGAGTAAAGTTGCTTTAAGTGTTTCTGCAATTTCAAAGATTTTTTCTTTAAAAAAAATTGAAAAGAAAATGTCATTATGGATAACAGCTTGCTGTATTTTGGAACTCTAAAAAGGTTTTTGTATGAGATTGGTGAAAGTCGATCGATCAACAGTGAGAATAAGGATAAATTTGTCATTGAAGACCAAAATAAATGCATTTAAAAATTTACTTAGATGCAGACAGATGTAGACTCGTCTCAGAATTACACAATGGACGCAGTGCAACACAGTTAGAGATCGCCATTAGTCGAGCAACACAACATGCAAGACGCACAACTTTAATAGGTATTAGACGTGCATAAGTAATGACGCAAGATTATCCAAAACAAATTTTTCTCAAGGCTGAGCTCCTAAATTAATCCACCAGATATCATGTTAAGATCTTCCTAATAAAGATAAATATATCCTCCGCAAGAGGTTTAGTAAATATATCCGCCCATTGATGGTCGTATCTACAAGATTGAATATCAAATACACCTTTTGCACGTAATCCTAATAAATGATTTTAATCTCTATGTTCTTAACTTCATAATACAAAATTTGATTCTTAGATAGATTTATTACGAGCGGTAGTTATCATAGAAAATGGAATACTCTTTACAAACTCATTGTAATCCTCGAATTGATGTTTGATCCAAAGTTGTGAGCAACAACTTTGCACGATATACTTAACTTCCAGTTGATAAGGCAATGATATTTGTCTTTTGCGACCGTGAGGCAAATTAGCTTTTAATGAAGTGACATCCTCCTCTAGTGCTTTTCTTTCAATTATCTCGGTAGCGTGACATCCACGAAACCAACTAATGTTTGTAATCTTCATTTTTCTTAAAAGCACAAACCAAGATTAGTAGTACCTTTTAAATATCTAAGGAATTCTCTTAACTGCTGATAAGTGAGATTCTCTAGGATCAGATTGGCGAGCACCTGAACATACCACAGCTTGTATTATCGGAGCCTAGGCAACGATAAGATGTAAGAGAGATCCTATCATGCCTCACCTTAATACCTTTTTGAATATTTGCCCTTTATCATCTTTGTTCAGTATGGAAGTGGGGTGCTTAGTATTCATTGGCTTACAGGTCATCCATCTTAAAACTTCTTGACTCTTTTGTATACTTAGTTTGGTGGATGAGCACACCGTCGAGTTTGTTTTACTTGAAGTCGGAAGAATTTGAGTTCTCATTCGTACTCATTTCAAATTCTTTACGTATTAACTTAGAGAATTCTTTGCATAGAGACACAAATTAGTACCACCAAAATATTATCATCAACATATATTTGTCTGACTATGAAATTAGACTTAATGGACTTTCAAATAAAAGGTTGTGTCAGCACTTTCATACAGTGAATCCATTTTCCATAAAGAAAGACAGTGCATGCATGCAACCTGCAGAATTGCTTAAGTCGATAAAGCTTTCTTAGCTTATGCCCATGTTCGAGGATGAGTTTTACTTTCAAACCCCGAGGTTGCATAGCATAAACTTCTTTATTAATAAGCCGTTTAGAAAACACTTTTAACATTCATCGAACGTAATACTATGATGCGAGTAAATGGAAGTATAATTCTATTACCTTCTAATCAGTAATTGGTGCCCAAAAGTTTCGATTATAATCTATACACTTTTTCTTGAGAAAAATCTTGGTGACAAGTCTTGCTTGTTTAACACATAACCTTACCATTTTCATCAGAGTTTGTTTACCTTAGACCTGTTTGTTCGATCACTGTTGTCTTTGGGTAGGGACAAAGTCCCAAACTTCACTTGCTCCAAACCGATTGAGGGTCTTCTTGCATGGCTAGAATCCAGCCATGCTTCCAGCGAGCCTCGTCTACTATCTTTGGTTCAGAAGCTCGGAGACTAGTGCAGAAATGTCTTGTTATCCCGAGAGTGATCAGTTAGCAGCTTGTCATTGGGGTTTCAGTGATCTGATCTTATGGATGATAATTTTGAAGTGCCAAGATTTTGAACTGTATCATGTTGAGAAGTGGGGAAGTTTGCAGTTGTTAGTGGGGTGTCTGATGATCATGAACTTTTATCTCTGGGTGTGGTCTCTTGGGATGTTTAGATAAAGAGTAAAAGCATCTTAACTACGATAATTTCTTGCTCAGGCTGTTTGTCATCAAACTTGACATGAATACTTTCCTCTCTTATCAGTCCTAGAATTATAAACTCGCCTTTAGATGTTTTGAGAATATCTTTAATAGTTTTCCATTATCTGTTTTGTATGACTTACAGTCGATCTTTAGTATTCGGTATATAGCATTTACAACCAAAAGGGTGAAAATAAGAACATGTTGGGTTTCGTCGCTCCCACGGTTTCATAAGGAGTCTTATTGGGATAGGTCTAATGTAAATTACATTACGAATGTATGACGATATGACCGGTCGTAAGTGTCCTAGGGACGTATTTGTCATTGAGCATAGTCCAGCCGTCTCTTGAAGAATGCATTCTTCTCTCTGTCATACCATTTCTTTGTGGAGTTCTAGGTATTGAAGTTGTAGGATACCTTTCTTCAGGAGAACTTGTGATAGCTCATTTGAACCTTCTTTCCTGTTAGTCGTTTCGATTAGTGATACATGCATTTTCATTACTGTGACACGTTTGTGGGAATACGAAAAGACGCTTAAAAGACTCATCATTGTGAGTTGGGAACATAACCCATGTCCATCTAGTGTAGTCGTCTACTATGTCAAGACCATATTTCTTACC